>CM029596.1:67897574-68378516 GCA_017311375.1 Mytilus coruscus
TTAACGTATGGATGTATAGTGACGTATAGTCAGTGAGAAAATAGTTTATTTGCTAAATTGTTAATAAACCAACTGACCGACTTCCTCACAGCTGCTAAGAAGGCATGGTAACCTTCTTCCGTGAAATGTATCCCGTCATGAGCTTCGTATTCCTTCAGATAAACATTAGTTGGCTTGAAATAGTGTACCAAATGATTTTCAAGAGCAATTCCTTCAGATAAACATTAGTTGGCTTGAAATAGTGTACCAAATGATTTTCAAAGTTAAGGGGCAATGCCTTTCATCATTTTGTTCACTATGTTCGCATGTAATTTCATCCCTTTACTTAATATTTATCAGATTTATTACAATTATTCAAAAGTCAAATTTATATGAGCCTGTGCCTGAAAATTGAGATTTTCGAATTAAGGGAGCCTTACATAAACATGCATTTTTCCAACCAATTTGAAGTTTTGAAGTTTTTACCATAAATTATTTCTCCATATATGTTAAATGTACTTTAAATTGAAAGAAAAGTTACAAAAGCATACCACATGAGTATAAAATGGTCTTAGGTCATGCAAGACTGAACATTATTTAGAGTCAATTTAGGCAGAGTAATATATTTACATATAAAATGCATACAGAAGCTATAAGAAATGGAAATTTGTTACTTTTTGCTCATTTCTATGCTAAGATGTCATGATACAAGAAGTCTAATTGCAAAAGGACTCTTGCATTCAACTTTTTTTGCAGACAGTATGGTCTGATGCACAGTTTTTTTCACTTTTCAGTGGAAAACTTGCATGTAGTTTTAGTCTTAACTGGCATATATTTGAACCACATGCTATCCTACAGAAGAAAATAAAGGTAGTATATGAAATGGATAAGGTGCACAGATCATTGTCAAGTGCTTTTTTTTACAGATTTAGTGAAATATTTATGATGGACTACAAATTTTATGTACAAGGCTCTTCACATTTCACATACATCAAACAGGTCGTTCGACCAGTTCCTAATTACAACACATTTGGCACATTTTTTTCTTTGATAATCTACTTTTCTCTACATTCAGAGTTCACAAATGGTTAATAGAATTTGAATTAATCATAGAAACACAAATATCAAAGCATAAAAAGCTGTCAGATAGAAATAGAAAATGAAAGGATATGGAGTAAATGTACATGGGACAAAATCGCACACAATACATAGAAAACACAGAAAATTATCAATGAACAGGGCTTTTATTCCTGTTCTTCATCTTGACAGTTGATGTAGGGTCTTCAACAATGAACAAATCATTCATACCCTACAACAAGGTCAAGACGGCCCCTAGCGTCGACTTAAGCGGTACTATTGATAAAATAAAGTAATTTTGAAAGACATCGATCGCCGCTAAAATATGCATTGAAGTTACACATGTCGGGAGCGGTCAATGAATTACATAATTTATAATTACGGGCGAGGTTTTTGAACATATATTTGTCATACATTGCCCAACAAAAGACCAATAATTTCAAACAACAAATGATAGACAATACATATAAAACTAAACAACAAATGATAGACAGCACGGGCACATCGAAATATATGTAAGAAAACCTAGCAGTTTAAAATAGTATGAAAGGGCAGCATACAAAACAGATGACCAGACCAGTATTTTGAAGAAATTTAACCAAACATGAAATTTTGACGGTGTATTAATATGAGAAATTCTCACATGAACAAGCACACCATAACTGTAAATATTATAAGAGCATACACCTCAAGCACGGGAAACGTTCTACTGCCTCCACACAGCACTAGAGACAAACTCTAGAATCAATAGAAAATGAAAGGATATGGAGTAAATGTACATGGGACAAAATCGCACACAATACATAGAAAACACAGAAAATTATCAATGAACAGGGCTTTTATTCCTGTTCTTCAGTCAGCATGCCTCTTGGGCATAAAATGGAAACTGCTATAAAATGCTTATTTTAGCCGTATAATGCCAAAATGGGACATTTTAACAGAATTTCTTTCAAATAAAGATTTAAATCCTTTACTTTTATTGAGTTTGACAAATTGAAACCAGCAAACCATTCAGGGAAGTTGCCAAAGTACAGAATCTTGATTTCCTGAATTCATCTCTTAGGCCCGAGAACACAGTTATTTTGTAGTGCATTTCTTTTAGACAATAAATTCAAATTAAAAAAATCGCACCTGCTCTATCTGAAAAAGATTTTTACAGTGTAGTGTACTACTATTGGGACAAATAATATCAAAATTATAGAAAAGTCTACCAGCTCTAACTCAAAATATTGACAATTCTATGTTAAGGGGGTCTAAAATTCAGTTTGACAGCTTCCGACATACTAGTCTCGGACCATATGCTCATCGTGAGTGCAATACCAAGGCCCAGACCTCATAACAGACATTATCCCCGGCTTAGTATATTTCTAGGATTCTGATTGGTTAACGCACGTCGTTACAAAACCCATAGCCCCTGGGTGTTGCTAACCCATATCCCCGGACGTTGCTAGCCATTACATCGGGGAATTTCACGCGCGTTTTCCTTAGTTCCATGGTTGTTCCTTATGAAATATCGAATTCTGTAGATTTCTTATGATGTCTATATAATTAAATATTTAATCCACTAACGATTTTATCTTATTATATCGATTATTTGCACTCATTTTAGTAAATGCATCACTATGCAGCCACATTGTCAATGAATGGTACTACTGACCTAGCTATGCAAATGACCCACGTTGACGTCACACCGTTTATGATGTAACTCTCACAGCATTGCGCGCCAAATTAGACCCATTTCAGTTTCTCTGTCTCTAGTTTAAAAACGTCTTATATTTGTCTACCTGTAGGGTTCTACCAAAGGTAGTACCCTACACCCTGTTAAAAATATGTCAAATTCCCAAATTTCAATAAAAGATACTTAAAAAATGAAAAAAACGTTGCTTTCCCGTTTAACTTTGTGGTCGAATTTCTCAAAAAATCGCCAGATTCAGACTAAGACCGATAATTTGTTATCTACGTTCATATCCAGATATGGATATTTAACACCCTTCAGTACCCTGTACACCCTTCGGCTGCGCCTCAGGGTGTACTTGGATACTTCAGGGTGTTAAAATATCCATATCTACGGATATGAACGTAGATAACTTATATGAATACCACTGATACTCCTCTCGAAAGAGAAGCATAAATGAAAGTATTCATGAAGTTCTGAAAGCAGCTTCATCGAAAGAATATCTGTCACAATCTATTTGGCAAATAACCACTTGTTGTCGCCATGTTTGATGTATCCACTAAATTATAATTACATCTTCATGAACTTACCTGCTTTTATAAATTCTTTTTATGTTATATCATACACTTCTAATGTTTTATTATTTATTAATAAATGTTTAAAAGTCAACAATATGTGCTCAAACTAAAATTTCAGGTGTCATTTGGTCATTCCAGGTGTCATCCGGATAATGACAAGTCATTCGGTCATTCGTGTTACCCTATTGCAGACGTACAGATGCTTACATATATATGTTTTTCAGTTGAGAATGCTATGCATTGTATAGATGTTGCTATATTTAGGATTTCCAAACTTTTTGCCTCTAACGTACTAGCTGCAAAACCTTAACTCTAATGGTCCTTATGACTCAATATTTTCTGAACTGTGTAGACCATCTACATAATTTTGCATCAATCACTTTCGTAACATTTTGGCCACACAACCAGTTCAGCCATAGGTTGTTACGGCCACAGTACCAGTTCAGCCATAGTCGTTTGGGCCACAGTTGTTTCAGCCATGGTCGATTTCAGCTACACTTTTTCATATTGTTCTTAACGTATATATATATAATATATGCGTTACTTATTTTGACAGAAATTTGTTTGGCACTGGCTACGATTACGTTGAAAACGAACCAATAACAAAAAAGTTAATGTTACGTTGGACACTAATTGCCATAATGCTAGGTTGGTTAGGAACCGATTGATTATGAACGTAACAATAATATTTGTGTCTACGGTTACGTTGTGTTGATACATCAGTACGTTGATGGTTTTCTGTAACTAAAGAAGTGTTATTTTTAAGTTAGATTTATTAAACTTTTAACCGACTTTAGTTTTGTTGCTGAATTCTGTCTTCTGATTGGTTAAAAGTATTACGTTTATTTTCAATTATTATTATTTTTGATAGAAATTTATTTATTTTATTATTGCATGTGTTATTACATTGTATACATTTCAACAAATAATGTTCAAATCTTTTTAAAGTATTAATAATTTTAATGTTCTTTAAAATAATACTACAGTTTTGTATGTAGTGCCAAAGCGAGGAATAGAGTTCAATGATTAGAGGCATTTTTTCCAAGTTCCAAGAAAATACTTTTCACCTGAAGCATGGCAGGCATTGAAAGCTTGTATAGAATTGAATAGAATATTTTTATTTCGCAAATTACAGGGCCGATAAAGGGCATAAAATCAGTCACAATTGATTGACATAATTGATAATAACAACAATAAACATAACAGTGTACATGTAAATGTATATTTAGTATATTAGCATTGGTCAGAATCAGAGCCAACAACAATATATAACTTCTAAAAAGGGAAATTGTAGAGTCAAACTGTTTAGTGTGCAAAAACGATGTGCATTTTGTGGCATCACTCGTTTGTGATGGCTGTCTTGAATGGTTCAACCAAAAATGCGTCGGAAAGATGTGCATACAGAAACATACTGTAAATTCAGAAATTATTGCGAAAAATGCTACAGGGTTATAATCGCAATAATTTAAACTCACATTTTGAAATTTTTTATATGAATAAAACAGGATTTTTCTCAATATCACAAACAACATGACAAAAATTAAAATCGCATTTTAGTCTAAAATGACAAAATCGCAATAATTAATGCATGCAATAATTTCTGAATTTACAGTACTGTATGTGCACAAGCTGCTATTGTAAATAAAATATATAATCTGTATGGAATATTGTACATGCATCATTGAATTGTTTAAGATTAAATGTTTTCAAGTTGTATTTTGATATGTTACATGTTATATCAGTATATATATTGGACATTATATATTCCTATTCACAGCATACATTGAAATGCAATAACGTAACAATAACGCAATGTAACCAAAGACACAAATATTATTGTTATGTTCATTATTAATCGGTTCCTAACCCAACCTAGCAATCCGGCAATTATTTTTTGTTATTGTTAGGTTTTCAAGGTAATCATACGTAGCCAGTGGCAATTTGTTTTGTAAAGGAATTCTATTAGTATTACTTAACAAAAAGTTGTTTTCTCAAAAAGTGTTCATCTACTCTGAAACAAGACTGTCCTATTCCACACCTGATTAAGACATTAATAATGTTTCCATTTGACTTTGATGTTTGATTAATATAATTTTGAATCGGGCATTGTGGGTGCTGCAAGTTTGGTACATCAAAGGTTGGTCAATTTAAAATGTATCCAATTTGTATCAGGTGCGTTGACATATATGTATCGGGCGACATACTAAAATAACATGTGGTACTATCCTTGAGTGAAATATTGTAGAATATGTGTAGGAGCTGCGTTTACGAGGTACGTGGCACTATGTGTGACAGTGTGTAACAAATATAAATGTCGAAGTTTAATTATCTTGCGTCTCGAGTGCACCTTATTTTGAGCCACACAGAATATAGAAGATAAACTTAAGTTTTCCAAATGGTACGTTTCTTAATATAAGGTAATGAAAGATTAAGAAATGAAGCAAAGTCAGCTCCTTACTGGAAACGGTAAAAACCATAAAACAGGCATGAAATAAAAGTGGGAGATCGCAAAAGGTAGGCGCGGTAAGTGATTTATTTGGCCCCCAATATCAAGTCCATTATGTCAAAATGAAAAGTACTTCAAGTTAATGAATAAAAGTGTGAGAAAGTAAAATAGAACGATTTGTTGAACTTTGCTATTGAAATGCAATGGCCAGGCATGCATAGATGGTAGGATGTCTTTTTTTCTGTGTTGCATTTGGTAATTAGTCCCCTACAGACGAAGTCGAAGGGGACTTTAGGTTTGCACTCCGTCCGTCTGTCTGTCCGTCTGTCTGTCCGTCTGTCCATCTGTCAGTCCGGCAAATCAGTTTTCCGCACTTTTTTTTGTCATTCTTCAAAATATTGATTTGATATTTGGTATATAGTTTTATCATGACAAGTTACAGATCAAGTTCGAATTTTGTTCCGGTCTGATGATTTCGTGCAGAGTTATGGTCCTTTGACTTAGAAAATTCACTAAAATAATCACTTTTCCGCACTTTTTTTGGTCATTCTTCAAAATATTGATTTGATATTTGGTATAGTTTTATCATGACAAGTTACAGATCAAGTTCGAATTTTGTTCCAGTCTGATGATTTTGTGCAGAGTTATGGCCCTTTGACTTAGAAAATTCACTAAAATAATCAGTTTTCCGCACTTTTTTTTGTCATTCTTCAAAATATTGATTGGATATTTGGTACAATGTATATAGTTTTATCATGACAAGTTACAGATCAAGTTCGAATTTTGTTCCGGTCTATTGATTTTGTGCAGAGTTATGGTCCTTGGACTTAGAAAATTCACTAAAATAATCAGTTTTAAACACTTTTTTTCGTCATGCTTGAAGATATTGACTTGATACATATATGTATTTGTTATATAGTTTACACCATGACAAGTTATAGATCAAGATAGAATTTTGTACCAAGTTATGAATTTTTAACCGGTAGGGGACTATGTATTGCCATGCAATACTCACAGAATGCTTGTTTTTACTGTCTTTGTGCCATTGCCCCATATCTGTTGTTTTTTCACATGCCTACATTATCTAATGATAGAGCCCCCCCATTTCGCACAACACCACCTTTGCCAATCTAGTAAAACTGTATAATTGTTTAAGCTATAGGTTTCCGTGAAATCTAGTAAAACTGTATAATTGTTTTAGCTATCATGGCTATAGGTTTCCATGAAATGAAGAGAATAAAGAGTTTTGATAAGCAACATAGACTTTAACATGTTTAATGCTGGATCAAATATTGTGTTTTGTTGTATCTCCAGATATGTTAACGTCAACGTATCTGATATGAGTGTATACCTTTTTAAATTGACCGACCTCTATTGTTAAAAGATTGTATATATCAACTGTAAGTTTGTATCAGCTTGAACTCAGCTTAGGTCCTGCTGTTTTATAGTTGTCTTGTTTGGTATTTTTCAACAATTAAAACAAAAGCATAATTTGTACTTTACATGTACATGATGTAGATATATCAAAGAAATGATAATTAACAATTTACAAATGATCAGAGGTTATCATTTTTAGATAAGAACAACGATCTTCTTCACTTTTTATAACTATCATGTCTTGTTCAGTATACCAAAAACTTCATTTTTTCCATTAATAATCACCATTTAACGAATATTCTTATAACATTCATAATTTGATGCACACTTTTATCAATGAATATAAATATATAATGAAAATTTGTTTCTTAAAACATCTGCTCCTAAAACCAAATATATTTTCCTCCCATTATAACAATAAAAAGCATGGCCGAAACAACTTTACAAATTATGGTGGAACTGGGAGTATGGCCGTAATGACTGGCTGAAACGAGTGTAGATGAAGCAACTTGCATCGCATCCATCTGTGGTGCAGATATTGTCTGAAACTGTTCTTACAAGGACCATATATATGGATACATGTATTTCATGTCAGGCCAACTGGCAGCTTTTGTAAAACCTGAAGTATAATCCAAGGGCTACCTACACCTTAATCGACATGTAGTATTATGTGCATTATTAAGATCATCATTAGATTTTCTACATTTTAATGCTCCTCTTATATGTACAATGTGTTATTGTCTTCATATTATCAGTCTACATAATAAAACAGTTATTGATTTTTTGTTGGTTTTGGTTTTGATGGAAGTATGTGTCAAGTGTACAGACACTACATTTAGAAGAAAATTTCGTGAAAATTATACCTTTCTAATTTTTTGCAGTGCTTGCAGATATGTACTTCATCACTCTAATCATTCTAATCATTTACTCTGCTTTTTTGTGTAATAATTCATTTGATAGTTTTGCTCAAATTTTGGGCACCATGCATGACTGGTTAATAAAAAAATATATTGTATGGCCATAATGTTGAGTATTCAGTTGCACAAGATAAATAGCATTGTTATTGACTTACCTTTGACAGAACGATCACCCATATTCACATTTTGACAAATGATTTTGGGGCTATTGACAACAGCATTGAAGTACTGTAAATTCCGAAATTAGTGTGTGCATTAATTATTGCAATTTTCGCATTGATAAAAGTAATTTCTGAATTTACAGTATCACTGTATGTATTTGTAATTAATACTCCTAGGCTTCAGGTACATGTAACATGTGTAAAGGATTGAATTTTGTTTATTCTAAAATTTGTGTATTTCAAGGATGTACATAGAGAGAGAGATTACATACTGCGATGTAAAATCACAGATCATCAGTATCAGATTTTGGAATGTGTGCGTACCAGAAATGCTGAAAAATTCAAACAGTTGCTTAATATGGGCATTGATCCAGGGTTTACCACTTATAAAGGAGAAACATCATTGCATATTGTATCGGAAATGAAACCTGATGATGGTAGGCTCAATTATGTGTACATTTAACATGTTAACTTTATCATCAATTTAGGTTTTAAAACTGAAGGTATATACAGTGAATAAGATACCTTAAAATTAAGTGATAATCAATGGTGGCAACTTTCAAAAGTCTCATTGCAGAAGAACTCCCTGATTAGGGGAAATATTTTTTAAGTGAGAGATTTTTTATCTGTATCACAAACCCTGTATTGCACACAAACCTTTTGTCATTGTCTTGCAATAAAGATCTTTAAGAATAATTTAAATGAAACAACCAATATGAACTATTGCCATCACTTGGTGTTTATTATCTGTTGTTAAACATCAGTTGTTGCCATTGTCTTATATTTTACAAAAATCTGCTCCTCTGAAACTACCAGCACTGGTCTTATTGGAACAAAACATGGGCACAATCATGCTTTGGGTATTTTAATTTTTTTATATGTCTCATGATCCCACGTACCAACCCACATGACTGCCAATGCTAAAACTAGAGGCTCCCAAGAGCCTGTGTCGCTCACCTGATTCTACTTTGGTTTTGGAAATCATGTAAAAATAGATTGAAAACATAACAGATACCCTAATAATGATTGAGGCCAAATTTGGTTTAATATTGGCCCTGTAATTTAATCAAAAGCAGAAGACTTTTGTAAAGTTTACAGAAATTACCAATAAATTCATTGAAATTGTAGAAAATGACTTTAAAAGGACAATGACAAATCAGCTACAAAGTAACAACACTTGGTCAGCACCTCAAAAGAAACATTCATACCATGTTTGGTTTCAATCCATTAGGCGGTTTTCTAGAAGAAGACATTAATTTTGCGTATATTTCCCATAGGGTCCTTTGTTAAACTAAATCCCTCGTTGGCAGCCATCTTGGGTGATAGGTTTGCTACAAAGTAACAACAATTGGTCAGCACCTCATAAGAAACATCATGCCATACTTGGTTTCATTCCATTCAGTGGTTCTCTAAAAGAAGACATTTGTATATATTGTCCATATTGTCCTATTTTAAAGAAAGTCCCCCGCTGGCGGCCATCTTGGATGATGGATCGCCTACAAAGTTACAACACTTGGTCAGCACCTCATAAGCAATATTCATGCCATGTTTTATTTCATTCCATTCAGTGGTTCTCTAAAAAAAGACATTTGTATGCATTTCCCATAGGGTCCTATGTTAAACTAAGTCCCTCTCTGGTGGCCATCTTGGATGATGGATCAGCTTCAAAGTAACAACACTTGGTCAGCGCCTCATAAGATACATTCATGCCATGTTTGGTTTCATTCCATTCAGTGGTTCTCTAAAAGAAGACATTTGTATGTATTGTCCATAGGGTCTTATGTTAAACAAAGTCCCCGGCTGGCGGCCATATTGGATGATAGATCGCCTACAAAGTTACATCACTTGGTCAGCACCTCATAAGGAACATTCATGCCATGTTTGGTGTCATTCCATTCAGTGGTTCTCTAGAAGAAGACATTTGTATGTATTTCCCATAGGGTCCTATGTTAAACTAAGTCCCCCTCTGGCGGCCATCTTGGATGATGGATCGGCTTCAAAGTAACAACACTTTGTCAGCACCTCATAAGGAACATTCATGCCATGTTTTATTTTCGTTCCATTCAGTGGTTCTGTAAAGACATTTGTATGTATTGTCCATAGGGTCCTATGCTAAACGAAGTCCCCCCGCTGGCGGCCATCTTGGATGATGGATCGGCTTCAAAGTAACAACACTTGGTCAGCACCTCATAAGCAACATTCATGCTATGTTTGGTTTCATTCCATTCAGTGGTTCTCTAGAAGAAGCTCAAAATGTAAAAAGTTAACGATGACGGACAACGACGAAGACGACAACAGATGATGACGGACGCCAAGTGATGAGAAAAGCTCAATTGGCCCTTTGGGCCATGTGAGCTAAAAAGGAACATTGGGGTAAAATGTTAGTAATCATCTAATATGATAAAAAACCATTATAGAAAGTGAAAATCTTGGATAAGCAAAATGTTCGCAATGTTGATTTCAATTGTCAGAAGACTTCTTACATAGATAAATGATTTTTATCTTAACATTCTGTAGAGTCCCATGTGAGTGCTTAAGGCTCTTTAGCACATTGAGAGCATCCAGTTTTTATCTTTTAGAAATTGAAATAGTACATTGTATGCAATTGCATATAAGTATTGAATGCACAATCTTTGGCTGTATTGGTCAGGTTACAGAACTCCAAATATTTCATTGTCTTTGTAAAAATGTTTTTATATATGTAGCATCACCAGGAATTAATTATTATTCTTAAAAATTCATTTTGTATTTATTCTTTTAGCATCACTGGGAATTTTGAGTAATAGAAAAGAAAAGATATGGCGTATCCATCCATGACACAAAATCAGTGCATGTACAGCAAAAAACACAAAAAGAAAAGGAACAGTGCTTTTATTGCTGTTCTTCATCTCAAAGTCACAGTGAGGCCTTCAACACAGAGCAAAATTAGTCTTACCTCACTGCAAGTTTATGACGGCCCTAGCACTGGTTTGAGTGGAATTCTTTGCAAACTGACGATCACACCACAACTGTGAATTGAAGAACAAAGCCATGGAGTAATATCAATAAAAAAAATCTTGCAAAGAAATCAAACATTTACTGTCATAATTAAGCCTGACAATTACACTGAAGCATGCTAAAAATGATACAAATATTTAGAAAACCACGGGGCACATCGAAATATATGTTAGATAACTTGGCAGGAAATATGTATGTACAAATGTATAGGGCAAATAATTCAGGTAGACTTTGTAAGATGTAACACCACCAACTCGGGGTCCAGTCTAAAAGAACATACCGGAAAGAAGTACATATTTAAAACAAAATAGTTCCTGCGCATACATGTAGGTGTAATTATCAAACTATGTACAATATATTTTGGTAATTTAGGTATAAAATGAAAGGTGAAGGACAAGTGATCACCTTCTGACTGATAATTTTGAATAATACAAAAATGTATGAATGAATTCTAAAATTGAGGGTATATATTGCCTGTTAGGATAAAATTGTATTTATATTTTTAGCATCATTGGAAATTTTGAGTCTGTTAGTATATTTTGGAACATCTTTGAATACCATGGACAGATTTGGACAAACACCTCTACACCATGCAGCCAGGATATCAGCGCAGAATGTTAAAATACTATTGGAAGGAGGAGCAAATAGTGATCTGATGGATAATTCAGGTATAAATATAAATAACGATTGATTGATTGTTGTTTGCTTAACATCCGATTGGAAATATTTCATACATATCCAGGACAAGAAATATTTAACAATAAACCCATTAGGATCTGTACAATTTTTCAACTGGGATGAATAGGGGCTAGTATGGATAGTTATTTGAAAAATGGCTATTTTGGATAGGGCAGAATAAAAATTGAACATAGAGAGTACCCTCAGATTCAGGTTTCGGTATTGTACAGATCCCCTTGCAGAAAGTTTGCCATTTGCAGTCCCCCAGTGATCAAATGAGTAAGATGATATGTTGGACTGATTTTGATCAGTTGTGTCACATAATTGGAACAAAGAAGTTAGCAGTTACAACAGCTGATATCTTCTTGAAAAGAATTTGAAGAAATCCATATAAAACTTTTAGGGTCTGAGCTCAAAATAAGGGTTGATCAGGAAACCCTGAACACACATTTTTTAGCCTTAGAATTTATTGTATTGAGATTTTCAAGAATGTCCCTTTTGTGCAATAATTCTGTGGAAACCATAAAATTTCTAAGAGCAACACAACACCAATATCTCAAAAGAAAAGAAAAAAACATGAAGAGGCAATAGCAAACAAATTATGATATTGTAATTTCAGAATTTTTGTGTGCATTTATTTTTGCAATGGTTGAACAATGGACAAAACTGTGTGATTAATTATTGCAATTTCAGGAAATGCTTCTTACAAACAATGCTATCATAGATAAAAATGCAAGTTTTTAATTTTGTGAGACCTATTTTGTCACAATTTTTACAATAATAAAAAACATTGCAAACATTTTTGAATTTACAGTATAAAATAATGTGGCACAATGTTAAAATGGAACCTTCTACCTGTAGCAGCAGTAAAATGTACTACTCTTGACTGTTCTCAACAATCATCTAAACATTTAAATAAAACCTACACTGTGTATAGTTGTAACCACAATGTATAGTACAAAAACAGAAGAAAAAGGAAATTATGTTGAAATTTTTATTCTATTTTGTATATTTTTACTATTAAGAGTGAAATATGATGACATGTCCTGTTCGTCAGTTTTTTTTTCAAATGATAGTTGCAGTGAACAGATCCGATTATTTAACAAATTATGATATTATGACATGCTTGCACTGGATTGGCCATACACCACATGCTCAAATTCTGTTTACATCTTTATTTAAACAAAAAATATAACAAGATCACTTGTAGATTGAAAATCAGATAACAGTTTACTGATGAGTATTGACTTTAATTGTTACTCTCAAGACTCAGGATTTACTTTAGCTGTTGATCAAATGGTCCAAATTAAACAAATTTAGCCCTCAAATAACTTCTTTTACTGCTTTGAACTAGCAAGCTCTTCAGTTTTTATCAAGCTATGGGTACTCAAATCAGTTATTAAAAGAGTTATGTGTATGATTCTGTACTTGTAGGAAGAACAGCATTGATGGAAGCTTGTAACAGTTGTCCACAGGATGCTTTGACCATTGTCCAGTACTTGATGGACAGAGGTTGTAATATATATAGCACTGACCAAGATGGTTGTTCAGGTATTAAAATATTAAGCATAATACATATTCTAAGGAAAATATCATTACTGGTAAGTGACCAGTTACTGTCACTTAGTATTTAATAACCCATGAGATGTCTTTATACTGAATACTAAAGATAACTTTACAAAAACATTTTTATCTTATATCAAAAGAGAGGTTAACTTTTCCTTGTGTTTGTTTCCCTCTCAGAGTAAAAATAAAATAGTTGTTGAACATGTTAAAACCTACTGGAATGTGAATTTGAAAAATGGATAGATGGATAGGTTTTGTCCCATCAGGCTGATATCCAGTTGTGGGGGACATAGAAACACAGGGCGTCCGTCTGTCTGTCCGTCCGTCCGGTCTTATTAGCCCTCTCACATGTACAATTCTTGCCAGATTTTTATGAAACTTATATCATAGATTTATATCAGCAATGTCTTGGACAAGTTCAAAAATCAATGCTGATCAATTTTTTTTTAAAGAGTTATGCCCTTGGAAACATTAATTATATGGAAAATTGCATCCTTGGCCCTCTCAATCGCTCAACTCTTACCAGATTTTTATGAAAATTATATCATAGGTTTATATTAGCAATGTCTCGGAAGTTTGAAAATCAGTGCTGATCAATTATTTTTAAAAGAGTTGTGCCCTTGGAAACATCAATTATATGGAAAATTGCATCGTTAGCACTCTCATGTGTTCAATTTTTGCCAGATTTTTATGAAACTTTTATAGTAGGCTCATATAATCAATGTCTTTGACAAGTTCGAAAATCAGTGCTGATCAAAAAATTTTTAAAGAGTTATGCCCTTGGAAATATTAATTATATGGAAAATTGCCTTATGAGTGCTCTAATATTTACAATTCTTGCCAGATTTGTATGAACTTTATATTATAGGTTTATATCAGCAATGTCTTTGACGAGTTTAAAAATCAGTGCTGAACAATTATTTTTAAAAAGAGTCATGCCCCTTGGAAATATTGATTATATGAAAAATTGCATTGTTAGCACTCTCATATGTACAATTCTTGCCAGAATTTTATGAAACTTATATCATAGGCTTATATCGGCAATGTCTTTGACACTTTCGAAAATAAGTTCTGATCATATATTTTTAATGAATTATTCCCCTTGGAAATATTGATTATAATGGAAATCACATTGCATTTGCTCTGAAGCCTTCATTTCTCTGAGATATTAATAAAAAGTCTTATAGAACAAAAAAAAGGTGCTTTTTTGGTTATTGCACTTGTACGTTGGATAGATAAAATATGTGAGACGCCAGGGGCATTAGAACTCTGTTCTTTTATATATTTAGGCTACAGGTTGATATATTAACATTAAAAATTCACAGTTCTAAAAAAACGAAATATATGGGTCAAGTGAAATAACTTTCAAATGAGTCATAACAACAGAGTTGGTGTGTTTGAATAACAAATTTTTACTGAAAACCCTTGACAACAGACTTTACAAGGGGATCTTTAAAATGCATATCTTAAAAAAAATCCATTCTCTGTGTGTATTATCAAGGGCAATTCGTCCTAACCTCTGAAAATTTTTAGTTTGCCCTTTCGCCAGATATGTAATTAGAATTTTTTTTTGTGTTTTTGAACTTTCCAAAATTCACCCTGACATCCGATCAGACAGTAGTTTTAAGTTGACAAAAGGCCTAAAAGTATATTAAACAATGTTTAATAGCTAGTAAAATCATTTGTCTTTAAAAAATACAATATTTGCATATAAAAAAGGATCGTGATGATGCTATGTGGATAAATTTATCGGTTTTCAAGAGCTAAATCGACAGCACGTCATCCCTACAATGGCTTCCATTTTAAGATTGAAAAAAATTCGGTTGTATAATTGGGAGATAATTTTGACAAAGTAGAATCCTAACTGCCATGGCAAATATTACTTCCATATCAAGAAAAGAATATATTGATGTGATATGAATATAAACCCTGCTTTGTACTAGAAGACACAGTTAGCCAGGTTTTTAATGTGTAATGTTCTAGTAATACAGGTTAATAGTCCCAAGGAAGACATGTCACCATAATCTGACATACTCTTCTGACTCGATTCAGCCAGATTTTGCTCTTACTCCTAAATGTTGCATGCCTAGGGAGAAGCAACAAATACCAGTTTTTAAGTCTTTGGTTTGATCTGGCCTGGGATCAAACCCACATTATTCAAAATGCTTTGAGTGCATGAATAAAACAGTTTTAATGTTATTGCAAATTTTGCATCAAAGGAAATCTTAAATCCAAATGAATCAATTTGTATCTGAAAGACAGTACATGAATTTAATTTCAATGGATTTTTGTTTTGGTTAAGTATATCACTTTCATGCAATTTTAGAGTTAATGCTAAAATTTGTCAAAATCTATCAAAATTACAGTTTTGAGCTATATTTATGTGCTGTTAGCATTTAGAAATATTGCATTTTTTTATGTGATGATATGTGTTAAAATACACTGCGATTTTGTTAGATGTATGTATACTAAGTTGTGATATTGTGAATTTTAGTTAAGATTGAAAATTCTGAAAAATAGCCTGTATGTGAAATGAATTCAAGGGAAATGAGCCTAATCTTTTTAATATGTTTCTAAATTTTATGTAAGCAAATATATCTAGTTTTCAACACACAAAAAGAAAAGATACCTATTTTAGGAATGTGATGTCATCATTTAATGACATATTGGTACCTGTGGTATCTGTCAGCTGTTGAGGAAACCTATATTTGCATTAGAATATAAATTTCAAAAATAGACTTTAAAATTGTGGATTTCTGTCATTGTCTGTAGTACAGTGAATGTTTGGGATTTCAAGTGGCATTGGTTCATATATAATTTATATATAATTCATACTTAGAAAAGGAAGAAAGAATTCAGAATGGATAGATGAAATCACAATATGTTTGACAGTTTGGTTGGCCTTACACACCCTCTTCACTGCTTGCTATGGGAAGTCAGTTTGATTAGGTAGTTTTTAATATTAATGTATTCATAATTATCATGTAAAAATGATTACACTAGTTGCCCTAATTTTTTTTTTTTTTATTTTTAGTAAGACTTTCTGTAAACGAATATTTAAGAAAAATCTTTGAATTTTTTTTATGGTACTTTGTACTTGATCAGTAAAGCAATTTTATTCATAGAAGCCAGTTTTTGGGTGTGTTGAAAAATTGTTGTGGATGTAGTTTTAGATATTAATCATGACAGTGGTATGAGAAATGGGGAAAATGGTACAGTACAAATTTATACTCTAATTTAGTAATGGCAACATATTTATGAAGAGATTAATTTAGATTTCAACTCAAGGAGTTAGATTTTTAAATATATACCATTTTTGATTTAAATTCTTGGTTTGCCATGAAGAGTAAAATCCATAGAATTTAATATGTAGTCCACACAATGTGAATTTTTCAAATAATTTTATCAAATAAGGTCATTGTCTATAGGAATAATACAAATGTTATTGTTGTAAATTTTTGTATGGTATTTTTTCAGCATTGCATTACATCTGTATGAATAAATCGCAGCTAGTTTCCATCAAAACAGAAATTGTTTATAAACTATTGTATGCTGGATTGTCTGCTACAGCTACAGATAAAACAGGTATGGACTCTTTTATTTTCATATTGAAAATAGTTGGGGGGGGGGGAAGAATTGAACACTTTAAGCCTAAAAAAGATATTTTTTTCCAATAAAAGGGGTGGAGGAGTACACTCTTTAGCCACCCACCTTATATGCTATTGATTGGTATAAAAATTAATTCACAAAATATTTTGATTGGGGTTTAAAAATTTATGCCTCCCTCTTTAAAAGTTGCAAAGTATTTTCAGGTACTTCGGTCTATCTGTCCTTCCTTCACATTTTTCTTTAATAGATTGTTCTGTGCAATTGGACATCACAATGGTTAGAAAATTATGATTGTGAGTTGAAAATTGCAACTTTTTTCACATATCAATCTTACTTAGCAGTTTCCTACACAAAAATATCTTGTGAAAACACTCTGTATAAGTTTGGAACTTTATTGAGATTGGTTTCTAAGCTACTATGCTTTTCATTGATTTGAAATTTGAATTTAATAAAAGTCTTATAGAACAAAAAAAAGTGCTTTTTGGTTATTGCACTTATGCGTTGGATAGATAAAATATGTGGGCGCCGAAAGATTAGAACTCTGTTCTTTTTTATATATTTAGGCTACAGGTTGATATATTAACATTAAAATTCACAGTTCTAAAAAAGCGAAATATATGGGTCAAGTGAAATAACTTTCAAATGAGTCATAACAACAGAGATTGGTGTGTTTGAATACCAAATTTTACTGCAAAACCCTTGACAACAGACTTTACAAGGGATCTTTAAAATGCATATCTTAAAAAAATCCATTCTCTGTGTGTATTATCAAGGCTAATTCGTCCTAACCTCTGAAAATTTTTAGTTTGCCCTTTCAGCAGAATATGTAATTAGAATTTTTTTTTGTTTTGAACTTTCAAAATTCACCCTGACATCCGATCAGACAGTAGTTTTAAGTTGACAAAAGGCCTAAAAGTATATTAAACAATGTTTAATAGCTAGTAAAATCATTTGTCTTTAAAAATACAATATTTGCATATAAAAAGGATCGTGATGATGCTATGTGGATAAATTTATCGGTTTTCAAGAGCTAAATCGACAGCACGTCATCCCTACAATGGCTTCCATTTTAAGATTGAAAAAATTTGGTTTGTATAATTGGGAGATAATTTTGACAAAGTAGAATCCTAACTGCCATGGCAAATATTACTTCCATATCAAGAAGAATATATTGATGTGATATGAATATAAACCCTGCTTTGCTGTTGCTAGAAGACACAGTTAGCCAGGTTTTAATGTGTAATGTTCAAGTAATACAGGTTAATAGTCCCAAGGAAGACATGTCACCATAATCTGACATACTCTTCTGACTCGATTCAGCCAGATTTTGCTCTTACTCCTACGTGTTTGCGCACCTAGGGAGAGGCAACAAATACCAGTTTTAAGTCTTTGGTTTGATCTGGCCTGGGATCAAACCCACATTATTCAAAATGCTTTGAGTGCATGAATAAAACAGTTTTAATGTTATTGCAAATTTTGCATCATCTGAAATCTTAAATCCAAATGAATCAATTTGTATCTGAAAGACAGTACATGAATTTAATTTCAATGGATTTTGTTTTTAGTTAAGTATATCACTTTCATGCAATTTTAGAGTTAATGCTAAAATTTGTCAAAATCTATCAAAATTACAGTTTTGAGCTATATTTATGTGCTGTTAGCATTTAGAAATATTGCATTTTTATGTGATGATATGTGTTAAAATACACTGCGATTTTGTTAGATGTATGTATACTAAGTTGTGATATTGTGAATTTTAGTTAAGATTGAAAATTCTGAAAAATAGCCTGTATGTGAAATGAATTCAAAGTGAAATGAGCCTAATCTTTTAATATGTTTCTAAATTTTATGTAAGCAAATATATCTAGTTTTCAACACACAAAAGAAAAGATACCTATTTTAGGAATGTGATGTCATCATTTAATGACATATTGGTACCTGTGGTATCTGTCGGCTGTTGAGGAAACCTATATTTGCATTAGAATATAAATTTCAAAAATAGACTTTAAAATTGTGGAGTTTTGTCATTGTCTGTGGTACAGTGAATGTTTGGGATTTCAAAGTGGCATTGGTTCATATATAATTTATATATAATTCATACTTAGAAAAGGAAGAAAGAATTCAGAATGGATGGATGAAATCACAATATGTTTGACAGTTTGGTTGACGCCCACACCCTCTTCATGCTTGCTATGGGAAGTCAGTTTGATTAAGTAGTTTTAATATTAATGTATTCATAATTATCATGTAAAATAATTACACTAGTTGCCCTAATTTTTTTTTTTTTTAATTTTAGTAAGACTTTCTGTAAGCGAATATTTAAGAAAAATCTTTGAATTTTTTTATGGTACTTTGTACTTGATCAGTATAAAGCAATTTTATTCATAGAAGCCAGTTTTGGGTGTGTTGAAAATTGTTGTGGATGTAGTTTTAGATATTAATCATGACAGTGGTATGAGAAATGGGGAAAATGGTGCAGTACAAATTTATACTCTAATTTAGTAATAGCAACATATTTAATGAAGAGATTAATGGAGATTTCAACTCAAGGAGTTAGATTTTTAAATATATACCATTTTTGATTTAAATTCTTGGTTTGCCATGAAGAGTAAAATCCATAGAATTTAATATGTAGTCCACACAATGTGAATTTTTCAAATAATTTTATCAAATAAGGTCATTGTCTATAGGAATAATACAAATGTTATTGTTGTAAATTTTTGTATGGTATTTTTCAGCATTGCATTGTATCTGTATAAATAAATCGCAGCTAGTTTCCATCAAAACAGAAATTGTTTATAAACTATTAACATGCTGGATTGTCTGCTACAGCTACAGATAAAACAAGTATGGACTCTTTTATTTTCATATTGAAAATAGTTGGGGGAAGAATTGAACACTTTAAGCCTAAAAAGATATTTTTTCCAATAAAAGGGGTGGAGGTACACTCTTTAGCCACCCACCTTATATGCTAATGATTGGTATAAAATTAATTCACAAAATATTTTGATTGGGGTTTAAAAATTTATGCCTCCCTCTTTAAAAGTTGCAAAGTATTTTCAGGTACTTCGGTCTATCTGTCCTTCCTTCACATTTTTCTTTAATAGATTGTTCTGTGCAATTGGACATCACAATGGTTAGAAAATTATGATTGTGAGTTGAAAATTGCAACATTTTTTCACATATCAATCTTACTTAGCAGTTTCCTACACAAAAATATCTTGTGAAAACACTCTGTATAAGTTTGGAACTTTATTGAGATTGGTTTCTAAGCTACTATGCTTTTCATTGATTTGAAATTTGAATTTAAAATTTTCCATGATATTGATTAGTTGTGAGTGCAATGCATATTTTATTCTTTTTCTCTGCACCAATTTAATTGGAACTATTTGACTGAAACCACCAATTAACTCTATATAGGAGTTATTACCCTTCAAAGATTTTTTTTGTAAATAATCTTGTCAATGAAACTATATTTAAATTTTTTTAATGGATTGAATTATAAACGCAGCAGTCCGCCCAATGACTTATATTTAGTAATATTCTAAATATAACATAATAGATACACAAAAACTGTAAACAGCAATAATGATCAGCCATACATAATTCACACAAATGCCAGTACAATTAACTCCACATAGTTGTAGTATTTAAGGAACGACTTGTAACAAATTTTAGAGTATTTGCCTATTATCATGCAAACTATACAAGAAAGACAGAAATAAAAGTTTGCTTTGATTTTGCTTGAAAGTATACCCAAAAAGCTGCATATATGAAAATAAGTAATTAGTTTCAGGAAGAAGATTTAAAATGAATATCAAAATGGCATATTTATAACAGGAGCAATTCAGGTCTTAGAAGCTTATTATTGCATCCTTCTACTGCAACAGAAGCAGCCATCACAATTACTAATTTAACATAATCATTCCTTGTGAAGGATACACAATAACATATGGACTCATTTAAGTTTGAATTTACAATAGATTTTTCAAGAATGTTGTTTTTTTCAAGCAGACTACACAAGATGGCACTTTTAGTTCCATACTACCTTTCTTATGTTTATGTTGTAATTGTCCAGACTTATCTACAGATTTGCTTGACGTGTTCTCAGCTATCATTTGGTTTTTTCACAATTGATTTATATACATATGATTTTCTACCCCTCCTATAATAGTAGAAGAGCATTATGTATTCTGGTCTGTGCATCCATCCGTGAGTTCATCTGTCTGTTCATCCATCATGTTTCTGGTTAAAGATTTTGGCTAAGGTAGTTTACCATGAAGCAATGTTCACATCAACTTAAAACTAGATACACATGCTCCTTATGAAGTTAACTTTTGTAATTGTGTGCCAAAATATGGTTTTGACCCTAATTTAGCGGTTCACTGAACATGCAAATGTGATAGTACGAGCAGGGCGTGGTCTCATATGGACACATCTTCTTTTTTACTGATATAAATAAAGATGAAAAAAATTGAAGATGAATATTTTATAAATTGTCTCCTTTTACAGGTAAAATGGCCATTTGTTATGATTTTGAGCAGTACCTTTGTAGAAGATCAAACTCAAATTCACCTATAAAGCTTGTTGATGATAAGTTGAAGGTCACACAAGCATTAATACAAGGAGGATCAAATTACAACAGGAAAAATCAACGACATCCAAAATCAATAAAAGATGCAGTAGTGCTTTACAATTCACCAAGTTTAACTTCTTTACTTATGGAATTTCGACCTGTTTTGAGTGTGTCATCATTGAAGTCCATCAGAGAAAATGTTTTAACTGGTGATGGTCATGATGAGTTGTTGAGACACCTGACAGATTTAACACACAAAGTTCAGTCATTGAAGTTCATATGCAGAATAAATATAAGAGATACATTGAAAGGTAAATGTCTGCCAAAAATAGGCTTGTTACCTCTACCTAGAACATTAAAAGAGTATTTATCACTTATAGAATAATTAAATGATAGTGAAGAATTTGTTGTATTGTTTTATTACACCACAAGCAGATTGTATCTTGCTGTACCATTAACCATACTGATAATGTGTGGTAACTGTGTGTACTTTGTCTCTCACTTGTCAAAAAGGGTCTGACACTTGGAAATAAAAAGGCACATCAAGATAACAGAGCATACACTAGGATAGTCAAATCTTTTGATATCAGGGGTACATTATAGGCATGTAAACTTCACAGTTAATGGCATTTTGAATCCAAATGCATCTGGATTAAATGAATGAATAAAATTACTATAGACCATTTAAAAAGTATTTCACTGAAGTTGTGCACCTGCTATTATGGAATTGTTTGAATAATTTTGTCATATTTTTCTGGACTAACATGTTTAACCCCACCACATTCAGTATGTGCCTGTCCCAAGTCAGGAGCCTGTAATTCAGTGGTTGTCGTTTGTTGCTGTGTATCATATTTGTTTTTTGTTTATTATTTTGTACATAAATCAGGACGTTAGTTTTCTTGTTTGAATTGTTTAACATTTGTCATTTCATGGCCTTTTATAACTGACTATGCGGTATTGGTTTTACTCATTGTTGAAGGCAGTACAGTGACCTATAGTTGTTAATTTCTGTGTCATTTGGTTTATTGTAGAGAGTTGTCTCATTGGCAATCATACCTCATCTTTTTAGTTTTATATTTTGAACTTAGTGATTTCCTGTATTAACTTTACAGGTGTACAGAACTTAGTTATTTCCTGTATTAACTTTACAGGTGGACAGAACTTAGTGAATTCCAGTATTAACTTTACAGGTGATTTCCTGTATTAACTTTACAGATGGACAGAACTTAGTGATTTCCAGTTTTAACTTTACAGGTGGACAGAACTTAGATATTTCCTGTATTAACTTTACAAGTGGACAGAACTTAGTGATTTCCAGTATTAACTTTACAAGTGGACAGAACTTAGTTATTTCCTATATTAACTTTATAGGTGGACAGAACTTAGTTATTTCCAGTTTTAACTTTACAGGTGGACAGAACTTAGATATTTCCTGTATTAACTTTACAGGTGGACAGAACTTAGATATTTCCAGTATTAACTTTACATGTGGACAGAACTTAGTTATTTCCTGTATTAACTTTACAGGTGGACAGAACTTTCATATTTCCTGTATTAACTTTACAAGTGGACAGAACTTAGTTATTTCCTGTATTAACTTTACAAGTGGACAGAACTTAGTTATTTCCTGTATTAACTTTACAGGTGGACAGAACTTAGTTATTTCCAGTTTTAACTTTACAGGTGGACAGAACTTAGATATTTCCTGTATTAACTTTACAGGTGGACAGAACTTAGATATTTCCAGTATTAACTTTACAGGTGGACAGAACTTAGTTATTTCCTGTATTAACTTTACAGGTGGACAGAACTTAGATATTTCCTGTATTAACTTTACAAGTGGACAGAACTTAGTGAATTCCAGTATTAACTTTACAAGTGGACAGTTATAAGTACTCCAAAGATTTGAGTCAATTGCCAGTTTCTTCTATTGTTGTTATTTTGTTACTTCACCTTTAATAAGTTTTTTGTCCCGTCATCCTGGATGGGGCATAAAGTATTACCCTTGTCTCTCGAGCGTCCCTCCATCCGTCCGTCTGTACGTCCCAAAATTAGGTTCCATCCTGTAACTTTGGTTTGCCCCAACCAGATGTTATGAAACTTTTACACAATGTATTACTACAACACACAGATTAATTTGAATTTGGGTTGCCTCACTTTTACCATTCTTTAGTTATGTCTCTTTATAATGTTATATGCAAGCAGGGCATCATCTATGTCCATGGACACATTTTCCATTTATTTTATATTATACACAATGAACATTGATAATGGCTGTATTTCAAAGTTACAGCACTCTTCCTGCTGTTCTTTACCTGGTTAG
Source organism: Mytilus coruscus (assembly GCA_017311375.1). Taxonomy (NCBI): domain Eukaryota; kingdom Metazoa; phylum Mollusca; class Bivalvia; order Mytilida; family Mytilidae; genus Mytilus; species Mytilus coruscus. Next base: position 67,921,534 of record CM029596.1, read on the forward strand.
ATATATTACGAAAAAAAAATCTTCCCCTACATGTTATTGCAATTACATTGTTAACATTCTACATTCAATAGTCACAAATATTGCAATCTGGCCATTTGAGGCTTTGACCCATTTTTCTCATAAACTAATGTAAATGAGCCATTTTAGATCAGAGTAAATAAAACATTTTATGAGTGGAAGTTGTACCAATACAAAATTCTGTACTGTTTACCATACAACCAAACCAATAACAATGCAACTTAAATAGAATTAAAAACCAATTGTTCAGAGAACAATTGAAGGTCTTCCATCCCAAATAGATATATATAGAGCAGGTAAATATTCAATTTTGGTTTAAAATGTCAAAGTTAAAGTGTTATAGCTAAATTTATCTGATTCGAAAATCTATGGTTTTATATACTTTTGCTAAAAATAAGGGAGATAAAATAGGTTGCTTCCTGTTTACAAAATGCTACTTCCAGTTACAATTGAACCTTACTTCACACGATTCCAAAATTATAATGTTCTAGTAAATTGTACATGAAAATAATGCAAAAATGGCTACTCCCAGTTTACAAATAGTCACTTGATTTAACCTTCTTTAAGGTCTTAAATGTAAAAGAACCATTGACTTTATCTTGAACCAATAAGAGGTTAGAGCAAGGTCAAAATCTTTGATCTTGACATGTCATAACTAACAATTCTGTAAAAGTATTTTATCGTTATCTTATAAGATTTCTGAAAATAAGTCAAAATCAAAATTTAGAAATTTTTCTTTTAATGGACAAAGGACATCAAATCAAAAGACTTGAGGTCTCTATCACTTATGATTTGCCAGTTACAAATACAATTCACTTATATATCAAATACAGAAGGAAATAACTCTCATATGGAATCTCTATATTGCTTCGGTCAAAATCAAACAAAAATCCTGAGGGATATAATGAGCAATTTGGAAATATAAATTTGTTTGTTTCTTTCTTGGTTTATTGAAGGAGTAGAAATAACAAGAAAAACAGTGTTCTGGGAGATAACTCTTACAAGAGAAAGATTTCAATTTAGCGTTGTCAGTTTCTAAAGTGCATAAAGTATTCAATATCATGTACCAAATAACTAAGCGACATCTTGCGAAACAAACAGCGAAAGAAAAAAAAAAAGGCGGAAGAAAAAGAGTTATCAGAACAAAATCAAAAGGACTTTCTGTAGAAAAGTGGAATGACCTAATAAAAAGCAAAAATTAAACCAAAACAATTAAAAGTACTACAAAGATCACATGCTACAAAACATTGAGATAAGTAACACGTTTAATATATCATTTCACGATATTTGAATAAAACTTCATTTTGGTTTCATAACTTTTTAAGAAAAATGAAATAAATACAAGAGCACAGCTAACAGATAATTAATCCCAATAAGAGCAATGACAGTAAAGTTCTTCTTTATATTGAATATGTTGAAAATATATAGAAAATATACAGAAAACAGAGTGCACACACTGAAGTGTCTCACCTGCTTTGCTTGGCCTGATTGAACTTATGTTGAAAGACTATAATATGATGGTTTTTACTACAAGTATCACATAAACTTAACATTAGCAGAACCCTGCCAGACAGACATGTACCATACAATCTTGCCATACATCTTGTAAAGTTAGCCTATTGCTTACAGTATCTGAGAAGAGACCTAATTACTGTAAACTTAACATTGACCAATGAACCTTACAATTATTATGGTTCATGGAGCATGGTATAGCACCAGATGAACCCTACCAGACAACATGTACACCATGCAATCAATCCATACACCAAATATAGTAGACCTATTACTTATAGTATCTTAAAACAGCCATAACCATGAAAATTCAAATTTAACCAATAAAACATGAAAATCTGGTTAAGGCCTGATGAAACCGGCCAGACATTCATGTATGCTGTAAAATCATTCCATAACCAAATATAGTCAATTTTGCTTATTGTATCTGATATTAACTAAATTATTGAAAATTGAACATTGACCATTTAGCCATGAAAATGAGGTCAAGGTTAGATGAAAACTGAATAGACATGTCCACCTTGCAACAATTCAATACAAAACATATAGTGGCCCTATTGTATAGTATATGAGAAATGGGGCATTAATAAAAACTGCATTATTTAATGAACTATTGAAAAAGATCAGAATCAGATGCAATATGCCAGTTGGACATATTCACCTTACAAATATTCTGTACGCAAATATAGTCTGACCTACTGCTATAGTATTGAGATACAGACTTGTACTTGAAAACATAACCTTGATCACTGATCCATAAAATGAGGTTGAGTGAATCCTCATCTTGTCTGACAGACATGAAGACCTTTCAAAGTTCCCTTCACCAAATATAGTTATCCTATTACTCATAGTAGCGGTTATTTCACATAACAAAAACTATAAAACTTTTGAAGCAGTGGCTAAACCATGAAAATGGGGTCAAGGTCAATAGACATGACTGACGGAAATTCGTAACATAAGAGCCGTTCACACTTGCATTTTTTTCCATCTAAATTTGAATAGATCTAAATAAAACCAGTTAACGTTCACATTATCCTTTCATATTTCCTGTATTAACTTTACAAGTGGACAGAACTTAGTTATTTCCTGTATTAACTTTACAAGTGGACAGAACTTAGTTATTTCCTGTATTAACTTTACAGGTGGACAGAACTTAGTTATTTCCAGTTTTAACTTTACAGGTGGACAGAACTTAGATATTTCCTGTATTAACTTTACAGGTGGACAGAACTTAGATATTTCCAGTATTAACTTTACAGGTGGACAGAACTTAGTTATTTCCTGTATTAACTTTACAGGTGGACAGAACTTAGATATTTCCTGTATTAACTTTACAAGTGGACAGAACTTAGTGAATTCCAGTATTAACTTTACAAGTGGACAGTTATAAGTACTCCAAGGATTTGAGTCAATTGCCAGTTTCTTCTATTGTTATTATTTTGTTACTTCACCTTTAATAAGTTTTTTATCCCCCCGTCATCCTGGATGGGGCATAAAGTGTTACCCTTGTCTCTCCGAACGTCCCTCCATCCGTCCGTCTGTACGTCCCAAAATTAGTTTCCATCCTGTAACTTTAGTTTGCCCCAACCAGATGTTATGAAACTTTTACACAATGCTTATTACTACAACACACAGATTAATTTGAATTTGGGTTGCCTCACTTTTACCATTCTTTAGTTATGTCTCTTTATAATGTTATATGCAAGCAGGGGCATCATCTATGTCCATGGACACATTTTCCATTTATTTTATATTATACACAATGAACATTGATAATGGCTGTATTTCAAAGTTACAGCACTCTTCCTGCTGTTCTTTACCTGGTTAGATATATTACGAAAAAAAAATCTTCCCCTACATGTTATTGCAATTACATTGTTAACATTCTACATTCAATAGTCACAAATATTGCAATCTGGCCATTTGAGGCTTTGACCCATTTTTCTCATAAACTAATGTAAATGAGCCATTTTAGATCAGAGTAAATAAAACATTTATGAGTGGAAGTTGTACCAATACAAAATTCTGTACTGTTACCATACAACCAAACCAATAACAGTGCAACTTAAATAGAATTAAAAACCAATTGTTCAGAGAACAATTGAAGGTCTTTCCATCCCAAATAGATATATATAGGCAGGTAAATATTCAATTTTGGTTTAAAATGTCAAAGTTAAAGTGTTATAGCTAAATTTATGCGGATTCCGAAAATCTATGGTTTTTATATACTTTTGCTAAAAATAAGGGAGATAAGTAGGTACTTCCTGTTTACAAAATGCTACTTCCAGTTACAATTGAACCTTACTTCACACCGATTCCAAAATTATAATGTTCTAGTAAATTGTACATGAAAATAATGCAAAAATGGCTACTCCCAGTTTACAAATGGTCACTTCGGTTAACCTTCTTTAAGGTCATAAATGTAAAAGAACCATTGACTTTATCTTGAACCAATAAGAGGTTAGAGCAAAGGTCAAAATCTTTGATCTTGACACGTCGCAACTAACAATTCTGTAAAAGTATTTTGTCGTTATCTTATAAGATTTCTGAAAATAAGTCAAAATCAAAATTTAGAAATTTTTCTTTTAATGGACAAAGGACATCAAATCAAAAGACTTGAGGTCTCTATCACTTATGATTTGCCAGTTACAAATACAATTCACTTATATATCAAATACAGAAGGGGAAATAACTCTCATATGGAATCTCTATATTGCTTCGGTCAAAATCAAACAAAAAATCCTGAGGATATAATGAGCAATTTGGAAATATAAATTTGTTTGTTTCTTTAACGGTTTGCGAAGGAGTAGAAATAACAAGAAAAACAGTGTTCTGGGAGATAACTCTTACAAGGAAAAGATTTCAATTTAGCGTTGTCAGTTTCTAAAGTGCATAAAGTGTTCAATATCATGTACCAAATAACTAAGCGACATCTTGCGAAACAAACAGCGAAAGAAAAAAAGAGTTATCAGAACAAAATCAAAAGGACTTTCTGTAGAAAAGTGGAATGACCTAATAAAAAGCAAAAATTAAACCAAAAACAATTAAAAAGTACTACAAAAGATCACATGCTACAAAACATTGAGATAAATGACACGTTTAATATATCATTTACGATATTTGAATAAAACTTCATTTTTGGTTTCATAACTTTTTAAGAAAAATGAAATAAATACAAGAGCACAGCTAACAGATAATTAATCCCCAATAAGAGCAATGACAGTAAAAGTTCTTCTTTATATTGAATATGTTGAAAATATATAGAAAATATACAGAAAACAAGAGTGCACACACTGAAGTGTCTCACCTGCTTTACTTGGCCTGATTGAACTTATGTTGAAAGACTATAATATGATGGTTTTTACTACAAGTATCACATAAACTTAACATTAGCAGAACCCTGCCAGACAGACATGTACACCTTACAATCTTGCCATACATCTTGTAGAGTTAGCCTATTGCTTACAGTATCTGAGAAAGAGACCTAATTACTGTAAACTTAACATTGACCAATGAACCTTAAAAATTATTATGGTTCATGGGCATGGTAAAGCACAGATGAACCCTACCAGACAACATGTACACCATGCAATCATTCCATACACCAAATATAGTAGACCTATTACTTATAGTATCTTAAAACAGCCATAACCATGAAAAATTCAAATTTAACCAATAAAACATGAAAATGCGGTTAAGGCCTGATGAAACCGGCCAGACATTCATGTATACCTTAAAATCATTCCATAACCAAATATAGTCAACCTTTTGCTTATAGTATCTGATAAACTAACAAAATATTGAAAAATTTAACATTGACCATTGAACCATGAAAATGAGGTCAAGGTTAGATGAAAACTGCCAGACAGACATGTCCACCTTGCAATAATTCAATACAAAACATATAGTGGCCCTATTGCTTATAGTATATGAGAAATAGACCATCAATAAAAACTTAACATTATTTAATGAACTATTGAAAAAAGGTCAAGGTCAGATGAAACATGCCAGTTGGACATGTTCACCTTACAAATATTCTGTACACCAAATATAGTCTGACCTACTGCTTATAGTATTGAGATACAGACTTGTACAACGAAAACATAACCTTGATCACTGATCCATAAAATGAGGTTGAGGTGAATCCTCATCTTGTCTGACAGACATGAAGACCTTTCAAGGATTCCCTTCACCAAATATAGTTATCCTATTACTCATAGTAAGCGGTTATTTCACATAACAAAAAACTATAAAACTTTTTGAAGCAGTCGCTAAACCATGAAAATGAGGTCAAGGTCAATAGACATGACTGACGGAAATTCCGTAACATAAGAGCCCGTTCACACTTGCATTTTTTTAATCGATCTAAATTTGAATAGATCTAAATAAAACCAGTTAACGTTCACATTATCTTTAATCCTAACGATCTCTATCGTTCAAATCTGAACCACTGCATTCACAGTACAAGTAAAAATGCAATCGATCTGACCTAATTACACGGGAAATTGTAAACACTGTGCATTCATAGAGATATTTAATCAAATTAATGTGTTGATACACACGCTTGCAAAAAAATAATGGATAAAGTAATTGTTTCGCTTGAATTACAAGTTCAAATGTTGATATTGCTGTTCGTATAGTTTTCGTTAATTTTCAGCCCATTTATGTTGGTCATCGATTTTGTAATAAATTGCACGTGTAATTTTTCCGCCATACATTCTCACAAATTATTTTGATTCAATCGTACTAGTTTAGATCGATCTCTGCGTTCACGTTTAAAGTTAGATCGGTTCATTTTAGATCGATTCCAACTAAACTACTAGTACTTCTCTTGGTGTTTTAGTTTAGACGGATTCAAGATCGATTCAAAGCGTTCACATTGGGCTTAAATCGATCTAAAGTGAACCGATCTAGTTTAAATTGATCTAAATGTCCAAGTGTGAACAGGATCTAAGGCATCAGCATACAATGTAGGAAGCATCCAGATCTTCTGTCTTTTGAAATATGGAGCTTTATACAAATATTCGGATATTAGCGGTCCTGATGAAGGTAAATACAGAAAAGTGCTTCGGATGCATACAATTTATAAAGTGATGTTTTCTTTTTTTTTTGCACCAACAGTAAAATTTAACTTCATCTGTCTGTATACAGTGTAGGTAGATAGTTAAGTTGCATAGTAAAAAAAGTTTCTCCTATAAAGCAGTCAAGAATTTTCAACATATTTGCACAAAATAAAAGGAATAACTATGATACCAGAACTACCAATATGATTACTGAAAAATCAAAAGTTTTTTTTAACAATATGCAGTGTGATACAACTTATGGGTAATAACTCTGGAAAAATAGAAAGCAGGGCCATATAATACAATGTTTTATATGTTTCTGTTGAAAGTAACATTGCAAATTAGAATATTGCAAGATCTGATCAAACTATCAATTTTATAATTTAACTTAAATTCAAAAGGTGCTTAATTCGGAAAAGGTAATAGTCACAACTGAAAATCGAACAAGCTGCATTAATGTAAGGTAGGGTAGTTAATCGCTAATATAATGTTGCGAAGTTGTAAGGTTCTACCACAAAGAAAATCCAAGTCATTACCTGAAAATCAGTTCAAGGCATTATTTACTCTGTGCAATGACATACGCATTGAACTGATAATCGAACATAAACTGCATTTCAAGGTATAATACATTATTGTAAGATAACATGTTATTATCTCGAAACCACCAATATACCATTTTGTAGCAAATTCATAAGCATAACTCAGGTAATTAAATTTAAAGACAGGAGCAATGACAGTATTAGCTATTTAATTCACGTGAGCTAAAGGGCCAATATGAGCTATTGCCATTATTTGGTGTTCAATCATCGATCTTTTTAACATCTCAAACTTGTTCAATAGTCATCAACTTTAAAACACCAAAGTTGACCTGAATCATTCAAACGCTGTATGTTATAAAGTTAATGATTTGTATTGCCACTGACAAACAGAAATAGCCGAAATAGCTAAAAGTATTTCATAGGTGTTTAAATTGCAAGTAATTGTTATTATCTTGAAACCGAGAACAGATAGAGAAAATCTGACAATGGCAAAATGCTCAATATTTCCAGATCTACGGATGACTTCTTCAGGGGTCGCCAAAAATTCCCCAATGGCTCCTCGTAAATTTTGAAAAAATTCTAGATCGAATGCACCTGATTACGATATTCAACAAAATGTAGATGTTACTACATTATGCCATAGCGGAAATTTTCATTAATTATGACACTTGTATTACATAAAAATAAAAGTTGCGTGTCATTGTTTATTACCTGTCAATCATGTCAATTTTAGGGTACCATTCACCTCTTCTTCTCCTTTCGGTTATAGAACAGGAGTCGTTGCCTACTGTATAAAGTTCTGTTGGGCTACTCATGTCAGGCGCATACAGATGTATTCCCTAGTATATTTGCATCTAAATAATCTGTTAATTGTACAATTATAACCCTAGATATGGTGTCCAGGTCCCTGTCTAGTATCTGATTGGGCTAACTCCAAGGGTAGCCCTATACTCTATGAGGACCGCAGCAAATGTGCTGGCCGGTAGGAAATTCCAGTCTCGGACTGTCCTTAAGAAGAAGGAATTTCTGTATGACTCGCTGTTTGATCTTTCTTAGAAGAGACGGTGTTGGCCTTTTGTACAACTGTCATTATGCCTAAGGTATAGGTTACTGTCGATTGCTATACTCTGGTGTTGGGTTTTGTATAGCATATATATCTTCTCTGTTCTAGACTTTGCCAACCTTCTGTTGTCATTATTTTGGTCACGCATCCAAGTGGTCTGTCCGTATAGTTGCTGGTGACTAAGCATGCTGCTCTTCTTTCACATTTTCCTTGATTTTACTTTGGCTTGTTGGGTTCCATAATATGGCTGCACATTAGATTGTGTATTTCACTATTGTTGTGTAGCTTGTCTATTACGGTTTTGGAAGTCTTTAAGATTTCCTCTAATAAAACCAAGTGTTCCGTTTCCTTTGGCAGCTATGTTATCGATCTGTTTGTCCCAGAACATATTACTGACTAATGTGACTCCCAGTTACTTAGGGGACGACCATTTGATATTCTGGTGGGGGGGAGGAGGATTTTGAAAATAAATAACTCAGCCTTGATAATAACAAAAATGAATGGTTTGTTCTGTGGTAGTTTGAAAACAAATAACTTGACTTACAATGTATTGAAAATAATTTGGCAGGTCTTTTAAGCCATTTTATAAATGCTAATCTGAAGTTTGAGATGGCACCAGATTCTTCTAAAATTCGTCTTTTTTCATATTTTTTTCGGGAAAAACTTCCCAAATCTTTTAATAATATAAATATTAATGTATTTGAAATGTTTGAAAATGGGTTTCATTTCACTTGAGGTATATTGTCTCGTGAACATTTACCTCACTTTTATTACAGGGCCATAACTACATTGAGGCAAATACCTCGTGTTGGAAATTTCAAAACAAAAGCTTGTCTTCATATCAAATTGTTTTCACGGCAAGTGTCTTGCAAGAAGCAAGTTCTGTTCACCCTCTGACGTAGCCCCTGTTTTTTGAGATCCATGTTTCTCATTTATTTTTATTTTTCAGTGTTGATTTTCTATAATGTTTGTCGTTTTGTGTTTTATCTGTTCCCGGGTTTGTCTTTTGTTCATTGATTGCCCTTCTTTATGACTATTCTCTTAGTGTTGCATTCTATTTGTAATTTAGTAATTATGTTTTAAACTTGAGTTTTATTATATTTAAGGACCTTTTGTCTATTACAAACTACTTTAAATTGTATTCCAGTTAAGAACTACATCAAGTTGTAATTGAAATGTGTTATAAAAACTGACTTGACATAGTTATATCAATGATAATCAGCCCCCTCTTAACTTAATTTGAAAAAAAACATAATTGACAGGTATAAAAGGTTTTTCTGCAAACTGAAACATTTTTTGCTTTGTCCTACATATTGGTCTTTTGATGTTGTCCCTAAAAACTAAAAGTCTTACACTGAATCTATATATTTTGCTTTGAGACCAGAATATTGTCAAAAAATTAAAACAGAACATGCGTTTCAGATTAAGAAAGGGTCTGGGAAACGCGCATAATGCACGATTTTGCGCCATTTTTTTCTATAGCTTCTTGGGGACTTCAGCGAACCACAGACTCTTCGCCGATTTTTTTTCAACTTTTTGACAACTTTTAAAAGAGGCTAGTTTCAGCCCAGCTTTAATACCTTGTACGTATGCAATATATGCAGTTTGCAATTCAGAAGATTAACTTCCAGAGGATGATGATTAATTCTGATTGACTTAACTGACTATGTTATTTATTTAAGAATAAAAAAAATAATTTAAAAATTGTATGTTTTCAAATATTATAAATATAATTGTAAAAATAGATAATCAGTCCCTTGTTTTAATGAAAAACGAAAAATCATGCTTCAACAGTGCAGAAAATAAATAACTGTCCTTTTGGTCCACAAAAATAAATAACCCATCCAAAATAAATCCGCCTGCCCCTCCCAGAATATCAAATGGTCGTCCCCTTATATGGTCTTACTAGGTGCTACTCTTATTACTGCATTTACTTTGGTTCAAATTCATTTGCCATCTACTTTTTGCATTCTTCAAGCGCTCTAAGACCATCCTGCAGTAACTGGCTGTCTGATGCTCCATTAATAACACGGAACAAGATGGTATCATCCGCAAAGAGTCGTTTCTCTAAGGTTTTTGGTAGTCTCTTGCTTATCGTACAAGTAGGCGAGAAACAAGACAAGCACTGATCCCTATGGTACTTCTGATAAGACTTCAGCTGGTGTTGATTTTGCTATTTCTAACACTACTGGCTGATTTCTGTAGACCAAGAATTATTTGATCCATCTTACAGTGTTGTGGTTCACTCCATAGTATGTTAGCTTGTGTATTAGTCTGGCATGTTGGACCTAGTCGAAAGCCTAAGCGAAGTCAAGTAGGATGATATCAATTTGTGCACCTTTAGTAAGGCGTCTAACTATTTCTTTGAATGTTGTTATAAGTTGAGATTTACGGGATAGCTTATATCTTAAGCAATGTTGTGTGTCTGTTAGTATTCTGTCGGTATCAAAGTGTTTCATTATACTGCTATTAAATGATATGTTCAAGTATTATGCAAGCTATGGATGATAAGGATACTGGCCTGTAATTTGCAGTTTTGTGGCTTATTTATCAAAACCTTTCGGAATTTTGGGTCCTCAATGCTCTTCAACCTCGTATTTTATTTGGCCTTTTTACCTTTTTTGATTCGAGCGTCACCGATGAGTCTTTTGTATACGAAACCAACGCGCGTCTGGTGTACAAAATTTGAATCCTGGTACTATTATGAGTTTAATTCACCTTTTTTGAAGATTAGTGCTACCACGACATCTCTCCAGTCTTGGGGAACTTCTGTGTCGAAGGAGTGTTTGTATAACAGAGATAAGATTGGTGCTAGTTTCTGGGCTAATGATAATGGGCTGATGAAAGTATAAATGCTGGAATGTCGTCTGGACTTATTGCTTTATGAGGTTTCTGGTTCCTCAATAGCTTATAAATTCCTTGTTCAGTGATGTCCTTCATGATTGGAGATGGACTTTGTCCTTTGTTTGGGAAGTTTATGTGTTCCTCTTTGGTAAAGGCTAATCGGAATTGCTCACTGAGTAGGATAGCTTTACTCTGGTTTAACTTAACTGTAGAAATCCTTGTTCTTTCAATGGTGCAACTCCTATAAATTCTTGTCTTTTGCATTTGATAAACGACCATAATCTGTTGGTGTTATCTTTATCACATATAACACCTGTCAGTTTGTTTGCTTTCCTGATTTATATTGAAATTCTGCCTGTATTTTCTTGTATCTGTCTTTGTATTTTTACTATTTTGTTTTCCTGGTGTTAGCAAGGGCACTGTGTTTTCGACTTCTCGGCTGACCTCGGTGTTTACCCACGGATTGGTGTTTTGATCGTGTTGTTATTTTGTTGGTACTCTGTTCTATGGTGGTCTCAATTGTTGATTTAAATGTCTGCCATATAATGTCTATACTTTGATGTGTTTGGTTCCTGAAGGCTTTGCTGAATGTTGTTAAGTCCCCTTGTATTTTAAGACTCTTAGCTTTTTACAGAGGTTAATTTTCTGTCTAACAGGTTTGAGTTGTACTGGTTTGCAAGAGGTACAATCCTACAATGTCGTGATAACTATTTCTTATGGAAGGCAGTGGTTTACAGCGCTGTTTAAACGATGGATATGCTGTAAAGATCTGGCCCAGTGTACTTTCTTTCCTTGTTGGAAAATTCGCTAACTGTTCAATTATCTGCTATTGTGTCTAAGTAAGTTTTGTTTGTATATACAGACTATTGATTTGTTTGTATGTGTTGTGAACGTTAAATTGTCATTCAAAGAGAAATGGCAAAGTTATATACACAACAGGATGATGACAGTAGTCCATGGCAAAATAAGCAAGTGTATAGAAACCATAAGACCAAGATGAAGATTTCCAGATGCTTAAACTGTAAAGAGGAAGGCCATTACATAAAGGATTGTACAGAAGAAAAGAGAAGCCCCTATCATAAAGTAAACAGAAGTGGTTTTATAAGGAATAATGAAAGGAGCCAACACCAAACTGAAGAGTTTTGAAACTGTTAAGTGTTGAGATTATCGGCCAAGTGTCAGCCCCTAAAGAAAAAGTTGAAGACCATGATGAGAAGAATTATTGTCAAATAGAAACAACGGGAACTACTAGTATACATACATTTGAAGAAGATAACCTAGATTCAAGGAACGTAGACTTAAACCTAGAGATGTTGTTTGAGAAGTCTAAGTAGATACAACAGAACACACCAGAGAACGCACCAAAGGAGTAAATTGGTAGTGCAGAACCGATCAACAGGATAGAAGAGAATATTATCATTGATCGGGTGCAGCAGCTAGCATTACAGTTCCAGTGGTCATTAACAAGATTGTGACGAATGCAGTTGTTAACACTGGAGCAGAGTGACGGTTCTAAGTGAGAAGTTGTATAATCAGATTCCTGAGAGTAAACGGCCAAAAACTAAGGAGAGAAGCAAGAAATTTAGTAGTTGCTGAGGCCGGAGAGAACTTGACAACAAGAGGAAGTAGAGAGGTGAAAGTTGATCTGGGAAGTGAAACCTTCAAATGGCCAGTTTATGTAGCACCCATTGGAAATAACATGTTATTAGGATGCGACATAATAGATGAAATGAACATCACACTCAATCTTAAGCAAGGCTTACAATTAAATGGTCAGTGGATTGCATGTGAGACTTAGAAGCAAACTGATGGAGTAGCCAGAGTCGGAGAAAAGGACACCAATTCTGGGCTTATCATTGATGAAGAAGCGGAAAGAAGTGAGTTACTGTCAACCAGAGATTTGTTGGTAGAGCCGGTAACTGTGCTCAGAACAGGACAAAGCGGAAGTCAATAGCATTGAGGAACTTCAGATAGTTGGAGATCGATAAACACTCAGTTATCATTATGGTTCAAACTCTAAAGATTTCCTTACATACCAGGAAAAGAAATACCAGGGATTGTATCAGAATCACTGAACCAGAACATACATGGAGATGGTGAGGGTACACAGACGGACAAGGCCAATGTTCAGATGTTGCCTGAACTGTTGCAAGAAATTGCAAATGTTCCAGTTGCGGAAGGAATTGTAAATATTCATGTTATAGAAGAAGATGAAAATATGTTCTGTCAAGAGGAAGAAATGTATCAGTTAATAGAAACTTTGTCAAAGGAAAGTTTCCTTAAAACAGATTTAGACCAAACTAAGAAAGAACTTGAGAATATAAAACAGATAACTCAAGACACACAACAAGATTGGAGAAAAATGAAGAAAAAAAGCAGAAGAGGACAAAGAAAGAAAAGACAAAAAGAGAGGAACAAATAATACAGTGACGTTGTTTGACAAAGAAGACGTTGAGAATTAAAAAAAACAACATTTTATTATATTGAAAAGACACAAAACTACAAGTTTGTTAACTTATTTATATGTATATTGTTTTATATGTGATTGGTACAGTTTTAGCATGATACGTGTCGTGAATCGTGGTATCAAATTATTCGTGTCCAAGTCAGAAAATGATAGAAACAAATTTTTTATTTTAATATCAAATTGAGACGGCAGGTGCTTGTTAAGATATTTGTTTTTTTTTTTTAATGTAACGCAATTAATATTCAAATTTCGAGACGAATTTCTATTTTGACGGAAGGCAGTGTTGTGAACATGAAGATCTCTGTGTGAACGTAACGTCGTTCCCGGCAAATTTGACAGTTGCCGATTTAGCGTTACGAAATTCCGCCAACTTGTGGCATACGCATAACATCTTTTGTTTTTCATACTTGTATTTAACCATACGTTTCATTTGTAACTGCTATTTACATGTTTTATATTGCTAAATCGGTGTCAAGACGGATGAAATCGTGCTTGCTTTCTATATAATCCTATATTTATGTACATATTGACAGTGATTTACATGTTTATCCTTGAACGTTAGCGACCTATTTTCTTACACGCAAGGATAAGTGTGCTAGGTCATAAAAAAGGGGATTTCGAACTGTAAAAACGAATTCGAATTGAGCATCAGAGAATATAGGTAAATACTTTGATACACAAACACATATACCAAAAAACCGTTGAAACATATTTATTGTACCTCTATATATTGTATTGATTTAAAGATAATACAATTTCGATTTCCTGAAGATAATTTAGTTATTATTTTGTTAGAAAATACTGGCAAAGGTATTTTGCATAGATTGAATATCTAAAACCTATAGTTGTAATAAATATTGCGTATGGTTTGACTTGACCAATTAATGTCGGGAAAGTAGAAATCTTCACCAATAATTAGGGTTTTTTTTGCGCTTGTCTCTCAGTCCATTGATCTCTATTAGTATTTTGTTATCCTTTTCGTTAACTTGCGTAGGTAGTCTTTAGTAAGCTGCTATTTTCATCCTTTTTTGTCTCTCAATTTTTATTGTCCCACTTATAAGATCTAAGTTCTTTCTTTGTGTGATGTTTCAGAGTTGGAGTTTTTTCTTTGCTATTATTTAGACACCTCCTTGAGGGTCTGATAGTCTATTTCGCCGTTCAGTGTCATAGTCAAGGTATGGTGGTATATTCTCACTAGATTGAATGCTCGAATCTATCCTTGTCTCTGTGGATATGGTGATATCAGGTTTGGATGACTCAATTATGGCTTCCAGTACCTTTCCTTTCTTCTTCAAGCTTTGGATATTTATATTTAGTATGCGTAGATTCCTGTTGCCTGTTTGCTTATTATTTATATAAAAATAAGGAGATTTGGTATGATTGCTAATGAGACAACTATCCACCTAAGTTCAAATGAAGTGGATGTAAGCAATTATAGGCAACCGTACGGCCTTCACCAATAAGAAAAAACACATACCGTATGGTCGGCTATAAAAGGCCCCTACATGAAAAATATGAAACAATTCAATTGAGAAAACTAACGGCCTTACTTATAACAAAACAATTTACGCAAAAACAAATATGACGGACATGAACCACCGACAACCAATTAACTACAGGCTCCTGACTTGGGACAGGCACATAAAGAATGTGGCGGGGTTAAACATGTTTGTGAGCGCTCAACCCTCCCCCTAACCTGGGACAGTGACGTAACAGTACAACATAAGAACAAACTATAAAAATCAGTTGAAAAAGGCTTAACTCATCAGATTGATACAAATAGAAATACATCTAACAAAAACACACAGTGGACGTGGACGGGTACTTATACATCCAAAAAACAAAAAGACACTAAGTACAGATTTGAGAGTATTCGCAGTTAATGACAGCTAGTTCAAAGCTAATAACAACTAATAAAAAAATCATGTATCTAAGACTAAAATTGTTTAGATTTTTCATGGTTGAATATTTTGGTGATGACGTCACAATTGACGTTTTAGCATTGCTCATTCAGGATGAAATATGAATATTGGAGCTAGAATTGGATCCAATTGTTGCGGGTAATGAGATGAATGTGTAGACATGTTTAGTTTTATTTGTATTGTTGGATGTCTGGTAGTGGTAAATGATATATTGTTGTGGATTAGTTGCTTGGTTTTGAACACGACGAACATGTCCACGTCTCAACACTATTGCCATGGTGTTAATCTCATAGGTGGTCATAGCTTAACAAGACATGAATCCGCTTATCGCACTCATCACATGCAATGACGTTTGTTTCGCAAACTTTGTTTATCATGATATGCGGAAATCTAGGGCGTCTTTGTCCTGGGTTTGGTTCTATACCCGAAAGTAGGAGTATTATAACAAGATGTGAATTTATTTCCTTTGTTGTAAATAGTAATGTTCATTGTGGAATATTTGTGTAGTTTGAACCAGTGATACACACTTACTATTGGGGTAATAGGGTTTCTACATTGTTCTGAATAGAGTATGTTAAGACCATTCGTATCTTGGCCTGTATAATGCCATGGGCAGTATATTGATGGATTTCCCTTATTAAAGCTGTTGAGAGTCTCCCGTGGGATACTTTGTTGAACGCTTTCATATACATGCAATCTTCTTTTGTTTAACTCATCCGTCCATTTGTCTATTTTCGTCAATAATTTTAGAGCAGGAGAACTTGGGGTGAACTCTTTATATCTTATAACTTATTTTTCAACTTTCGTTTTGTTTTCTGCTTTATATTGATACCTATTGAGTTTTATGCTCACCGAGGCCCGAAGGGCCCCATGTGAGCTTATGCCATCACTTGACGTCCGTCGTCTGTCGTCGTAAACTATTTCAAAAATATTCTCCTCTGAAACTACTGGGCCAAATACCTTCAAACTTTAACTAAATGTTCCTTAGGGTATGTAGTTTATAAATTGTAACCAAAGTTTTGATCCATCGACAAACATGGCCACCATGGCTAAAAATAGAACATAGGGGTCAAATGCAGTTTTTGGCTTATATCTTAAAAACTAAAGCTTTTAGAGCAAATCTGACATGGGATAAAATTGTTCAATTGGTCAAGATCTATCAGCCCTGAAATTTTCAGACGAATCGAACAACCCATTGTTGGGTTGCTGCCACTAAATGGGTAGTTTTAAGGAAAGTTCGCAGTTTTTTGTAATCTTGAATATTATTATAGATAGATATAAACTGTAAACAACAATAATGTTCAGCAAAGTAAGATCTACAAAAAAGTTAATAAGACCATAATTGTCAATTGACCCCTTAAGGAGTTATTGCCCTTTAAAGACAATTTTACACAATTTGTTCAAGTTTGCTAACATTTAAAAATCTTCTCTGAAACTACTAGGCCAATTACCTTCAAACTTTAACTAAATGTACCTTAGGGTATCTTGTTTATAATATGTATCCGAAGTTTTGATCCATTGACAAACATGGCCGCCGTGGCTAAAAATAGAACATAAGGGTCAAATGCAGTTTTTGGCTTATATCTCAAAAACTAAAGCTTTTAGAGCAAATCTGACATGGGGTAAAATTGTTCAATTGGTCAAGATCTATCAGCTCTGAAATTTTCAGACGAATCGAACAACCCATTGTTGGGTTGCTGCCACCGAATTGGTAGTTTTAACAAAATTTTGCAGTTTTTTGTTATTATCTTGAATATTATTATAGATAGATATAAACTGTAAGCAGCAATAATGTTCAGCAAAGTAAGATCTACAAAAAAGTTAATCTGACCAAAATTGTCAATTGACCCCCTGAAGGAGTTATTGCCCTTTAAAGACAATTTTACACAATTTGTTCATCAAGTTTGCTAACATTTAAAAATCTTCTCCTCTGAAATACAGGTGAGCGATTCAGGCTCTTGAGAGCCTCTTGTTTATTATGAAATCAAGATTGCAAGCGTTTTTCATTTATAAAAGAAAGGACACAATTAAGCTGTGTGAGAAAAAAAAAGTTTTATCATTAGCACATGTGAAGATGACCATTGATTGTTTTAAAGCTGTTCTTCTGATTGAATTTAAAGAAATGTACGCAAAGGAAATTATTTGTAGTCCTGGACTTGTATTTCTATTGGTTTAAAAAATATGTCTTCTTTTAAGCGATAGCACAACTACTTTGTAAGGAAAATACATCAAAATTTAATTTTGACATCCGCTGGTATTGCACAACCAGTAGCGTGAAAAAAAGCCCGATGACCCATAACTTTTATTATATTTTTGAAAAAAAGCATGGTATGTTGTAATGTTACACTATTGTTTCGGGTTAGGGTGAAGGTTGGCGCCTATTAAAACGTTTAAACCCGCTGCATTTGGTCGCACCTGTCCAACGTCAGGAACCTGATGTTCAGTGGTTGTCGTTTATTGATGTGGTTCATAAGCGTTTCTCGTTTCTCGTTTTTGTCTCGCTTGACGGAGTCAAAAAGCGAGACATAGGTATGCTGTTTCCGGCGGCGGCGGCGACGGCGTCAACAATGTATTATTTTGTGATTAGGTCTATTTTATGGTGAACCACTAGTGGTAAGTCAAAGATATTTGGTATGCAGTTGTATTAGTATTGGCACATCTCATTACCATGGAGATTATTTGGCCCTGTTCCCTCAGTTATGGTCTATTGACTTTGAAATTTATACTTAGTTTTCATGTATTAGTTTGTGATTAGGTCAGTTTATGTGGAACCACTAGGGTAAGTTACTGATAATTGGTATGCAGTTGTATAAGCATTGGCATATCTCATTTCCATGGAGATTATTTGACCCCGCCCCCTCAGTCATGGTCTATTGACTTTGAAATTTTTGCTTAGTTTTCATGTATTAGTTTGTGATTAGGTCGGTTTATTGGGAACCACGAATGGTAAGTCAATGATATTTGGTATGCAGTTGTATAAGCATTGGCATGTCTCATTTCCCTAGAGATTATTTGGCCCCGCCCCCTCAGTCATGGTCTATTGACTTTGAAACTTTTGCTTAGTTTTCATGTATTAGTTTGTGTTTAGGTTTGTTTAAAGAGAACTACTTATAATAAGTCAATGGTATTTGATATGCAGTTGTATTAGCATTGGCACGTCTCATTTCCAAGGAGATTGTTTAGCCATTTACCTTCAGTCATGGTTTATTGACTTTGAATATTTGCAAAACCTACATGTTAAAGTGTTGCTATTTTAATTTCAACATTTGCATTATCGAAATTACAAAAAAGCGAGACATATCTCTGTGATACCAGTTTATTTATATAGATTAGACCGTTGGTTTTCCTGTTTGAATGGTTTTACACTAGTCATTTTTAGGGCCCTTTATAGCTTGTTGTTCGGTGTGAGCCCGTGTTGAAGGCCATACTTTGACCTATAATGGTTTACTTTTACAAATTGTGACTTGGATAGAGAGTTGTCCCATTGGCACTCATACCACATCTTCTTACAATGTATATGTATAAACTACATTTTAACAAAGTATTAAAGAATTTCTATGGATTTTATTTTAGACCCCTATCTACCTTAATTAATTTAAAATATATAAAGATGTGTTATGATTGCCAATGAGACAACTATCCACCAAATGATGTAGATGTAAGCAACTATAAAATTGAGAATGGAAATGGCAAACGACAACCACTGAATTACAGGCTCCTGACTTGGGACAGGTACATACAGTATGTGGCGGGGTTAAACATGTTAGCGGGCGCCCAACCCTCCCCCTTATCCTGGGACAGTGGTGCAACAGAACAATACAAAAACTGTACATTACAATAAACAAACAACGCATATGATCAACAGCAACAAACAACAACCACTCAAAAACGGGCTCCTGACTTGGGACAGTCACATATAGAATGATATGTTTGATTTCGTTTTTGTAGACTGAAATCAATCTTTAGAAAGCCTGCATCTTTAATGAGGTTTGACCTAAAATAGTACCCACATTTTTTTTAAACAAAAAAGGAAACATGGAAGGTAATGGCGTTGCTAACGTAAAATGTTATTTTTCGCTATGTCAAACTGCGACATATCTGGAAAAGATGCAGGAAACATGGGAGGTAATGGCGTTGCTAACGTAAAATGTTATTTTTCGCTATGTCAAACTGCGACATATCTGGAAAAGATGCATTGTTCGAGTATTTTAATCCATAGCTTGAAAACGAGTACATGGACCCTTCATTTTTAAATAGACATTTGACTTGATACTGTATGGAGATTATTTATTCTAATTTTGGTGAAAAAAATCACCGATAAATTTTTTTTAAATTAGATGAATGTCGTTTTTTTTCTAAAATCTTGAAAATTTAATAAGAATGTTATTTCCAAATAATTGTTACACAACTTAAGAGGATACTTTTGTAAAGAAGATATTCCAAATCGTTTTACAAAAATCTGCATGCGTTTACCTTTTGAAACAAAAAAGTTTAGTATGTTTATCCAAAGGAAAGAAATGTCCAAGAAACCGAAATTTAGGTAAATGTCAAAAATGTCTCTAAATTTAGCACATGAAGGTATATTTTTTATAACATATTTGAAATGATCAGGTGAAAAATAGCTTGTATGCAAATTTTCGTAACTCATTACGATTTCGTGTTCGCTTTTCAAAGTGTAACCAAGAACTGGAATGCTTTATATTCTTGCGAATTGTACAAGTTTGATTTACTTCCCTTTGTTTTTTTAATAAAAATTTAAAGAAATTGACAATTCCCCACATTTCAATCAGAATGAAAAAAAATCTATTTGACTGTGAATCTTGTCAAAATTTAAATAATTCCTTTCATAAAATTAATATTTCATTTTAATTAGAAAGTATTTATTGTAACAGAACAGAATTAGAAACTATGCCTTTTATACAAGGAATTTCAAACTCCAAGATTTCCACTAGGACTTTCATTTCTATTTAATCCATGCAATCATACGTATTTTATGCAGTTTTATTGAAAATTAGCTGATGAATTAGATGTTAGATTGTGGATACATTGGGTATCGTCATTTGTAACAATGTGGACATTGGGTATCGTCGTTTGTAACAATGTGGACATTGGATATCGTCATTTGTAACAATGTGGACAATGGGTATCGTCATTTGTAACAATGTGGACAATGGGTATCGTCGTTTGTAACAATGTGGATATTGGGTATCGTCATTTGTAACAATGTGGACAATGGGTATCGTCATTTGTAACAATGTGGACATTGGGTATCGTCGTTTGTAACAATGTGGACATTGGATATCCTCATTTGTAACAATGTGGACAATGGGTATCGTCGTTTGTAACAATGTGGACATTGGGTATCGTCATTTGTAACAATGTGGACGATGGGTATCGTCATTTGTAACAATGTGGACATTGGGTATCGTCGTTTGTAACAATGTGGACATTGGGTATCGTCGTTTGTAACAATGTGGACATTGGGTTTCGTCATTTGTAACAATGTGGTTATTGGGTATCGTCGTTTGTAACGGGATAGCACATCCTCATTTTTACGGAGATGTTGTTTACCGTGCCCGGAAATTTAGAAACGATCCTGGTAAACTTATCGATCCTTTAAATAAACTTATTCTAAAAGGTTACCAATTCAACACTGTAATTAGATCTTGAATATTGTTTTTATTGGTATTAATATTGATTTTGTTATCAGTAAATTTAAAGCAAACTAAATATTATTGTTATATACATATGCACATTCATGGATCTACAATATGTCGATACCTGTATCTTGGCATTGCACAAGGTCATGTTTTTCTTTGATTGTTTATGACGTCTTTCCACTAAATCCATTGGATGTTGGATGTGTACTGATTGATAATTTAGTCTTGGATGCATGATTTTTTATTAGTTGTTATTAGGTTTGAAGAAATCCCACACGTTAGCTTTAGACCTGAAAACTATGTCCATGTCCATACAGGTTCCTTTTACTGTATCGTTAGTAAATGCAAAGGTACGTAAGCAGTTTCATTCATCAACTTCAGAGATCAGCATAAGAGGAGTATAAATCTGAAAGGGTCGGTATATAAAACAATACGAATAATACTAATTACATGGTGTGCTAGTGACCTAATACGATATATATGGGGTTAGTAAATTCCATATTGAGTGAGAGCGAAGTAGACCTAATACGATATATATTGGGGCAGTAAATTCCATATAGGGTGAGAGCGAATCTCGAATCCCCATATGGAATTTACTGACCCCATATATATCGTATTAGGTCACTAGCACACTGTGTAACGAATTTATCTTACCGACTATCTTAACATGTGGTATTTAGACTAGTGGCCTATCAAAGTGATCAAGTCTTCTATATTGCAAAGCTACTTCCAATAGCTTCTATACAAAAACTAGGTTTATTTTATAAAATCATCATCTTCACATTGTCTTTCTATAAAATTATCTGTAATTTCTCTTTCTTAAGACAAATTTGTTAGAAGTACCGCCCACCTCTCTAATCATCTTAATAACTTGCTTCTAATTCAAAAAAACGGGCGTCAGTTGGCTGGGCGGGATGTATAAATACGCAGCCACGTCTGGTCGGTTTAGTTGCACTAAATCCGATGCCTCGTGTAATGAGAGTGCCTTGCTCCTTGTACATTAAAAGCTCATTGCAATTTAGAGTTCAAAGTATCTGTTGCAAGGCAAAATTTTCCTGCCCATATACCCCTATCTAACATATCATAATTTTCCAGTGATAGTTGAGGTTCGCGCTCTTCATCCCAGTCAACCCACATTGCAGAACCTAAGTATCTATACATATGGTGAGGGTTGGGAGCCCGCAAACGTGTTTGCCCCACCACATTCTGTATGTGCATGTCCCAAGGCAGAAGCCTGCACTTCAGTGGTTGTCATTTGCTGTTGTGTATCAAATTTGTTTTTCGTTTGGTTTTTTTTTTTTGGTACTATTTAATTGGTTTTCTCGATTGAATTGTTTTAGATTTGTCCTATCGGGGCCTTTTATAACTCGCTATGCGGTATGTGATTTGCTCATTGTTGAAGGCCGTAAGGTGCCATAACTTTTACGCCATTTGGTATCTGGTTGAGAGTCGTCTTACTGGCAATCATACCGCATCTTCTTATTTTTACATTCAATTTTTTTTCTAATTCAAATTTCAACTGTATTGTCAATTTATTGATCTCGATATGATTTTGTTGAATTTTATATATACACATTTAACCCACTTAAGTTTGATTGGTCATTAGTTATCATTTACAGTTTACGCTAACGCGCGTACATAATCATTAAGAAAAGGATTCTCATTCTCTTACATATATACGATTGAATAGTGTCGTTGGCTTTGTCGTTGAATATATCTTTTTGCCTTTCTTGATTGTTCAGTTCCGAGAGTTTTTCATTTGTTAATTTCATCACAAGTGTAGTAGATAGCATAGTGTCTTGTACATATAAGAACTTATAGACTATTTAAAAATAATATTGGCCTTAAAATATTTACTGTTAAATAATTGTAAAACAATAAACGAGTTAACCAAATTTAGAATCAGTGCCCATGAACTTGAAATAGAAAAGGGAAGACACAAAGGAATACCCCTAGACAAAAGATTTTGTAAATTATGTAATAATGACATTGTTGAAGATGAAATTCATTTTCTTCTTCAATGTCCATCACTTAAAACTGAAAGGTCCAGTTTCATTTTAGATTTATCTTCTAAATTTACTAATTTTAAATTTCTAAATGACCAATCAAAATTTGTATGGCTGATGTCAAATGAAGATCCATTGCATGGTTAATAACATAATGATAAAATTAATAGATAGTTTGATAAAGACTAGAAGAGCAAAATTAAGTAATAAAACATGAGTAGCACCAGCTCTTCTTTCAATAATACAACGGTAATGATTGTGTTTACTCACTCATTATCTTACACTGTGTTTGTTGTCTCCCTTTTCCTATATAGTTTTAGTTTTATTGTCATTTAGAATATAACAAAGTGCTCTCGACCAATGAAATTGTAGGATTTGATGTCTCTTAATTGTGAAGAATGAATGTAAATCGTGTTCTTAGTAAGGGATTATCCTATTATTTTGGTCTTTTTACAGTTAAAAACAAAGAGTTTCTATAAATGAGTTACAACTGCCCCGAAGCACAATATATCAGATTGAAAGGATTTATCACAGTGATTGAAACTGACTAAAAGTTGAATTGTGAAACAAACAAACAAAATCAAACTAAGTTGAAGTTTACTGGTGCAGTAAAATTTGTACCTTTAATGTTATTATGAAAATATTAATAACTTCAAATTACTAAAAAGATAAACAATATCAAAGCAATGCAAAAAAGAAAAAGAATAAAAAGTTTTAAAATAAAAAATAACCTAAATCTTTAGCTTTCCAAAACTCTGATTACTGAACAAGCGGTTGGGAAGAATGGTTATTTCCAATATTCCGATAAAATTTTAAAAAAACCAAAAAAAACAGGAATTTGATTTAAGTTTTGAATATATTTAAAACTTTTAAAGGCATTTAATTAGAACATACCCTTACACAATGAAATAGTATTTTATTTAAAAAGCCGGACCAAAATATTGGCTGTGAAATAAAATTAGTTGTAACTCAAATGTATTTATTGATTTAAACTGTAAATAAAAAAAAGGATAATTCCTCACTAAAATAGTACATGATTTATATTCATACTCACAATCAGGAAACACATACAATTCCTACCTTTTCTTTGTACTGTTGTGTCACCTAATTTCTACAACGCATTTTTTTTTAAATATTTCCCAAATTATAAGAAAGTCCTTACATCACTAAAACTAACCTATAAATGAAATGCTGAAAGTCATGCGTCAATTATAAACATTTACACTGACAATGAAACTAATTCTTGAATACAAACAATCAAGAGATCATCTGAGCCTTGAGCACTTTACAATATTCTAAGTTTGTAAGAGAATGATAATCCCTTACTTCATGATAAGTACTCGCTAACGCTCGTACTTAATCATGAAGAAAGGGATTATCATTCTCTTACATATACGTATTGTGATTTCAAATAGTTCAATCAACAGAAAAATCACCACAATTATTTGTACACTTTAATTTTAACTGTAATTGTACTGCTCCTCGGGGCGTCCTTATTGACAAATAAAAAAATGTTGTTGTTGTTGTATAAGTCCATATCAATCTTATTTATCAGTTTGTTGACCATGAATGTCCATCCTTTACGTCGACGGGCCGAATATTTCCAAATTTTGCTCAGCATTTTCGTTTCATCCAGTCTATACAACTTGCACAAAAGACGTGTGCAGGACTTCCACAATAACACTGACTTTTTAAATGAAACTTTATTTAGATCAATTCCTTTAATTTGCACTTTAAACCCATTTGAAGTCTAAATAAGTAGGGGTTATAAATTTAGAAAAACTTCGAAGTTCTATGTTGGGAAGAAATCGTAAGCATAACTTCTAGCTAAACAGATTTCTTGACAAACTAAGTCGAGATGTCGCATAAAAGTGTATAACAAACAAATATTCCAAAATACAGAGAGAAAATGATTAAAAAGACCTATGATTCCGATTTGACGGCCACGGATATGTTCACAATCCCGTTTCTTTTAAGTTATATAATCTAGGTGCTGAAGTTGTGTATCTTTTTATTTACTTTACCGTTTTCCCTTTATATGTTTTTGTGCTATTATGTTCTTTTTGGTCGTATCACTCTTGACATGAATCGAAACTTGTACACCCACCTATCAGGTTTTTGGCTTTTGGCGTTTCGGTTGCAGGTGGGTCCGCCCAGAGGTGCGATTTGGACACATGGGGCTTTTACAGTTTTGTTTTCATTTTTTTTAACCCTTGTCTTTATATTTTACTTAATTTGTACTTATCAAGAAAGTGTATACTATATACTGTATGTACTATCAGCTACAAATACATTTTCGTTGACGTCTTTGTCAAATTTGCTATCAACTACATAAACTTTATTCATGGCGTCTTTGTCAGATTTGCTTGCATGTTTGTTTGAATTTTTAAGTCAGTTTTACAATAAAGGCAACAGTACTTTATCGATGTTCAAATCTCATAAATCTTTTACGAAGATACAAATAAATGTATCAAACAAACAGGGCAAGTTGGAAATTTTGCTTTGAAACAGAGCACCTACGGAACCCTCAAAGAGTTGTTGCAAGGATTTTTAATGTGCATAGAGTGTGTCACTTTCCCCGCAGGACGCTTTGGATCTAACATCCCCATTTTGACTAGACGTGGCCACGTTTTAATACATCCCACACAGTCAAACCGTATCCCCTCTTTGGCAGTATTAAGAAAACTATATGTTTTACGAAAATTGCTAAAGCAAACCTTTTAGATTTCATTTTAATGAATCATAATTGTGATTTTAAAAAGATATGTGATTTTGGTACTAGTATAAAAAAGTGATGTGCACATCTTTATTTCGGTGAGTTAAGCTGTGATTTACCAAAAAATTTACTAAAAAAGAAGACAATTGTGAATAAGTTTAAACAATTTTGATGCATCAAATGTTTTAAAAGATTAAGAAAATCAGGATATTTCTGAATTTGATGATGTTAATACAGCAAATGACAATTTTAGTAAATGTTTCAATGACGTAGCTGACAAACATGCACCTTTTAAGGAAAGAAAAATATTTCCAATTCAGGTACCATATATGAATGCAGACCTCAAAAGTGCCATTTAAAGAAAGAAAATTATGTATAATAAATTTCAAAAATTCAGTGGTAGTAGGAACTGAGAAGCATATATATAGACGTCAACGCAACTATGTTATAAAACTAAAAAATAAATCTACTAAACAATATTTTATAGAGAGGTGCGCTGGGGGCTCGAAATCTACGGATGTCTGCCCAACAGTGAAACCTTCTCTTACAAATAAAGGTAAGGTACACCAAAAGGAAACTGTCCTCTTTCAAAATAATGTTTTAATTACAAAACAAGAAGAGGTTTATGAAATATTTGATAACTATTTTGTAAATGTTGCCAAGAATATTGGAAACATGCAAATAAAGGTTGATGATTTTCACTCGACTATTTTTGGCATTTAAAGATAATCCACCCGACCTTGACCAAAACAGTTTTAACTTTTCCCCTATTGATAAAGATTTTGTTGAGAAACGCATACGTAAAATTAATATAAAAAAAACCCACTGGAATAGATGGTATTTCACCTAAATTACTACATTTTGCTAAACCCGCTATTGTAAAGCCTCTTACCGATATATTGTAAATTTGTCAATACCATCATCAACCTTCCCTGAAGTCTTAAGGAAGCCAAAGTTGCACCTATTCATAAAAAGAATAGTGTACTAGAAAAAGAAAATTATGGACCGGTTAATGTGATAATGTGATATTTCTAAAATTTTGGAAAATGCCATTGAAGTACAATTGATATAGTACTTTAATAAAATCTTCAGTCCATTTTTAGGGGGTGAATAGGGGGTACTCTCTCCCACTGTTTGATTGTACCTAATAAATATACTAGTACAAGTCTTGTAGATAGTTAGGTCTTTTAACAGCCCTTCCATGCCTGTTAATGTTTGTAATGTACTGAAGGCTTCATGGTCTATTTCAAATGACTCTTTATCTATTTATTGTCGTACTTTCGAGTTATAATTTTTCTTTCACTTTGCAATATCGTTTTTCTACTAGAGTTATATTGTCATCCTTAATTACTAGAACACATGATATTGGAGGTAATTGCAGTAAAATTTGATCTATTGGCACATCTTCTTCACTGGCAGTAGTGTAAATAAGTGCACTGTCCTCTGTATAAAGTAATGCTGACCAAGTGCTTGATTTGTCACTTACTGTGGTAATAATTCTAGAGATGCATATTCTTCCTTCCCAAATTACTGCCAAATAATCATCAATCCTGCAGCTCTGTTGTTTCTGTGTTGGTTGTATTTTGTTCAGGCTGTTGCTAAGAAGTTTGTTCAGGTTTCTGCTGTGAAATTTGTTCAGGCTGTTGCTGCTGTGAAAATTCAATAGTTGAGCAACTTGGTAATGGTTTATTATCATACAAAATGAGAGTCAATGTCCCAGCAAATATACTTAGTTGTGTGACAGCCTTAACACTCCTCTGACGAACACCTTTTCTATACCGTTCCCTGTATTCCAGAAGTAACTTTACATCATCCATACTAAGTTTAATCAAGATCTCTAGTTTAATTTTTAACAAATTTTGAAAAAGTAGAATTCCTCTACGATTTTCATATTCTGTGGTTCTTTTACTAGTGAAATAATGAAACCCACATAATGATCTCTTCTTTATAAGTTCCAATACACCTCTAATAAAGTCATGCGCGCACAATCAAGAACTGTAGGTGCCTCTACTCTCAGTCTCAAAATACTGTGTAAATTTTCATTCACAAGAGTAAGAACACTGTTGACATCCAATTTTGTAACAAAATCGGGATTGACTGTGTTTAAAGTGTCCAGGATTTCCATTAACAATTACCCATGCAATATTTCTATTGACTTTAAAGTTTTAGATGTTGGGACACCATGTGGTCCTTGCAAGCTTGAGATAATTAAATTCAATAGTCCTTTGGCCTCCATGCGCATTTCTGTTAAAAATTGTTTAATCTTTTCTGAGTTTGAAATGCATTGTTTAATATCATTACTGTAGCCATAGCCTAATATTGCCTAATATGTCAGAATGGACAGAGAATGCCTTAAAATGTTCCTGGATATTTTTCAGATATTTGGCTATAGCACTAGGTGATGTTATCATGCGAACAAGTTTTGCGACAGAATCCACTGTATAATATCTATACTGATATTTCTCTTACAGCATAATCCTGTAGGTTGTGAAAAGAAACTGTTGCCTCCTAATCCATCCTCGTCTCCTTCACACCTGTTTCCAGCTAAGGTAATGAAATCAATGTTTGGAACTTTTGCATCCTCAAAGAACTCGATACTTCTATTGCCGATGTCCGAAAAGGAAACCCATTTTCAAGTGCAAGAATCCCATGCGGTTGGAAATGTTCTTCAGAATTATCATGCAAGACATTGCTTACTTTATTTGTATTTAAATCTAAGATTCCACTTGTGTGACCAGATATGTATCTCTTTATGCTAATCCATAACAATCTTGCATGGAAGGCATAGGAACTGTCAATATTTTGCTTCCACTTAGCTCGTATCCTGTATATGTCAACTTCTTTTTAACTTTCACTTGGTGAACACATTTTTCTCCTATGTCACATATGAATACAAGTTTGTCATTCATCTTTGTAATTGCAGTGGGACATTTAAGATTGACATTTAAAGCTAAAATAAAATCCAACTAAATATTATTTTCATAAACATATGCACATTCATGGCTCTACAATCTGTCGATACATGTATCTCGGCATTGCACAAGGTCATGTTTTTCTCTGATTGTTAATGACGTCTTTATACTAATTCCATTGGATGTTGGATGTGTATTGATTGATATTTTAGTCTTAGATTCATGATTTTTTTATTAGTTATTGACTTTGAACTAGCTGTCCGTAACTGCGAGTACTCTCAGATCTGTGCTTAAGTCTTTTTGTTGTGGGGATGTAAAAGTACCCTGCCAAGTCCACTCTGTGTTTTGTTAGATGTATTTCTGACATATCGATCTAATTAGTTAAGCCCTTTTCAGCTGATTTTTATAGTTTGTTCTTATGTTGTACTGTTACACCACTGTCCCAGGTTACGGGGAGGGTTGGCGCGCCTTCAAACTATTTTAACCCCGCCACTTTCTGTATGTGCCTGTCCCAAGTCAGGATCCTGTAATTCAGTGGTTGTCGTTTGTTGCTGTATATCATATTTGTTTTTCGTTCATTATTTTGTACATAAATCAGGCTGTTAGTTTTCTCGTTTGAATTGTTTTACATTTGTCATTTCTTTTATTGGGCGGTATTTTTATTGCTGACCTATAGTTGTTAATTTCTGTGTCCGTTGGTTTCTTGTGGAAAGTTGTCTCATTGGCAATCATACCACATCTTCTTATTTTTATAGATTAATTTACATACGAACTATTTTTTCTCCCACATTCTTCTCTCCCATCTCCCATTTCCCTTTTCTCTCACTTCCCAACCCCTTGCCTATCACCTTCCACCTCCTTTCTCCCACCTCCTTTTAAGCTGTCCACCCCTCAATTTTGGCAGCTTTTAGATCAGGATTTGGATGTCAGTCAACTTTATTGAAGAGTAATTGAAGATTGGAAATTAGCCCTAGATCAAAATAAATACCTTGCAGCTATCCTGATGGACTTGTCAAAAGCTTTTGACTGTCTCCCCCATGACTTACTACTACTGAAATTAAAAGCTTATGGTCTATCAAAATCCTCACTTGATATGTTATATAATTATCTAACAAACAGAAAACAGTGTGTGAAAGTAAACCAACATTTAAGTGGTATGCTGGATATATATAAAGTGGTATCACAAGGTTCCATCCTTGGAACCATCCTATTTAATATTTTTATAAAAGACTTGTTCTTTTTTGTAAAAAAATGTTCTTTATATAAATATGATGATGACAATACTTAGTCAAAGTCTGGAAATTCCGTACAAGATGTAATTTCTGCTCTTTAGGAAGACAGCAATTATTTAATACAGCGGTTTTCTTCAAATAAAATGCAGGCCAACCCAAGCTATCTGTGTTGGCAAAAACATACTTGTTAAAAGCATTGTTTTTGATTTGAATGGTATTTCTATATCATCTGAGGATGAGGGTAAAATTACTTGGAGTTACAATTGATTTTAGATTAAACTTCAATTTACATATTTCAAAAATCTGTAAAAAGGCTCAGTGCAAGGCAATTAATTATTTTGAAAAGAATTGGAAAACACCTAAATAAAGTGAGTAAACTTACAATTAATTACTCATTTGTTATGTCTAACTTTATTTACTGCCCTTTGACTTGGCATTTCTGTGGGGAACAAAATGCAATGAACGAGCTCTTCGCTTTATTTGTGAAGACTGTTAGAACTCTTACGAAACACTCCTGCCGATTTCAAACCTTCCTTCCCTAAATACTCATATAACTTGTATGATTTATATTCTTTTTACAACTCGCAGATCTCTTGAGCTACTGTATACATTTGTTTCCCATGAAAACCCTAACCTGTAGGCGGACACCATATATTTATTTGAAGAAATACTACTGTTATTTTTCTAATAAATAAGTATGATTCCAACAGACTACATGTATGTTTTTATATAGAATTCACACATAAAAAGATTTTTTGTGAGCATCACAGAGTGCCTTTGCTATAGATGAAACCAGGTATGTGTCGTTAGCCATTTTTGTTTTAATCATTGTATTATTTAGGTTTGTTTAATAATAGAAAAATATTGATAAACTTAAACTGCATTTTATCAAATTCTGGTCATGTTAATAGCGGAAAACTTTCCACTCCTGAATATTCATAAGGTAAAGAATTCAATACTTCCACTAACCTTGAGAAAGGTGTTATAGCATGCCTGTACATAAATGACATGAAACCAAGTATTGGTACGTATATAGTTTAATGTATTGCCAAATACCGAGATGTCAAGGTTTTACAATACGATTATACCAGACTACCTGACAATACTAATCCACATCCTTTTATTTTTCACAAGTATACAGCTGTATGCTTAACTTCCAGTGGCAAATATTTAACGAAGTTATAGATATATTAAACAGATAGATAAATATATTTAGCACTTCATTCGGGCTAAAGTTTGCCTACGTATAAAAGTCGTTAAAGAAACAGATTCCAACACGTATCTCGTACATTACGATATGTCTCCTCTCTCGTTCGTTAAACTTTTTATATTTAATTCAAGTCGATGAAAACTTATTTCAAAATTATCATTCAATTCTAATTCCTTCAGAATAAGTCCAGTATTTTCCAGCCATTTTAAAAGGGGGTCCCAACCCAGGATAAGTCCACTATATGTCCCCATTCAAATGCATTGATCGTAAGGGGTTTCGGACTGAACCCTCCTCTGATCCGCCACTGTTTTTCTTAAAAATCGAACTGATTTTAGAAAATTTTGCGTGTTAATGGTGTTAGATAAGCATGAAGTCACCAATTTGTGTACAAATAAACTTAGTGGAGTTATCAGAATACCCTGTACAAATAAATCTAAATTGAGTTGTTGCATGGTATCAGAATACCCTGTGTGTAATGTCTCCATGTTTAACAGTGAGATTGGTGGGCAAAATATGGCTGACTGTCATCTGAATTTGCAGTTAGGTGTGATTTTTTTCTTTGTGATGAAAGCCTCACTGTTATTTTGAGACGAAGAACCTCAATATAAGCACTGTTCCTGTTTTGCGTGTAAGGATTTTTTTGTCCAAAAACCATGTTCGAGGTATGAGAACTTTGAATACAAGTGACAATCCCGTTCCGAAATGAATCTCTCGTAGTTTTTTTTAACAATATATTTAGGTTTACCCCTGCACTAATGTGCTGAACTACTGGTCTTGTAATACCCTTGATATAAACAAATATCGAAAGGACGATATTGATATATTTTACGAAATAATTTTTGATGATAATAACTTTTTTTGACTCCTCAGAGACTCATCGCAAGTTTCGGAACTGAAGAAACTGTCCAAACTGGCTTGCAATATGATGTGTTGCTTTTCTATTGGCACTCAATTTATATGCAATTTACTTTTTGTTTTTAATTTGCCTATAAAACACAGACGAATAACAGCAATAAGAGCGTTTTTTTTTTTTTTTTTTTTAGGGGAAGGGGGGGAGGTGTTTCGCCAAGTGCGTGCAGGAATTTTGTGTTTTGAATTAATGCACCATATTCCTACCTCAGCAAATAAAAGGATAGTTCGTGTATATTCCGGGCGATAACATGCAAGTGTAATATTAATATACACTGATTTGTACGCTTAGTCGAATTTATAACGGTTTTATTCTCTAGATAACAGTCCAAACCTACCATAATCCAGCCAGTTGTTGCTCTTATTGCTAACTAACTGTTACATTTCAAGCAAAAAGATGTCATTTTTATATTAGCACAAATGAACAATTTCGATATACAAATAAAATATTTGAGTCATATTTAGTTTCAAAATCTTGATTAAATCTTAAATAAAACTTTTCAAAATTTTGAACTAAAATTTTAAAAAAGGAAGAAAACATCGAAGGGGCAATAAAAACAAAAGTTGAAGATAAAGAGATAACACAATGGCTAAATGAAAAAAGACGAAAAGACAACAGTCCACAACACACTAAACAGGAAACTAAAAACCCAACCAAGATATTCAAACTAATTAGCATAAGAAATTATGTTTTCTTTTTTCTGAGTTAACTATAATAATAATCCTGCGGCTTACACCATTTGTGCATTGGTTTGGAAGTTTTTCACACTAATACGATGATAATACCCGTTTCTAGGCAGTTAAGCTGCCTTATGCTACCACCCTAGATTTGTGTTCTTCCCACTGAATGGTGAAAAAAGTGCTGTTGTTATTATCTAGCTGGCTAATATGTAATTAATTACTAATTGGGCACTTTTTTTCATAGTATTACTATCAATTCTGGAATACAAAAAATATGACCAGAAAAACCGTAAATGATCGTCGAACAACCCAAAAGTTTTGAAATTGCACATAGGAAGTAGTGCTTAATAGAAATCCTTATGTAGTTTATTTTTCCTTGTTCTTTTGGCTAAGATGTCAAAGAACAATTGTATGAAATATTTAATCGCCGAAAATCTCTAAAGACAAGTCGTTTACATTTCCCAAATGGCAAAAGTCGTAGGAATATTGTTTGTCAGCAATACGTATTACAACTAGTAGTCTAAGTTGGCAGCAATTTTAACTTAGAAGACGAAATTTTCGTAACTTTTAAATTTGGAGGATTCTGATGATAGAAAGGTAATTATTGTTAATCATGTATTCTTTTTGTTTGAGATGAGTGTTAATAAATTGTGTATTCACATTTGAATTTCTTCTTTTTATATTATTCCGTTTTTCACATAAATGACTTTGTCAAGTATTAATGCACCAACAGGTGGTGTGTACACTTGTTATTTATGAATGAAATAAAACCGGAAATCAAGAAGGTCTCACTGATAAGCAAAAAGAAGATTGTAGAGACAATAAGCGACAAGTAGAAAAAAGTTAGCGACAGGAAGAATGAATTTGCGACAAGAGAATAAATTTAGAGACAAGAAAGTTTATATACTATTAAAATAATAAATTTAAAGAAAAGTCAATTAATACAGTTGATTTTTTTCTGTTTGGTAAAGTTTTAAATTCTGTTGCATTTAGTAGCCCTACGTACTTCATCATAGCCAGAAATTAGTAGTGCTTTTGCTAATTAATATTCATAATATGTAAATGAGAATTGTACCACCTGATAATAGTTTGAACTGGACTGTCTTGATATCATTAAAATCTTTAAAACACGGATATTATAAGTTGCCCGTCACAGAGTCCTTGTTTATAAATCACTCTGATATTTCCGTAAAGTTGTCAGGCGGTCAAAATCAAAATAATGAACGCGAATTTAGTGAATTTTTCGTGTTTTTGTGAGTTTATTCTTCTTGAAATAGGGGCATTTTAACTTTACGTGGGAACCTAGAGTTAAACGACTACACATACAAGGTTTGGACTTGCTTATTCTTTGTACATTCAAGTTTCAAGTTTCATCCCCGCAACCTGTTTTTGTAATGACCTTGCCAATTTTCAACACGAAGTTTGCAAATTTGACATTTCAGCCATTTTAGCCTGTATTTTATACTGCAATGTTAAAAGCCTCTCGCTTCGATTTTTAAAATAGCTCAGGAACCTTGATTTTTGCAACGACGGTCATTATGTTTCGTTTAAATGGTGTATATTGTTGTGTATGTTTATTTTCTGTCCCCGCAACCTGTCTATCACTTGAATTAAAGTTAAAACAGACATTTTTTCAAAATTCCCTATCATTTCAATATAATTTTCGTGACCCGTATCCGAGTTCTGTAGTATAATATTCAAATAAGCAAAGTGTCGTTGATTTCTGGATATGTGACGCTTCTTGTCGCTTCTTGTCTTTAATTAGTGAGACCTTGTAAATATGTCAATTTTGCAGAGTATGACGATAGAATGTGATATGGATATTAGACCTAGAAAGATCGTGTGATCATAGTTAGTCAAACTAAAATGTAGAAAACCCATTCATATATTACTGTATACAGGTACGGATGTCTGAAAAATGTATAAAATCAGCGAAAATCAATAAAGAGCAAATGTGAATTGGGAAATATATGCGGATAGAAGAATTCGATCTACATTATCTTGATCATGACACGAAGCCAGTGTCCGACTCTCAGGCACTTGTTTGTATCCATGGGAAGATTTAGGAGCTCATAATATACGTTGATAGTGGATCTTCCCGTGCATAAAAACAAGTGCCTGTGGTCCGACTTTGACATTTCAATATTAAAGACATTTTTTTCTAAACCAGACCTTTTTTATTTCTGGGCTTAAAGACAATCTTCATTTATGGCTAATTTTAAAGAAGCTATATCTTTCAATAAGTGTAAAGTCCAAGAATGTTTGACCAACCGTTTATTTATTCCAATCTTGGTATAGATCTCAAGTAATATCATGTACCTGGAGGGGCGGGTCATTTACATTTACTAAAGGCAGTTAATCAGTCCTCACCTTTGATTGCTGTAATAGTAAGGCATTATCTGATTTGTGTCATTGTACCGTAGAACTTAAATTGAACAAACTCTGTGTTCTCCACAGGGAAGCAAGTCAACTCACACTATTGCAAAGTCGTACCACGCCAACCAACTGATACCACTAAAAGTCAACTCAAATAAACATTAACTACTAAATTTTGGTATTCACAATATAATTCTGTCTGATAGACCTATCAGAGACCATGTGTCAACTTACAACAGAGGCAGACTAGAGCATACTCTATTAAATGACATGTACATTGTATGTATAAAATTGAATGAAAGAAATAAAATTTAACATAATTTTATCTCTCTGACTCTCAAACTGCTCATCTTTTTAATTTGTCGAAAATCAAACTTTGATCTGACCTTAAAAAAAGAATATCCCATGATCCCATAATGATTTCTTTTCAATTTCATGGAAAAAACTTGTGTAAATATATTTTATCATGATTGTATGTCTAAATAAACAATATTAATTTTTGTATTTGTTTTTATTTCAGATAGATTCCAACTCTTGGCTTTAATATCCTAGAAGTGACAAGACATACATGTACAATATATGATACTTTCTAGTAGCTGCATTAACTAGTCATCATAATAATTCCATGACCGCTATGAAACTTTAGCCCTTTTTGATGTTTTGAATATAGTTATACATATATAGTTACTGATATGATCAAAGTAAATGTATATATGAAAGTTTTTACCAGGTCTTATCATATGACGACTAGTCAGACAAATTTTGGTTCAGAATTCTGACAGGAATTTTACAAAATTGCCAGGGTTACAACACATGAATATAATTTGTCATGGAGTTTACTGTAACGGTCCAGCTATTTTAAGAGGCTGTCTAATGATAATATCAGAACTATGATATGTCTGTGCAACTGTTACTATAGAATGTGGGAGATACATGTACATCGTATTATTGCACACTATCAATATATAGACAAGTAGCAACCCAGGTATCAGTTTTATAAAGATAGTTTGAATACATAATGATGATACAATGTGCAGATACATGAAATATGTTTTATAAAGTATGTAAGAAATGAAGAATATAAACATATTAAAAAAAGACAGACAAAATATTAGTATGAAATTTGATGTAAGTGTAATAGGTTGGACACTTAGAAGTACAATAATGTAAAAGAAAATTAAAAGCATTTCTAGCCCAAAAACATAATCTTTTTGTGCAAAATGATCCATGCATGATAAACAATAAAATTACCACACCTCAGATTGTTCCCAGTATTATTAAATCAGTTTTTGTAAGGAGTGACACCTGCTGATCTAACTAAAAAAAATGCTAATGTGGCATATGAAAACTCTTAGAACATAGTGGAATTAAACTATACACCACTGTGGAAAACCTTAATTCTGATGATATTATTCCTGCATAAGAAAAATAATGTAGTGGTGGTGTGACGCATATACTACACGGAAGTTCTCCAAAACGAAATTACAAATTCATCTACATTCAGGTCCGTACGCTCCACAGAGAGTCAAATTGTAAACAAGCATATCACTGCCACTACCCAGCTTAAAGCCTCTTCCGAACATTTGAAAGTCCCTACTATATAGATATAGGAAGATGTGGTGTGAGTGCCAATGAGACAACTCTCCATCCAAATAACAATTTATAAAAGTAAACCATTATAGGTCAATGTACGGCCTTCAACACGGAGCCTTGGCTCACACCGAACAACAAGCTATAAAGGGCCCCAAAAGTACTAGTGTAAAACCATTCAAACGGTAAAACCAACGGTCTAGTCTATATAAAAAACGAGAAACGAGAAACACGTATAAATTACATAAACAAACGACAACTACTGTACATCAGATTATGTACTGGTTACCATAATTGCACAAAAAACCATTTAAATTCCGTTTCATCTCCGCATCTAGTTAGTGTTCTACTACCAATCTATCAGTGCTTCTAACTACCTCCCTTATTACTATCAAAGAACTTGTTATTAACTTTTGTAATAAAGCTTATGAAAATAATGGTATTAATTTTTTTTGGAGTGTTAAAAATTCTTTAGAGGTTTTAGATAAAATACATGCTTTTGATGGTCCTTTTAATTCTGTTGACAGTTATGATTTTTCTACTTTCTATACTACACTTCCACACAATCTTATCAAGAAAAAGTTTTCATATTTAATTAAATGGTCTTTTGAAAAATCTCATTACAAATTTATTTGCTGTAATTCGTTTAAAACCTTTTTCTGTAACGAAAAAGGAAAGTATGCTAGATACACTTACTGGAAATGTGAAGATATGATTGAAGCTTTAAATTTTCTCCTGGACAACACATATATGTACGTTTCGGCGATAAAGTGTATCGACAAGTAGTAGGTATTCCTATGGGCACTAACTGCGCCCCTTTAATAGCAGATTTAATCCTGTATTGCTATGAATCTCAGTTTATGACCAAACTCAGTAAAGACACGCCATTGTTACATTTGGTTGATACATTCAACAATACCTTCCGTTATCTAGATGATATTTTTTCGTTAAATAATCCAGAGTTCTCTAAATATACTACCGAAATTTACCCAATAGAACTTACTTTCACTAAATCTAACATAAACAGCAATAGTTGTCCTTTTCTGGATTTGGACATTTCAATCTCTAAAGGAAAACTCCATACGAAAATTTACGACAAAAGAGACGATTTTTCATTCCCTATTGTTAATTTTCCTTTTTTAGACGGCCATGTTCCTTTGGCTCCATCATACGGTGTTTATATATCCCAACTCGTTCGTTATGCCCGTGTGTGTAGTGATGTCATAGATTTTAACGAATGTAATCAATGCATCACTGGTAAA
The DNA here is from genome assembly GCA_017311375.1 of Mytilus coruscus. Classification (NCBI taxonomy): domain Eukaryota; kingdom Metazoa; phylum Mollusca; class Bivalvia; order Mytilida; family Mytilidae; genus Mytilus; species Mytilus coruscus. Next base: position 67,959,516 of record CM029596.1, read on the forward strand.
TTATTAAGTCAGGGATTTCGTTACCATAAATTACGTAAAACTTTTGCTAAGTTCTTTCATAGATACAAAGATTTGATTAGTAAATTTGGCTGTACCTGTAGAAAACTGATTAAAAACGGTATTTCACATCCTAAATTTTACGGTAATACTGTACTTAAAGCGCGGAAATCACTATGTGATCCGTGTAAACTCATCGAACCTTTAAATAAACTTATTAGTAAAGGTTATCTTACCAATGTTGTAATTAGATCTGTGAATATAGTTTACATTGGCACTAATATCGATTTTGTCATCAGCAAATTAAAACATAACTAAATTTGTATTCTTTTCAAACGGGATGTATAAAGACACACCCACGTTCATTTTGATCTATAAAGAGGTTAAACTCCTAACTATCCTACTGTCTGTCGATACATTTATTTTTGGCATTGCATAAGTCATGTCTTCTTTGACTGTCCATGACGTTAAAAAACTAAATCCCTGGGATGTGTTTTAGTTGATTTTAGTCTCTGATGCATGATTTTTTATTATTCATTGTTTTGGCTTTTAACTAGCTGTCAGTAACTGCGAGTACTCTCAAATCGTACTTTCTTGTTTATTTGACCTGTTGCTACTAATTGTAATGCTTTTTTGTTATTTAATGTTATTCAGGGTTATATCTGGTCTATATACCAGCTTTGATAAGTGTTTGGTACTACTATGAATTTTCACTTCGTACTATGAACATCAAAATTATTTATTTTGTAAAAATATTTCCTCTCTCTATTGGAACTGTACACGTATACCTAACAACAAAATTAATTTTATTTACTTGTGTTTAAAGTTATTGCAAATGGCTGATATTTTTGTTCTAGCATATTGTTTTTCTTAAATTGTTTAACATTTCATACCGATATAACATGTTACTTTTATTATTCTTCCCTTAGTTTATTTATTTTGTATTTACATTGTTTCATAGGTCAAATTTATTTGTTCAGTGTATGTTCACTGGTGTTAATATGTCCTTTGATTGAGTTAAGCTATTTCAGTTGATATTTTATAGTGTGTCTTTCTATGTTGTGATGTTACACTATTGTTTCAGAAAAAGGGTATGGTTTGGTACCATTAAAACGTTTAAACCCGCTGCATTTGTTTGCACCTGTCCTAAGTCCGGAATCTGATGTTCAGTAGTTGTCGTTTGTTGATGTGGTTCATAAGTGTTTCTCGTTTCTCGTTTTTTATATAGATTAGATCGTTGGTTTTCCCGTTTGAATGGTTTTACACTAGTAATTTTTGGGGCCCTTTATAGCTTACTGTTCGATGTGAGCCAAGGCTAAGTTTTGAAGACCGTACTTTGACCTATAATGGTTTACTTTTATAAATTTTGACTTGGATGGAGAGTTGTCTCATTGGCACTCATACCATATCTTCTTATATCTATTCATCAGTGTATTGAGAAGTTGATAGAAGAAAGCATCTGTATGTTACATACGGCCTGCAACAATATGCAAAACCCATACTGTATAGTATAAAGTTGTAAATGGCCTTGAAATGACAAATGTGAAACAATACAAGAAAACCAGCGTCTAGATTTATGTACAAATCAATAATGAAAAATAAATATGATATACAGCAACAAATGACAACCACTGAATGAATGTGAACAGACACACGCGTAATCTGGCAGGGTTAAACATGTTTACTGGCGCCAGACCTTCCCCTTACCTGGGACAGTGTACATACATCTTCTCAGACATTCAATCACCGAAAGGATACATATTTTAAAGTAATTTAAAAATGAACAATAAACGTTTGAAAAAAAATGGTATATTGTTAGAGAAAAGTGTGTAGGATAGTGGAAATCAGTACAGCACATAACAAAAAAAAAAAAAAAAATCTGAAACATAAGATATAACAAGCTGTGATAAACAATTTAAGCAACACTGCCACAGTTTTCATCGTGTTTTTGATTAACTGCCTATAGCGCTTACAGTGCTTTGATTACAATCTGTAATACCTATAGCAAATCAAAAGGGAGAATTGAAAATGATTTTATTATGTTCAGCACGTTTTTGTTCCTTTGCAATTCCTTTTAACATTTGATGAAGATGTACCCACAAAACAATAAAAAGAAAACACAGTAAATTAATTAAGTATCATTATTATTAAGAACATGTAACTTTTATAAGTAATCTAAATAATATTGTTCACATTTTTCTTAATGTTACCTTATCGTTGTTAGTGACTCGCCATGAGTGTGGGAGATTGTGGGTTCGATCTCCGGTTGGGTAAAACCAAAGACTTTTTAAAACATTTTTGTATCTTGTTTTTCCACTAGGCACCTAGCATTTAAGAGTAAGTCTCGTCTGTTAAGAATCATCAGAATAAAAATAAGGTGATGTGGTATGATTGCCAACGAGACAACTATCAACAGGTTCAAATGAAGTGGATGTAAGCAATTATAGGCCCCCGTACGGCCTTCAACAATGAGAAAACCCATACCGTACAGTCGGCTATTATAAAACGCCCGGACATGAAAATGTGGAACAATTCAAACGAGAAAACTAACGGCCTGATTTATAAAAGAAAGGTAGTATGTCTCCCTACGGACTGTTACCGAATAAGCTGGCACTTAAAAAAATCATACTCATCGTATCGGTCGATAACAAAGAAGGATACATGCATGTCTCATTAAATTGTCATCGTCAAACATATACATGTTATATTTGCCACCGGACGTTAACCATCTACCAATCAATTTTTATACATAAAGAGAAAATGTTCATATTTCTGCTAAATACAGTCGGCAAATAAAATCTTGTGCCACATCATTTTTTTCTTTTTCCTGCTGGTTCAGTTTGACAAGAAAAGAGAGGAAAATGTGTGTATATACACATCAGTTCTTAAATAAAAACTATATGACATCTTAAAGGGACTTTGTGTAATAAGTAAAGATTACCCTATTGATATTTGTAATTCTTGTTACGCAAAATGCAAATCACAACATTTGATGAATGGAGATAAGAATTGTAGGTTTTACTTGATAGTTACAAACGACTGAAAGTACTGCACATTGCATTACGTTATTTTTTATTTATCAACCTAACCAAATTTGCAGTAGATAAATACATTCTTGTTTAAATATAAGATTTAAAACTTTTCTACCAAGAGCATATTCATAAATACTTTAAATTGAAAAGTTTTTGACAAACGAGCAATAAATGACATAAAATTAATACAAGGTATATGAAATGTCATGAAAATGAATACTATTAATGATAATGCGAACATCTATTATATTCAGTTGCATGTTACTTCTCGCTGAAGGCCATCTTTATTGTATATTTGTTGCACTGTGCGTATCTTCAAGGCCATCTTGTAAATTTATTACGAATTATTAATCTTGCTCAACCGGTGGTTGACCGGTTATAAGTGACATTTTCTGACTAACATTAGGTGGGAATATTTATTTATGGACAAGCTGGCCATACCTGTTTTTCTGCACACGGCGCTAAATATTTTTCCGGTTTATCATGGCGGGACAATTTGTATTCGTTAATGTCTTTGCACACGGTATTTTGGATTTACACACGTGGTGTCTGGTTGGATTTTATATTAAGAGTGTTGTCCGGCTTGGTTTACAATTCTTACCGAAACTCCAAAAAGAGAAAGACACAAATATCTTACAGTGCAGTTTTGATCAGTCACCAATTGAAAATGTCTTCAGCTGGTATGTATACAATTCAATCTTTTCTAGTATAATGTTGGTATAGGTTAAAAAAATTAGTTCTGATAGTACTTTAAATGCAGGTGATCTTCTTTTTTTTTTTAAATATATTTATATAGTTGCGCAGAAAACGTTATGTACAAAAATATTTCTTCACATTTTTTTTTATCTTTTGGTTAGGGAACGACCATTTTATATGGTGGGGGGAGGAGGCAGTTTTCTGACGGAATATTTAGTTTCACCTTTTTCGAGGCTCTCTTATTTTTTTGGGTGAAAAATCATTTTCTATTTTGTATCAAGAATTGTTTCCTGCAAATGGCTGCATTTTAGTGTTGCAGAATATTCAGTATATTTTCTGCTTGGCAAATATTATACAATTAATGTCTTTTGATGAGGTAAATATGTGGTTTTATTGACTTTTGAAAAACTGATATTCACTGAGGTCAATGTTCCAAGAGAGAAAAATATGTATTTAATAACAGTTATTTACCAAAACAAATTGTACGTTAAACATTTTACCGTTATAAGCACGCGACGTTTTGCGCGGTGAATATACTTTTTCAGCAGGTGAATATGCTTTTTTATTCAAAATCCAATTCATATAGAAAATCCTATAAATGATCTATCAATATGGAATAATATTTATTTATTTCTTACCAGGTCAGGATATTCATTTTCAAAAATTTTTGATACAGTTATTTATTAATTTTTTTAATTCTATTTCAACGAATTAATTGGCGGGAAAACAAGATTCCTGAGATCACTCAATTCATACTTCTTCAGGCATATTACGTGATGGATGTGTCAGACGTGTCTGGTATGTTGTCCTCATGATTACCTGTTGTTTTTTTTAAAGTAAACAAATCATTTATATATATGTGCTATCTTAAAGCAATAACATGTTCATTTGTTCTCCAAATGACAATTTCCGTTAGTAAATAAACATTTTGAAAAATATGTTCTCAACAAAATCCGGGTCAAATATTTGTGTATTGAAAGATTGATGTCCACTTAATAATGTCCGGCTTATTTACATGTTTACAGGAAATATCTTTTGCAAATGCGGCAATTGAGGATAGAGGGAGAAACGACAATTTGTATTGGCCTAAAAAAGAGTCCCCTTACATGCACTTGATCGTACACTGTGAACATTAAAACCTACTTTTTTCTAATTTTTTTTCAAATACTTTTTTCCCGGCAAAACTCTTTTCGATCAACAAATTCAAAAACAAATATTGACTCTTAAGTGTTCTAGCCACCTTTCTTCCCTTTTCTGCCACTTATACTCTGCCGGTCAAAACATTCATTTTATAACTTTTTTGTAGGTTTTTACTGACTGAATATATTGCATATTACGTTTCCTTAATTGAAAATCGATTTTATAACAGAAGGAATAGCGAGAGAGAAATACTATTTCCGATAAGCAACAAACAAGTTATAACCGAATTAAAAAAAATATTCGGAATCCTCTAGTTTTATCCATGTAGTGCCAATAAAAATTTTGCCTGCTGACCCTACTTTTCTTTTTTATCATTTTGTTACATATAGTTTAAAAGGCCATTTTTGAAAAAGGAGCCAATGTTAAACGTACGAAAAGTCTAGAGAGAATCATTTCCCGCCAAATTTTCAAACGATTTTATATCAAAAACAAGGACACGGACCTATCAATTTTTTCTGCTTTTTAAGTACCGTTATTTACAAACTATCAATTTATAATAGTGATTTAAAAAGCTTGTTATTTTGAAACAGAGGAGCAAACATCCTTCACAGAACTAGCAGTACTGAATCAACCGTGGTATAATATTTAACTTTCATGTCTTTACTAAATAAGAAAGTCTATGAAGATTTTCATTAAGAGACATTTGTAGATGAATACACTTGTATGTATGTTTGTGAGTACGCTGTATATAAAATCTTACAGAGACGTCTTGACTGTGGTAAACTTAGTGTTTCTCCTTGGTCATTATCACATTACGAGGGGAGGTTTATTAATGAATACTTAGTTAAATATGACATAGTCTACTTTCTTTTCTATAGAAAAAACATGTTGTCTAACAACAGAAAACAAATGTGGATGTGGAGACAACTGTCAGTGTGGAGATAGCTGTGCATGTTGCCCTAAGATGAAAGGATCCTGTAGTTGTTCAGCAGGAGGAGACTGTTCATGTGGAGATTCCTGCGCATGTACCACTGCATGTGGATGTGGAAAATGTGGGAAATCAAAAACCTCTTAGCAATGAATGGAAATCTTTTAAGGTAATTAGGTTTTAATTTGCAATATATGCACAGTGCGATGGATAGAGTGAAAGGGGTAAGGGAGAGAGAGCAAGTACCAGTACATGTTAAAGTGACAATTTGGAATAATGAAAACCGGATGAGCAGTAGATTATTTCATGAATACAATGTAAACTGTGAGATAACAGATTTAAGTTGTTACGTTGTTGTAATGCATTGAAATCCGACAGTAAAATACATAATCTATTCGATTGTTCGCTTGCGTGTTTGATTGGGAATGATGTAATTTTACATGTATAACCATTTAATTTTGATTTATTCACTTTAGTCTTCTAACTTTATAAATGATAAACAGGATTTTCTGTTGTTGGCAATACTTTTATTGAAGTCGAATGAGACAATTAGTATCAAATTTTATTCTTTATTTCAGAAAGAAGGAAGACAATGCAAACAAATTAATGGGCAGCTTTTATTGCAACTAGTGGACATTATGTTACCATTCGGTTGTATTAGTACAGACATTGGATAACAAAATATATTTTAATTTTATGGTTAAAATAAATTGATAAAATTTGTATTTTTTGTTGTTGCATCTTTTTGTAAATAAACTTCTAAACTGGCATGTTTACGGAATAGCACATCCTAAATTTTACGGTGATGTTGTTAACCGAGCCCGGAAATTTAGATACGATCCGTGTAAACTTATCAATCCTTTATTGGATGTGTACTGATTGATATTTTAGTCTTAGATACATGATTTTTTTATAAGTTGTTATTGGCTTTGAGCTAGCTGTCAGTAACTGCGAGTACTCTCAGATCTGTACTTAGTGGTTTTGTTGTTGTTAGGGATGAGGGATTGATATATACCCTGCCACGTCCTGTATGTGTTTTTATTTGATGTTTTCTATATATTGATCTGATGAGTTAAGCCTTTTCAACTGATTTTTATAGTTTTTTCTTATGTTGTACTGTTACACCACTGTGCCAGGTTTAGGAGGTGAGGGTTGAGCGCTCACAAACATGTTTTACCCCGCCACATTCTGTATGTGCCTGTCCAAAGTCAGGAGCCTGTAGTTCAGTGGTTGTCGTTGGTTCATATCTGTCATATTTATTTTTCGTAAATTGTTTTGTTATAAATAAGGCCGTTAGTTTTCTCAATTGAATTGTTTTATTTTTTCATGTCGGGGCCTTTTATAGCCGATTATAAGGTATGGGTTTTTCTCATTGTTGAAGGCCGTACCGTTGCCTTTAATTGCTTACATCCACTTCATTTTAACTTTGGTGGATAGTTGTCTCATTAGCAATCACACCACATCTTCTTATTTTTATATTACAGTTAGACGTAAAGTAAGTTACTCTTAGTTTCTATACTTTTCCTTTTCCTTTTCCAAAAGGGAAAAATCGTACTGTATTTCTTTTGATTATTATTCTTATTCCCCAAAACTTTGACAAAATTGGCTCCGTAACTCTGCGACATGTTGCAATAAGGTGCACACTTTGTATCGGTGTCATAAATCTCTATCGTAAATTTTGTCGGTTATCTGCCACGGCTGGTAATCTACACACGCAGAACAATCGGTTCTGCAATGAAAAGCGTGAGAGGATTCCCCGGTTATGCTCGAGTGGAGTAATTGTCACCGCTTCGAAAGGTATGTACATTTCTAAATCGCAATTTTCTAATTCAACTGATCAAAATATTGAAAATTGGAGAATGATATGCTGTGGTGAATACTTTAACGAAGAGACACGTGTATCATTTACTGTTGTGGATGGAGTAAAACTCCTACAAAATCAATCGTCCCACGAGGAATTGCCGAAAAAGGTGACATTTGAATTTTGAGATGGTTCTATTAACAGACCTACAAGTTCAAATTTAGATTTTTTTTTCTGTCAACGGGATTGAATGTCGTTTTGGGCGGCGTGTACGCTGTCCGAAATTGATAGACGTCTTAATAAATCTAAAAACTGTCAATTTTCATTATTTCATGCGTGAGGGGATCGGTTCTGATTGAGGACATCGTGAATGAGTGAGGGGAAGTGCAGACATATATTTTAATAGCTGCAAATAAAATATAATATATAAATAAAACTAAGTATGTACGAGATCACTTCTCGGGCAAATAAAAACTTAGAACATATATAAGTAAATTAACTGTCAATAAATTAACTGTCATGTTTCCGCATCTGGTGTCTCTTATAGGAGCACTTATATGTGAACGATTGTCCACAATGTTAACATACAAATGTTAAATTCTTGTGTTGACTGTTCACATGTGATGCAAGTGCTCTTCTTGTTGTGAACAATGCAAAGCAATTTCCATTTCTACAACAGATACAATTTGGAGGTGATCTTGTGCTGCATTTTCTTTGTTTCCACCAATGTATGCTGATAGGAAAACTCCACTTCACAAATGTCACATTTTAATTTCTCCGCGTGCTGCTGTCTTATATGCGTCCGGAGACGGCATAAAATTGAAAATTCCCCTTGACAATCATTTGTGTTGTACTAAAAAGGCTTGGCTCCCATGTGGAACACAGATTCATGCTTTCTTTTACTATCTTTAGATGAAAATGTCTTGTCTCAATAGCTGCACTATGTGTTTAGTGTGTTTTCATGTACCAGCTTTACATGGAAGTTCAGCTTTGGACGTTGAGTATATGACTAATCACACTGCAGGCATAGATTAAAGTCTTTTAAATACATGCACACGAGAAAAAAGCATAGTCAATCATAAATCTAAACCATTTAATTATATTTACGTTGTAACCATTTCAATTTCCATTGTCAATTTATATTTAGTATGAACTTCAATAAAACAATGCAAGTTACTTGCCTTTTTTTTGAAGTGATTGTTGCATTTTTCGATATAAAGATATGATTGCACTTCCCCACACGCATTCACGATGTCCTCAATCAGAACCGATCCCCTCCCGCATGAAATAATGAAAATTGGCAGTTTTTAGATTTATTAAGACGTCTATCAACTTTGGACAAGCGTACACGCCGCCAAAAACGGCATTCAATCCCATTGACAGAAAAAAAACTAAATTTGAACTTGTAGGTCTTTTAATAGAACCATATCAAAATTTAAATGTCACTTCGGCAATTACCCGTGGGACGATTGATTTTGTAGGAGTTTTACTCCATCCACAACAGTAAATGATACATGTGTCTCTTCGTTAAAGTATTCACCACAGCATATCATTCTCCGATTTTCAATATTTTGATCAGTTGAATTAGAAAATTGCGATTTAGAAATGTACGTACCTGTTGAAGCGGTGACAATTACTCCACTCAAGCATAACCGGAAAATCCTCTCACGGTTTTCATTGCAGAACCGATTGTTCTGCGTGTGTAGATTACCAGCCGTGTCTGCACAAAACAGAAAAACCTTGTCATCGAACACAGTAACCATAATAGGTACACAAAACCCAAAGAGTGGAATTTGTCCATGAACTTACCCTGCTACTTCATTACATTGGGATCGAAAACTTTCAGACTCTTTGGTAGGGTTATGCCCCTTTAAAAATTAACCGATGTAGCCACTATAACTCAGAAACCGAAAGTCGTAGACACCTAGGACCTTCACCAATGATCATCAATTTATGTAAATATTAGGTTGACCTTTAATCGGATAATCTCAGACGCCATTATACTTGCAGAAAATCCTTGAATAGTGCCGGGAAAATGTTTGGGTCATTAAGGGGCAACTTTAGTATATTTTGACCGAAGATACTCGACTTTTCCTTAAGGGGCATAACCCCCATTGACATTTTGTTAAAAGACAATTTTAGGTATGATTACTTTTAAACCGAAGGTCCTAGACCATTGGGGACTTATGCAATGCCCATCGTTGACCAATGACCTTTATTAATCATCCAAGGTAACGTCCTAGATAATGAACTTTGTGTTTTTGACCCTATTTTAAGGGTTTTATGCTTTATTTTAAAGATTTTTAATGCAATTTAAGTCTATTTAAATGTATAGTTTGCAATTTGAAAAGAAAGACCTATCAAATATTCGAGAACAATTGACATTTTAATTGTGTCTGTTTCGTCTGCTACAACAGTGTTGATAAGGGAGCTACCATTTGATTTTTATGGGGGGCTAGGATGAAAATTGTCCTGCATTTTTTTTTAGTTGTTATCTCTGTCCTGCCTTTTATTAATCTAAACGGTCCTACTTTTTTAAAGTTTATTCTGACTTTTTTTACCTAAATTGTCATCCTGACTTTTTTTTTTTTTGCAAGTGTCTCATCCTCTTTTTTACTCAAAACTCTTGTCCTGCCTATTTTTTCAAATTTCATCATAGCCCCCATAAAAATCAAATGGTACCTAATTGTTAAAGTTATAATTAGGTTTGAGACATATTATAAGGTCTTTCCACTTTTCTGTGGAAAGACCTATTGGTTTTCTTCTGATTATTAGGTCTTTCCACTTTTCCGCCTAATTTTTTTCCTTCACTGTATTGTTGTTTCGCAAGATGTCGCTTAGATATTTGGTATATGATATCGAACAGTTTATACGCTTTTGAAACTGACACTGCGTAACTGATTACTTTTCCATGTAAGAGTTATCTCCCCGAACACTGTTTTCCTTGTTATTTCTAAAACTTTGCAACCGTATAAGAAACCGACAAATTTATTTTTCCAAATAGCTCGTTATATCTTCAGGATGTTTCGTTTTATTTTGACCGAAGCTGTATAGAGATTCCATATGAGAGTTATTTCCCCTTTTGTATTTGATATATATAAAATGTATTTGTAACTCGAAAAACATAAGTGATAGAGGCCTAGGGTCTTGTGATTTGAGGTCCTTGGTCCATAAAAATGAAAATGAGGTCAAGGTCAAAGGTCAAGGTCATATTCAAAATTTTGGTTTTGGCTTGTTTTCACTAATTTTCTGAAATCTTATAAGATATCGACAATACATTTTTACAGAATTGTTAGTTGCGACATGTCATAACACCTAAATTTTAGCTGAAAGGTTACGTAGACATTAAATGGGAGTTTTCTCCCCTATTATATTTAAAATTACACGTATGGTTATATACCTCATTTATCATATGTAATTAAGGCCTAGGGTCTTTTGATTTGAGGTCTTTGATTTATGACCTTGAAATTGAGCTCAAGGTTATAGGTAAATTTAACTTTCTAGATTTTGACCTTTGCTTTTACCTCATATGTATACATGATAAAGCCATGGGATTTTAAGCATTAGGTTGCAATCCATTTGACCTTGAAAAAAGCCAACCGGAAGTGTCCTTGTGTAAACCGGAAGTAGCTATTTTTTGTACTGAATTAATGTTAAAGTATATAGAACCATATATTTTTGGAATCAAAAGGATGAAATTTGAAAAAAAGGCAGGACAGGAGTTTTGAGTAAAAAAAAAAAAGGCAGGATGACAATTTATGTAAAAAAAGTCAGGATAAACTAATAAAAAAAGGCAGGACCGAATTGAGTGAAAAATAAAAAGGCAGGACAGAGGTTACAACTAAAAAAAAAATGCAGGACAAAATTTTTCATCCTAGCCCCCCTCATAAAAATCAAATGGTAGCTCCATTAGGTCTTTCCACTTTTCTGTGGAAAGACCTATTGGATTTCTTTTGATTATTGTTGTTTTTTTCTTCTTCCGCCACTTTTTTCTGACGGTGCTTTTTCATTTCGCAAGATGTTGCTTAGATTTTTTGCATATGATATCGAACAGTTATTGCGACTTTGAAACTGACCCTGTTTAACCGAACACTTTTTATTGTAAGAGTTATCTCCCCAAACACTATTTTTCTTGTGTACAAATCTCCTTCGCAACCGTTAAAGATTACGAAAAAATAATTTCACCAATTTGCTCGTCATATCTTCAGGCTCTTAAAAATAATTTTGACGGAAGCAGTCCGGAGACTACATACGGGAGTTATTTCCCCTTTTGTATTTTTAATAAGAAAAATGTAGTTGTAGCTTGTAAACTATAAGTGATAAAGACCTAGGGTCTATTGATTTGAGATCCTTGGTCCAAAAAAAAAAGAAAATAGGGTCAAGTTCAAAGGTCAAGGTCAAGGTCATTTCTAAATTTGGGTTTTGGCTTATTTTCACCACTTTTCAAACAAGATATAAGATATCGACAACATATTTTTACTTAATTTGTTAGTTGCGACATATCGTAACACATACATATTGGTTAAAGGGTGCCCTTACATCAAGTTTTTTCCCCTCTTTATTTAAAAATATGCATATGGTGATATAACTCATGAACCAAATATAATTAAGATCTAGGGTCTTTTGATTTGAAGTCCTTGGTTGATGACCTTGAAATTGAGCCCAAGGTCATAGGTTAAATTGACGTTCTAGATTTTGACCTTTGCTTTTACCACATATGTATACATGATAAAGCCATGGGACTTTTTGCTTTTAGTTGCAAGCCATATGACCTTGAAAAGGGAACCGGAAGTGACCCCTTTGTAAACCGGAAATAGCTATATTTTTGTACTTTTTGAATGTAAAAGTATATAGAACCATATATTTTTGGAATCAGTGTCAATAAAACAGTTAAATAATACCGAAAGTAACCTTTTTCAAACCGGAAGTAACAAATTATCTCCTTTATTTAAAAAAATATTATATAGAAACCATATATTTTTGGAATCAGCGTACTATAAGCTATCATTTGACGCTGTTAACGACATATTAAACCGATTTTTTACTATTTTCATATCAAAATACTTGTTTTTTGTGGAAAGACCTTCAATTGTTCTCTGAACAATTGGTTTTTAATTATTATTATCTTTTTCTTCTTCCGCCACACATGGTGCTTTGTTGTTTCGCAAGATGTCGTTTAGATTTTTTGCATATGATATTGAACAGTTATTGCAACTTTGAAACTGACCCTGTTTAGCCGAACACTTTTTATTGTAAGAGTTATCTCCCCAAACACTGTTTTTCTTGTGTGCACATCTCCTTCTTAACCGTTAAAGAATACAATAAAATTATTTCACCAATTGGCTCGTTGTATCATCAAGATCTTAAGAATAATTTTGACTGAAGTGGTCCGGAGACTCCATATGAGAGTTATTTCCCCTTTTGTATTTAAAATAAGAAAATTGTAATTGTAACTAGTAAACCATAAGTGATAGAGACCTAGGGTCTTTTGATTTGAGGTCTTTGGTCCAAAAAAAGAAAATTTGGTCAAGGTCATATTCTAAATTTTTAATTTTGGCTTATTTTCACTTCTTTTGAAAAACCGTATAAGATATTGACAACATATTTTTACTAAATTGTCAGTTGCAACATGTCGTAACACATACATTTTGGTTTAAAGGGTACGCTAACATTAAATTAGAGTTTTCTCCCCTCTTGTATTTAAAAATACGTGTATGGTGATATAACTCATTAGTCATATTTAATTAAGACCTAGGATCTTTTGATTTGAGGTCCCTGGTTTATGACCTTGAAATTGAGCTCAAGGTCATAGGTAAATTTGACATTCTAGATTTTGACCTCTGCTTTTACCTCATATGTATACATGATAGAGCCATGAGACTTTGTGCATTAGGTTGCAAGACATTTGACCGTTGAAAGCCAACCGGAAGTGACCATGTGTAAACCGGAAGTAGCTATTTTTTGTACTTATTTAATATCAAAGTATATAGAACCATATATTTTTGGAATCAGTGTCAAGTAAACATTCAACTAATACCGGAAGCAATATTTTTCAAACCGGAAGTCACACATTATCTCCCTTATTTAAAAAAAATTGTATAGAAACCATATATTTTTTTAATCAGCGTACAATTAGCTATCATTTGACGCTGGAATGTTGATGTGGTTCATAAGTGTTTCTCGTTTCTCAATATAGATTAGACCGTTTGAATGGTTTTACACTAGTAATTTTACTGTTCGGTGTGAGCCTAGGCTCCGTGTTGAAGACCGTACTTTGACCTATAATTTTTTTATAAATTTTGAAAATAGATCTTTACCGTTGGATAGACCTTCAATTGATCTCTGAACAATTGGTTTTTAATTATTAGTTTATTTGATTATTCAGAAGATATAGGTTTTAGCCTTTCAGACCTATCTAAATGGATTTTATATAAAAAAAATGATTTAAATAAAGCGAATATATACATGAGCCAACACACGGTATATTCTTTATGTAAAAGACTTAAATTGCGGTTCTTTATCACGAACGTCAAGTCTGTATGTAACTCGCGAAAAACTAATCATCTATCAGTAGAACATGTAACCTTCCACACGGAGAAAAGCTATTGAATGGATTTTTGCCAGATACAACTGAATGTAAAATTTAACGGTTGAAAGTAATATTTGCCATGCAAAGAAACTACTTAAAAATAAGGAGACATGTTATATGATTGACAATGAAGCAACTATCCACCAGAGTCCCGAATGACGTGAAAGTAAGCAAATATCGGTCCCTGTACGGTATTCAACAATGAGCAAACCTATACCATAAAGTCAGCTATAAAGCAGCCCCCTAAAAAAACACAAAAAACATGACAAAATGAGAAATAATCCAAACTATTAAACTGATTTATAACAAAACAATTATCGAAAACAAATATAACTGACATGAACAAACAACAACTTGTTGGTTAGCCATTAAATAACAGGCTTTTTTCGCAGGGACTAACCGGTGAAGGTATCGATTGGGCCATAAATTAAAATTGTAAGTCGAGATAAAAGTTGTAATCGCAAAATGAACACTACATTTTCTTAATCCACGTGCTATAGAAATGGCTCTATCATAAAGAGAGTTATGATGAACTCGCTCTAGACTTATGTAACCGTTGTCTACATCCACTTTTGCATGTCGATCATTCTTTAGTTTTGACCTTCGATCTTCATGTAAAATAATCTGAAACTAAAGTTACAGCTTCCCTTTATAGACTCTATATTGTTTGAGAACTTATTGATTTTTAGATGTATATGCAAATGTAATACTAGTATTTGAGGAGAAAATTCACGACAACAACGTATCTTAAACAGTAACCAAGGGCATTTTATCATAAAATAAAGATTAGTTTGTCTTGAATACGTTTTCCGTTTAATTCATTTTTTAGTTGAATTCGATTGTAACAGTTGTGTTTATTTCCAGTTGGCATTTGTATGATGCTAGCTCTGTGATGTGGTGTTTGGTCAGTGTTGAAGGTTGTACCATATCCGTCTTTCATATGCACGACATATGGTCTCATTAACAGTAATCCGCACTACATCTCATATTATTGACGCGTCTGTTCCTTGCTACAAATTTTTAACGAACAGGCGAATAGTGGCAACCAGTCACTGTTAACAAAAAAATAATAAATTTTATGCGTCCTACGCGCTTTTTGCTTCGCATCACGGTGCGGAGCTATTAGTTTCAGTCGATATTCACGCCATCTTGAAATAATTACTTATCACATATAGATTCTGATTGGTTGCTTTATGATGCGGCTGAGATACAACAAGAGCTATTGGCTTAAATGAGATAAAGAATTACAGACTTTTCTCGTCTCAGGAAAAGACATCAAATGCTGGAAAATTAATTATATGTATTTCAGTTCCGATCAACTGTCATTAATTCATATTCGTTTTATTATGCATATATTGCACACTGAAATTCAGTATTGAAATATCAATTATTAAACGTATTTATTTGCTTTGTTAATCTGCAATATGTACGATTTGTTTTGCTAAAATGTTTACAAAAATGCATTATCTATATTTTATAACTTCTGCCAATCTAGGCACACCTCCAGAGTCGTGTCTATTTGTAAATATAAATATATATACAAAATTGACATTCCAAGTCTAAGACATCCATTTTATATCAATGAATATCTAAAATACCACATTTCCAATACTAAATCAACAACATCATGCACACATATTACCTTAAATTAGGATAGAGCAGAAGCAGTCCACAGCTTTTTAGAAAGCTCAAACTTGTCTGGACTTACCTTCCTCAGCAAAGCTCAATCCCAAATATATGAATACCAAGGATGTATAACAACCGAAAGTTCTGAAGATTAACAAAGACAGGCATGTTAATAACCACTAGAAGAGAGGCAAAAGATACCAGAGTGACATTTAAACGCATAAGTCGAAAATAAACTTGACAACGCCATGGCTAAAAAAGAAAAAGACCAACAGACAAACAATAGTACACAAAAGGTGAAGTACTAGAAAGGATACAGCATAAATGCAAAATTTCGACAATGCTAAAAGCAGGTATATTTGATGTAATTTACTGGCTTATATAAAGGATTCTTGGTTCAAATTAAGAAAAGTCGGGAAATAATTGTATCATCGGTTGACCAGTACGATCACAGTTTTCTCTACCTTAAAAGTGCTGTGGAAAAAAAAAAGAAAAAAAGGGCATAACGGGGAACCAGGGATATATATTTCATAAATTGGTCCAAACCTTTTAGGAATTTATTGTGGGAGTATGTTTCCACTTGCAGGAAGGAATTTAATAGAAAGTAATATTTCATAACTTACTGTTCATATGATAACACAACTTATACTGCAAACAAATGTAGGAATTGACCTTCAATATACTTATTGAGTAGTTGTTGCTAAATCAATGCATTTGAAGTTTTGTTTTTTAAATGAATTTCAAAATGCGCATTTTACGTTTTCTTATATTGAAATTTTCTATTAAATTACTTTGGACATTATATACACAAGAGTTCTTACTCTTTGTGAAGTTACTCTGTGAAATCTTAGACTGCTCCGAAGTTCAGCCGCCGATATCAGAGTGATAGATGGTATGATTACTATATCTCTAGGTTAAGAACGTTGAGCTTACCATCATCACCTGCGATTATTCTTTTGATAGGGCATTATATAGTGTTTTTTTTTTTATTTGTATCTAAGTTTTTATTTTCTCTTTTACCGGTGTCATAGCTATAGTGTTTAGTGCGTTTTCTTAACTGATTTGTATTTAGTGTTTCTATGTACTTGTGACTATACTTATTAAGTACCATGAGAAAAGAACAATGTATCGGAAGAACAATAATTATATGGTTGTTCTTCACCTTGATAATTGCTGGAATATATTCAGTGGTGAACTGAAAGATCACACCTTATAATAGAATCAAGACGGTTCTAGCGTTGAATTAAGCCATCTGTTGAGTAAAGAATTTTTATTGAAAATGTGTTCCTGTTTGTTCCTGTTAAGAAACCACCATTCCGCGGAGATAACATGCTTAACAAAGTTTTGCAGTTTTTACGCTACAAAAGACATGTTCATGCTTTGACATGATTAACGTCTGTGTCACAGGGTTCTTAATATTGAAATTTAGTTTTAAAAAAAAGGAACTGTTTTAGTATGAACAACTTATCAAACAACTTCATTTACATTACCAAATTTCTTTGAAGTTTGTCACAGATCCTTCTGATTTTTGGTCAAAATTATTTGACGGTCTGTTATCACTTTTAATTCATGAATACTAAATATGGGAATATCCTGTTTTCCTGTCTTAAATATGTTTAATTTTCATACTAAAGAAACTAGCCATTATCTAGAATGAAGATAAGTGAACAAGTCTGTCGTCGGATCCCAGTGAATACCGGAAATAATCTCCGGTGAACTGTTCGTTTAAAATTTCGATAATTCAATGAAAACTACGAGTAGATCTGAGTAGGACGATTTTTTTTCATCTGTTTTTTTTAAGTTTTAACTATGAAACGGAGCATGAATAATATTATTAAGAGTTATCTGGTTATGGGAGTTGTCCTCCGGATAGCATTTTGTCCAGTGGATAGCTGGACAATCCTTAACCAGATTTTGAACAACACAATTTAACCACTGGATAGCAATCCACTGGATAAACATTTATCCAGTGGACAAGCTTATCCAGTGGATAACTTTATCCAGCCTTTTGAACAACCGGGCCCAGAGTCCCGAATGACGTGAAAGTAAGCAAATATCGGTCCCTGTACGGTATTCAACAATGAGCAAACCTATACCATAAAGTCAGCTATAAAGCAGCCCCCATAAAAAAAACACAAAAAAACATGACAAAATGAGAAATAATCCAAACTATTAAACTGATTTATAACAAAACAATTATCGAAAAACAAATATAACTGACATGAACAAACAACAACTTGTTGGTTAGCCATTAAATAACAGGCTTTTTTTCGCAGGGACTAACCGGTGAAGGTATCGATTGGGCCATAAATTAAAATTGTAAGTCGAGATAAAAAGTTGTAATCGCAAAATGAACACTACATTTTCTTAATCCACGTGCTATAGAAATGGCTCTATCATAAAGAGAGTTATGATGAACTCGCTCTAGACTTATGTAACCGTTGTCTACATCCACTTTTGCATGTCGATCATTCTTTAGTTTTGACCTTCGATCTTCATGTAAAATAATCTGAAACTAAAGTTACAGCTTCCCTTTATAGACTCTATATTGTTTGAGAACTTATTGATTTTTAGATGTATATGCAAATGTAATACTAGTATTTGAGGAGAAAATTCACGACAACAACGTATCTTAAACAGTAACCAAGGGCATTTTATCATAAAATAAAGATTAGTTTGTCTTGAATACGTTTTCCGTTTAATTCATTTTTTAGTTGAATTCGATTGTAACAGTTGTGTTTATTTCCAGTTGGCATTTGTATGATGCTAGCTCTGTGATGTGGTGTTTGGTCAGTGTTGAAGGTTGTACCATATCCCGTCTTTCATATGCACGACATATGGTCTCATTAACAGTAATCCGCACTACATCTCATATTATTGACGCGTCTGTTCCTTGCTACAAATTTTTAACGAACAGGCGAATAGTGGCAACCAGTCACTGTTAACAAAAAAATAATAAATTTTATGCGTCCTACGCGCTTTTTGCTTCGCATCACGGTGCGGAGCTATTAGTTTCAGTCGATATTCACGCCATCTTGAAATAATTACTTATCACATATAGATTCTGATTGGTTGCTTTATGATGCGGCTGAGATACAACAAGAGCTATTGGCTTAAATGAGATAAAGAATTACAGACTTTTCTCGTCTCAGGAAAAGACATCAAATGCTGGAAAATTAATTATATGTATTTCAGTTCCGATCAACTGTCATTAATTCATATTCGTTTTATTATGCATATATTGCACACTGAAATTCAGTATTGAAATATCAATTATTAAACGTATTTATTTGCTTTGTTAATCTGCAATATGTACGATTTGTTTTGCTAAAATGTTTACAAAAATGCATTATCTATATTTTATAACTTCTGCCAATCTAGGCACACCTCCAGAGTCGTGTCTATTTGTAAATATAAATATATATACAAAAATTGACATTCCAAGTCTAAGACATCCATTTTATATCAATGAATATCTAAAAATACCACATTTCCAATACTAAATCAACAACATCATGCACACATATTACCTTAAATTAGGATAGAGCGAAGCAGTCCACAGCTTTTTAGAAAGCTCAAACTTGTCTGGACTTACCTTCCTCAGCAAAGCTCAATCCCAAATATATGAATACCAAGGATGTATAACAACCGAAAGTTCTGAAGATTAACAAAGACAGGCATGTTAATAACCACTAGAAGAGAGGCAAAAGATACCAGAGTGACATTTAAACGCATAAGTCGAAAATAAACTTGACAACGCCATGGCTAAAAAAGAAAAAGACCAACAGACAAACAATAGTACACAAAAGGTGAAGTACTAGAAAGGATACAGCATAAATGCAAAATTTCGACAATGCTAAAAGCAGGTATATTTGATGTAATTTACTGGCTTATATAAAGGATTCTTGCTTCAAATTAAGAAAAGTCGGGAAATAATTGTATCATCGATTGACCAGTACGATCACAGTTTTCTACCTTAAAAGTGCTGTGGAAAAAAAAGAAAAAAGGGCATAACGGGGAACCAGGGATATATATTTCATAAATTGGTCCAAACTTTTAGGAATTTATTGTGGGAGTATGTTTCCACTTGCAGGAAGGAATTTAATAGAAAGTAATATTTCATAACTTACTGTTCATATGATAACACAACTTATACTGCAAACAAATGTAGGAATTGACCTTCAATATACTTATTGAGTAGTTGTTGCTAAATCAATGCATTTGAAGTTTTGTTTTTTAAATGAATTTCAAAATGCGTATTTTTCGTTTTCTTATATTGAAATTTTCTATTAAATTACTTTGGACATTATATACACAAGAGTTCTTACTCTTTGTGAAGTTACTCTGTGAAATCTTAGACTGCTCCGAAGTTCAGCCGCCGATATCAGAGTGATAGATGGTATGATTACTATATCTCTAGGTTAAGAACGTTGAGCTTACCATCATCACCTGCGATTATTCTTTTGATAGGGCATTATATAGTGTTTTTTTTTATTTGTATCTAAGTTTTTTTTTCTCTTTACCGGTGTCATAGCTATAGTGTTTAGTGCGTTTTCATAACTGATTTGTATTTAGTGTTTCTATGTACTTGTGACTATACTTATTAAGTACCATGAGAAAAGAACAATGTATCGGAAGAACAATAATTATATGGTTGTTCTTCACCTTGATAATTGCTGGAATATATTCAGTGGTGAACTGAAAAGATCACACCTTATAATAGAATCAAGACGGTTCTAGCGTTGAATTAAGCCTAACTGTTAGTTAAAAACAATTAAAAAAAAATATTACGAATTGTAGTAATTAGATAAATGTCACGAAAAATGTCCTTTTCCTTTTTACGAAAAAAATTAAAAGCAGATTAAAAAACTTGAGACACTAAATTATATGTCACTTCTCATTTTCATATTTATTTTATAAGTATCAAAGATCTGCCATCAACTCCAAATTTTCATAAGAACAAAAACAAAAATAATCACCGAATGCTACCACGGACTTAAAACATGTACATAAACATATATATGGCGGGATCATACTAGCGTTTCAGAAATACGTTCTGCTCCCTTGCATCTCAATTACAGGAATAACAAAAAGAAAATATATAACAAAATCATTTCTGTAAAACACTTAACGCTATGATAACAACTGAAAACACACAAACTTAGTTATAAGTAAAGAACTTAACCCGCTGATTTAAAATCATTTCGCCCAACACTCGGCGGCTGTATTTTAGAATGATATATATACAACGACGTCATACACGGAAGACATGATCAACGCAGAAAAAAAAATATTAGAGGATGGTTTTAAGCCTATACATAAATTTAGAATTAGTCTAAAACCAGACGCTATGATTGAACAGCATCAAGTATGACATTTATAAATACGTCTATCTAGCCGAAAAAGAAAGTTCAAAAACTTTTTTGTTTATGAATAACGTTAATACTACCATAAAAGTTAGGATGGTGAAATATCACTTTTCTGCAAGAGTAAAAAATTTTAGAAATATATAATTTTTATGCGCCCAGAGCACTTTTCTGGATATAACTTCATCAGGAACGCTCAAAGCCAAATACTTGTAAAGCAGAGATGTGCAAGTACCGAATCACGTGAAGAACCTTACATTCACGAAAATATGGACCAAAAAATAATAGCCAAATCCATCTAAGGTCAACTTTGCCTGTGGGAGATGGAACCTTAGTTTCTTAATAATTTCCTAATTTATAAACGGACACTTTAATTAGGTAGGTTATAAATAATAATGCCTTCATGAGAAATCTCTATATTTGTGATAAATTTATTAAAAGTAAAATTTTATAAAGTCGTTATTGCTGTTGTAAACATTTTTACGGTACGGTGACCTATAGTTGCTTTAATCCACGTCATTTGGACTTGGTAGACAGTTGTCTTATTGGAAATCATACCACAACTCCTGATGTTTATATTGACTGGTCGGCGCAGTCAGAGTAATGTGTCTATTTAGTAAGAAGGATTATATGTCTTTCTACGGACAGTAAACTTGTGAGTTCTAACTGTAAAAA
The DNA here is from genome assembly GCA_017311375.1 of Mytilus coruscus. NCBI lineage: Eukaryota > Metazoa > Mollusca > Bivalvia > Mytilida > Mytilidae > Mytilus > Mytilus coruscus. Next base: position 67,981,366 of record CM029596.1, read on the forward strand.
TCAGTTGGAAAGGGCTCGACTCGTCAGTTCGGCATACTGCAGTATTATTATTTACATGATAATATTAATTTTATCCTGCAAGCCACAAAATCTTGCATTATCATTTGATTTTTTTTTACAACATTTCGAGAGGAATAATAAACGAATAAATAGGAATCACTTTTATTTAGGTAGAAGTATTCAGTTGCATGGTTACTAAGAGTTTTTAATCTTCACCCACTGTATAACAAACTCTGCTTGACTTATATGTCCATCAACTGAAAAATAGATATTCAATGGTATACGACAAAATACTTAAGTGAAACAAATGTAAAACTGTTCTATCATGTTGCTTTACAAATAAATTTTTAAAAGACTTAGTGTAGTTTGGTTAAACGTTTAAATGCGTTGAGTCGTAAAACAATAATGTTTGGTATATTATATTTCTTTATAAATCAAACAATGAAGTTTTTACTCACTCTGAAAACCTAATACGGGTAATGGTTTACTTTTATAAATTATGACTTGGATGGAGAGTTGTCTCATTGGCACTCATACCACATCTTCTTATATCTATTAAGAAAATACTCATAAAAACTTCTATTTAGATTTTTCCATAAATCTGGACAATCTCATTGAAATTATTTTAGGTTTTTTTATCTCAGATATTTAAAACAGACTCATCAATCACCGATTTGGTAAAATGATTCATTCTCATGTTCAAGTGAATAAAACTGTAAAGTAACTAATATGAATTTTTAATTAATAACATGTGGTGATAAAGGATAAATCATTCAAGAAATATGTACTACAATATTTTAAAATTTTAAATACGAAAGCATGGATTTATACAAAATAAAGTTACCTAGATAAGCCTGTTAATGATTTATAAAATAACAAATGAATCTTTAATATTCAATATATATATATCTTTTGAACAATACTTAACAAAAGTCTATTTTTATACAAATTTACGCAATTAAGAACTCAAGGTAAGATTTGTTATGTATTTGGCCCTGTTAATTTGCAATACAGATAAAATGAAAATGAAGCACTCGTAATTTTTGTTTCCTGAATAACAAAGTCTTGTATCTAAATTTCCTTTGGAACATTTTTTCTCAGTCTTTATCAAACATAAATCATCTATTTTAAGGTAGACCGGGTGTCTTCCGCCATCTTGGATTGTAAAATAGCAGAAAGCAATATGTCTTTGAATTTCAAAATACAAACATTACACATTAGCTTTACCGTCAACATCCGGAAAAATAGAAACTTACGATCTCTGTCAAAGAAGTGGATAATGAAGGGCATATCTGGATTCTCGCTGATATAGCCACTGTTATCAACATCGAGATGATGGAATAATGTCACAGCCTCTAATGCCGTTCCCAAATTGTCCGATAACCAGTCATTGATAAATTCGTCCACATAGATATACGTATCATCTAAAGTAAGAAAAAATAGAACATATTTGGATGAATGGTGACATATATAATTACTGTAGTGAAAGTAATGGTACTTGAACTACGGAAGCCAATTTAGGACCTCCCAAAAATATAATACGAATTCGATATCATGAATTTAAATTGTTATCACGAATTCTAGAATTCGTTATTACAGATTAAATTCGATATTACGAATTTATGGAATTAGTTATAACAGTTTTTGTAATTCGTAATAACGGATTAAATTCGTTATCACAATTTTTTGTAATTCGTGATAACGGATTAAAAACGTGATAACGAACTTTATAATTCGTTTTTACGGATTAAAATCGTTCTCACGAATTTGTGTAATTTGTTATCAGTTTTTTTTGTAATTCGTGATTACTGATTAAATTCGTTATCACAGATTATTCTAATTCGTGATAACGGTTTTAAATCGTTATAACAAATTGTATCATTTGTGATAACGGATTAAATTCGTTATAACTATTTCTATGAATTTGTGATAACGAATTAAATCCGTTATAACTATTTATGAAATTCATTATAACGATTTTAATCCGTTATCTCGAATTACCAAAAAAAATGTGATAACAAATTCTACGAATTCGTGATAACGAATTCAATCCGTTATAACGATTTATATAATTCGTTATCACGATTTATAAAATTCGTTATTACGATTTTATTCCGTTATCACGAATTACAAAAAATTGTGATAATGAATTTAATTCGTTATTACGAATTACAAAAACTGTTATAACTTATTCCGGAAATTCGTTATCACGAATTTAATCTGTTATAACGAATTCTTCTTCAATTCGTTATAACGATTTAAATTCGTGATTTCGAATTCAAATATATGTTTTTTGGAGGTCCTAAATGGGCTTCCGTACTTGAACATACCTTTGTAAGGACGAGGTAGGGGGCAACTTGTTCAAAGGAAATTGAAAAGGAAATTATTTTACAGGCAAATACATGTTAGGTCTTAATTCTAAATGTTTTCAGCAATATTCCTGAACTAAACAAGTACCGATTTTCAATGCCCCTATCGTTATGTACATGTAGCTTTCTTAAGAATAGCTGACACTGCGGGACATATATTATTGAGATACATCATCTTTTTTAGCCACCTAAAAATTTTCGAACTATTTGATGACTCACTGCTTTTTTCCTATTGGAGACGCCCGGAAAAGCGCAAATGAGGTATCAGACATATCTTCCATAGTTATAATGCATATGTTGTATTTTACAGTTTAAGGTTAAGAGTATATTGATGACACGATGGGAGTAACGGCATAAAATAATTTTAAGGTAATGCATCGAACTATTTGTGTGGCTCCAAATTAAGTTAGAGTGTTAATGTATGTCTTTAACAGCTGAAGGCTCTCTACTTGTTGAATAAAAGGTAAAATAAAATGGTACCAACGCTATACGATAAAATGTATAAGTCAAAGATGGCTAGCAAACAATAGTCAAAACATTACAAAAAAAAGTTAAGATTGCATAACTCTAAACTCATTAGGCCCTCTTTGGGACCATGGAAGGTATACAGTTCAAATATGTACTTACTATTTATGTCAAAGTCTAAAAAAACGGAATGCATTTCGTCTGGATTTAACAGGAAGTCATGATTTTTATCTGCTAAATGAAATAGATGTCTAGCTTCCTCGCTGTCTTCTACTGTACTACCAAGATTACCAAAAACAGTTGCTCTAAAAATAACAAAAAGTATTTCTGAATGAACACACAATTCTGTTTGTACGATTCAGATGGTATGAAAAAAAATTATACAACAAAAGTCAAAGAATGTATAGGCACAAAATAGAATGCTTGTAAATAACAAAACGATAATTATTTATGGAAAACTTAAAATTCGGACCGAGCTTATTAAACTGAGGACAAGTTATGAATATGGTAAAATTCTATGAAGCTAGATAAACAAGTATCTAACGAAAGATCTCTCCTTTTCATAAAATAGATAATGAGATTGCACTTAATGCTCAGGAAAGATTTCCAACTAATCGGTAATAGATAAGAAGCACGCAAGTAAAATAAATTTGTAATAGATGTACGTATATGGAATATAGTTGTAAAATAACTACCGTGTCTTTTCTTTCCACCTACAACATCTTTTATTTTAAATTCAACTGGAATACAGAAATCCTAAGCAGTGCTTCTATTACGTATCCCATTTACCAGGAAATTACAAATGTGTAAACAAAGTACCCCTGCATATTACACCATGTCTTAATAAAGAAATGAAATCGTGTAGCGAACCTATCAAAGTTTTAAGTTTTAAGTTTAATCTGTCCTGGTTGCTATACAGTATCTTAAAAAAAGGGCAATTATGCCAAATAATGTCCATAATGTATGGTAATCTGAGTTTATTGATTTAAATCTGTGATGGACAATCAAGTGAACTAGTTTTAATGTAAAGTAAGCAACTCACATGGAAACTGCCATTACTGCTACGATAATTGTCAGTAGTTTTGCCATGATTTTCAACTGAAATAATCAAACGACCCAACAATTGATCTTCCACTTCGACCAAGTTAAAAGTTATAAAGAGTATCTACCATTTTAATGTAATATCTTAAGGTTATTGTATTTCATTGGATAACATTCTACATACACCTGTGTTTTGGTAATTGCACAAGATTGTGTCTACATGTACTGTTTATGACATTTTTGAATGAAATCTACTCTATGGTACTGCCACCAATATTTGAGTGAAGGAAGACATGACTTCATATAAGCAGGTTGAGTACTTTAGACTGCGAGTACAATTCTTTGATGCAGAATGGTATATTTTTGATTTGGTATTACTTCAGTTCTATTATACCGTTATTATAGAGTTAAGTGTTATACCTGTAGAGATATTTTTTATGTTCTTTGGTTTTACTTCATTTCTATTATACCGTTATTATAGAGTTAAGTGTTATTCCTGTAGAGATATTTTTTATGTTGTTTGGTTTTACTCCAGTTCTATTATACCGTTAGTATAGAGTTAAGTGTTATTCATGTAGAGATATTTTTATGTTCTTTGGTTTTACTTCAGTTCTATTATACCGTTATTATAGAGTTAAGTGTTATTCCTGTAGAGATATTTTTATGTTCTTTGGTTTTACCGTTAGTATAGAGTTAAGTGTTATTCATGTAGAGATATTTTTATGTTCAGTTCTATTATACCGTTATTATAGAGTTAAGTGTTATTCCTGTAGAGATATTTTTTATGTTCTTTGGTTTTACTCCAGTTCTATTATACCGTTAGTATAGAGTTAAGTGTTATTCCTGTAGAGATATTTTTTATGTTCTTTGGTTTTACTTCAGTTCTATTATACCGTTATTATAGAGTTAAGTGTTATTCATGTAGAGATATTTCTTATGTTATTTTGTGTACCTTTTGCTAGTCAACTGATCGAGATTAAAAGGGGCGGATTGAGTTCTAAAAAACTAGTTTAACCATGAAATATATTCATGTGTCTTTCTGTCAGGGACCATATAGGTATTTCTCTTTTTTATTATACCCCATTACATAGTAGCGGGGTATATAGTTTTCGATCCGTCCGTCGTTTGACCTGTCATTCTTCTTCGTTTCCGGATGATTACTCAAAAGATTTTATCGTATTACAACCCAACTCGGATGTATGGTCACATATAATGAGAGGAAGATCCCTATTGATTTTGAGATCACCATGTCAAAGGTCAAGGTCAAAGAAACTAAACATTTAACGCAACTTGTGCAGAATAAGGTTTCGGAATGCTAGATGATAGATCAAATACTTCATATGGGATTAAAATCTTACTTGAATATATAGTCACATATAATGCGAGAAAGACTCCTTTTGATTTTAAGGTCAAGATATGTTAGGTCAAGGTCATGGTTACTAAGAATAGATATGAACAACAGTAATACTATCGTAATTTATTACAGAAAACATTATACCTGAAGTAAGAATTCACTAAAAACTTTTCCCATTTATATGGGGAGAGGGGCGTGTGGTATGTGAGCTTTACTTTAGAGTTTGGCGTATTGTAAAGACACAAGTCTATTGGTAAAGACCGACATTCTTACTGTATCACTAGTCTGCTAACAATGAGGTTGTGAGTTCGAACCCACGTGGCAGTCTCCAATCTTAATTGACTAGGATTGCCAGTTTTCCTGTCGAAGGTCGGTTGTTTTCTCCGGGCACTTCGGCTTCCTCCACTAATAAAAGCTGGCCACCACGTCTATATAGCCATTAGTGCTGAAATGGCTTTAAACACCAACAATCAATCATTTAAATAATCTATTGAACAGAGAGTTCTTAAGGTAATTTTGAAATCATCTCTTCGAACGGTTACCGTCGCCATAATGATTAGTTAACCGTTATCTTTGTCACATGTAACCTCGGATAAACCACTGTCAAAATCCCGTCCTCCTTTTTACCTAACACGACCTACCACAGGATTTTTATGTAATGAGCAACACGACGAGTGCTCTTTGTGGAGCAGGACTCTATTACCCATATGAAGCGTTTAGTTTATCCCTAGGTTTTTGGTAGTATTAGTCTTGTTCAATCCCTAGGTTTCTTGTAATTTTCAGTTGACAATTGGTATGTTTTTTTGGGTTACTTTTTATGCATTAGTTTTTGTGTCGATTGACAGCTATATCGACACAAAGGCATACTAGTACCTGTTATCGTCTTTAACTTTGTCAATCCACAAGCCATTGAACAAGGCTTACCAGATTTCGACCAAACGTGCACTGATTCTTCTACAGTACATGCAATTGTAATTTGTGATCTAAGTCATTTTCTGGGTTTACTATTCAAAAACATGGATTTTGCAATTTATGATAATATCAGATTGTTTATACGCAACTACTTGACCGAGTTCTAATAAACTTACACAAAAGCATCTACAGGACATACAGTTGTGCACCTGCTATTCTTTGGGGTTTTTTAAATGCATATTTAGGACGAGAATGTGTTAATGCGATATGAATATTAACCTTGATTTGTGCTTGACCGACACGCTTAGCCAGATTTTAAATGATAATTTACAAGGAATTACCCGAACACATTATTCTGACTCCGAGCCGACCAGTTTTTTTTTTTTTTTTTGCTCTTACTCCTTAATACAGCGTGCTTAACGGAAAAGCAACAAATAACAATTTTTAAAGTTTTTGGTTTGGTTTGAACCGGCCGGGGATCAAAATAACCTCCCGTACTCGAGGCGAGCACGTTACCACGAGACGACCGAGGCGGTTCACGTCTCATTGGAAGACTAACACGTTTTTGAATGTTCACTTTTAACTAACAACTAGTATGTACTTTTGATCGGAAAATTACGTTGAGTTCATCGTAAATGACTTTAAGGTTTCTTTTTCTTTCATAACCACATAGTTATTTTACATTTATACTTCCCTTGCCCAGTGAAACAAAATTAGAAACGTCATTCATGTTTCATGGACATATTGTGATTGGATATGATATCGATATCAGTCCCTGTTTTGCATGAGCTGAACCTAATGTGAACCTGACGTAATATTGCATACTCACTTCTGGCGATTTCACATAAGGCAGAGGATACTCACAACAAAGTTATATGCAATATGTATTGCTGTTCGTTCCCTATTGTCATAATCTAATCTAAACTTCAATTTCCCCTAAAAGTATTTTGAATAAGACAAAGCATCGAGTTTTCTGCATTTTTTAAGTTTTTATTAATACGTTTATTTCCAGCTTTACCAATATTGATATTATAGATTAACTTTATACTCGAGGAAAGAAAACAATTGCAAATAAGTACATTATTTAGACTCTTTTTTTTACCTATATGTATATAACACTCACTTGACAGTGGCTATGAACTCTGAAATACCGTGTCTTTGATAAGATAAAATTTGGAAATGTACTGGTTTTAACCTACTTTCCTTGTAAAGTGAACATAATGTGCTGCAGTTAGTTTTGTAGATAATGAATGACGTCATGCAACACGAAAGCTATAGATGATAAATACATCTTGTTCATAATTTCAGATTCGTTGAAATAAAATTCCAGTTTTAATTCGTGGAAATAAAATGCTACGTCTGTAAAATTACTTAAATGAATTGTTTATAAACTAATGATTATACATTAGAATTTTATCACAAAGAATCTTTGATATACGATTGCATTTCCTCATCGCTAAATCCATTTAAAAATTGGGGTCTTTAAAACCTTGAAAAAAAAAAATTAAACCGGGCGATAGTGTATGTTCTGTTCCATAGTTTCAACAAATAAACTACCGTGTCAGATTTTTAAATTTCACACATTAAAGGATGGAGGATAACAAAAATGAGATAGTCTTCATTGAATTCTGAAAATACATCCGTTTTGTCCTTTTATTTTCTGTTTGAAACATTGACGATTAAGTATGTTTTTTACTTTCACTATTAAATTAAATTCTTCCAATTTTTAATCTCTATTTGATGGTCAGGTAGACGAAATTTTAAAGTTTTATAAGTAGTGCCATTAGTGGACAAATAGTGTACTTACTTACAACTCAAACGATAGAAGTAGCAGAAAAACACATCCTTCGCACACAAAAAATACCGGCAAAGAAATACAAAGACAAATTCCAACAATGTAATCGGCTCAAAAGTTAACAAGAGATGAATAAATCCAGCAAAAACATATCCTGCGACAAAAAGGAGACACATGTAGTATCCCTTTAATAAAACAATATTGTAGAGTTTAGACTGATTCAGCAATTCGGCGAGACTTCTATGTTGTCTGTAAACAATCACTATCCCCATTTCTAACGCAATTTTTCATTATAAATTCGACATTAATTTATTTTAGCCACCTGATACAAGGCTGTGTTAATTTTTCATTTTATCATAAATAGAACTTTGGTAATTTTGATACACCGTGTAAAAAATTTTGAAAACTGGATTTATTACCCTTTCCGGTAGCATTTAAAGTAAGAGAGAAAAAGAGATAAAATATCATCACTTTTTTGCATCTCTACAGCGATAACAAAAAAACTTGTCAAGCCAAACATAACTAACTGAAAGCCCTGTGCTTGCTTTATTGCATATTTTCAATATCAGATTTGAATGAAATACAATAATAATAAAATAGTAGAACAAAATAAATGTTGTTTGGTATTGATTTGATAATGTCACTGAGACAGACTGATCCAAACGATGACAAATTCGACCAGGCTAATCTTTCCATCCTCTGAAAGTATACAAAATAGAGATAAGCACAATTTGTAACAATGATAGTAAACTCATCTGAAAATAGCTTCGTCTAAACTTATAATAATGAGGATTATACTAAAAGGATATTCAAACTCATAAGTCGAAGATAAACTGACAAAGCCATGACAAAAAAAAAAAACGAAACAAGACCAAAGGACAAACATCAGTCTACAAAACACAACATAGAAAACTAAAGACTGAGCAACAGGAAGCCTACAAAAACCGGGGTGATCTCAAGGAAGGGTAAGAGGATCCGGCGTTTACATTTTTGTCGCTTTATCTATACAATCAAGGTTTAATGTACAGTGGTAGTTTCAAGGATTTTAATTGCTACCAACAATGGGTGTGTATTGTACATCTAATTTCAGATATATTTTGCTAAATGGTTCCTTTTAAAATATATTTAAAAAATGCTACGTTAACTTGAGACGTTTAATGTTTGAATTTTGTGGCATGTTATTTCTACTCATTTTTAAACAAGCAAATGTATGACTGTTATATCATTATTTATTATTTGAAGAAATATGAGAAAATTATAGAAGGATGCATACAGACCTGCAAACTTCCGCGTAGTTGACCTGACCCTTACAATACTCAATTATTTATCTAAATACTTTTTTAAAGGGCATTTAGAGGAGTAAAACATTACAATTGAACACATGTTAACTCATTCTTTACCATAGATATTGTAATTAAGTACACTTATGACATATATGGGTGTATTATGTCCTCTTATGCTAAAAATCCAGCATGGAGATTTTGAAAAGGTGGTAGTTATGTGCATATAATTTATACCATCTACTTTATTAACAGGTGAAACCAACCGTTCGTGCTTTGGTCTGTAGTGAAAAGTTTTCATATTGGCAATCCTACAACAACTCTTTATTTCTAAATTCAACACAAAGTCTTTCTCTGTTTAAATAGATTTTCCGGTTCAGTCGATTTGCAATTAAACCAGTTGAAAATTAGACATGACCATTTTGTGAACACTTACGATTTGTGTCGAAGTAGTAGAATATTCTAGACATATCTGGAATCTCTGTCACTAAATTGTCTCTATCTGTATCAATGTGATGGAACAAACTAGACGCTGCTGATAAGTCTCCTAGTTGTCGATCCTTCCAAATATATAAGAACTCCTCTTCAGTGACCTCGCCATCACCTGTAAATTTACAAAACTGTTTATGAAATCATGGTTGTTATCACAGACATCAGGTGATTAGTTTCAGTTCCTTTTCTCTCTTTACTCTTCTTCAAAGTAGGGCGTCCATTTGCTAAGCGGGATGTATGAATTCACAGCCATGTTTGGACAGAAAGGGGATATTACGGATACGCCTCTCATAGAGAAAATGTCATGCTATAGGCACGTCATTAAAGAACCCTTGCAACAACTCTATGAGGTGCCTGTAGGTGGCCATAAGACAAAATTGTTGTCCTTATCTAACTTAGGGGACGACCATTTGATATTCTTGGGGTGGGGGGGGATGCAGGAGGATTTGTAAATAAATAACTCAGCCTTGATAATAACAAAAATGAATGGTTTGTTCTGTGGTAGTTTGAAAATAAATAACTTGACTTACAATGTATTGAAAATAACTTGGCAGGTCTTTTAAGCCATTTTATAAATGATATTCTGAAGTATGACATGGCACCAGATTCTTCCAAAATTCGTCTTTTTTCATATTTTTTTTCGGGAAAACTTCCCAAATCTTTTAATAATATAAATATTAATGTATTTGAAATGTTTGAAAATGGGTTTCATTTCACTTGAGGTATATTGTCTTGTGAACATTTACCTCACTTTTATTACAGGGCCATAACTACATTAAGGCAAATGCTTCATGTTGGAAATTTCAAAACAAAAGCTTGTCTTCATATCAAATTGTTTTCACGGCAAGTGTCTTGCAAGAAGCAAGTTCTGTTCACCCTCTGACGTAGCCCCTGTTTTATGAGATCCATGTTTCTCATTTATTTTATTTTTCAGTGTTGATTTTCTATAATGTTTGTCGTTTTGTGTTTTATCTGTTCCCGGGTTTGTCTTTTGTTCATTGATTGCCCTTCTTTATGACTATTCTCTTAGTGTTGCATTCTATTTGTAATTTAGTAATTATGTTTTAAACTTGAGTTTTATTATATTTAAGGACCTTTTGTCTATTACAAACTACTTTAAATTGTATCCCAGTTAGGAACTACATCAAGTTGTAATTGAAATGTGTTATAAAAACTGACTTGACATAGTTATATCAATGATAATCAGCCCCCTCTTAACTTAATTTGAAAAAAACATAATTGACAGGTATAAAAGGTTTTTCTGCAAACTGAAACATTTTTTGCTTTGTCCTACATATTGGTCTTTTGATGTTGTCCCTAAAAACTAAAAGTCTTACACTGAATCTATATATTTTGCTTTGAGACCAGGATATTGTCAAAAAATTAAAACAGAACTTGCGTTTCAGATTAAGAAAGGGTCTGGGAAAATGCGCATAATGCACGATTTTGCGCCATTTTTTCTATAGCTTCTTGGGGCCTTCAGCGAACCCCAGACTCTTCGCCGATTTTTTTTCGCCTCGCTCCGCTCGGCGAAAATGTTTGACAACTTTTAAAAGAGGCAAGTTACAGCCCAGCTTTAATACCTTGTACGTATGCAATATATGCAGTTTGCAATTCAGAACATTAACTTCCAGAGGATGATGATTAATTCTGATTGACTTAATTGACTATGTTATTTATTTAAGAATAAAAAAAAAAATTAATTTAAAAATTGTATGTTTTCAAATATTATAAATATAATTGTGAAAATAGATAATCAGTCCCTTGTTTTAATGAAAATGAAAAATCATGCTTCAACAGTGCAGAAAATAAATAATCTGTCCTTTGGGTCCACAAAAATAAATAACTCATCCAAAACAAATCCTCCTGCCCCCAGAATATCAAATGGTCGTCCCCTTACCTCATTTCCTAGTGGCAGTCTACATTTGCTGTCTTTCATCCCGGCCGACCACTACCTTGCAGAATCTATGTATCGATTTTATTGTTAATTTTTTCTAGGTCTGAACATGCATGTTACATTTTCTAACCGACTTTGAGAAAACAACAATCAATCATAGACATAATACAGAACAACATGAAACGTCCTCTTTTTGTTGCTTTCCGTACCTTGACAAGGCCATTTGTTACGTTTCCACACAAAATTAGAAACCATTCAAGATCGTATATTTTGTTTTGCATATGCCCTGTTACTTAAAAAACAGGCGTACATATAAACAAACATAAACCTTTTCCGGGACCTGAGAGGATATTCGTCGCCATGATTTTTAAATTCATATGATTAATGATTAAATATGGATAACCTATCCCCTTTTCTTGCTTCTAAAACTCTTGACTCTCAATGTAGTGCTACTGGTTAAATTAATTCTTGAAAAGAGATCAAACTAATAAACTATACTTAAAAACTGCATCCGAACTTATTGGTTTAACACTTTTGATGTTTATTCTCAGCGATTGCAGTGCAAGAAAAGTAAGCAAGTAATAAGTTAAGTATAGTGTCACAATCTAATATACACTATCTTATGCAATATAAAAATCTTCAAAAGAGGGGACGAAAGTACAATGGGACAGTCAAACTCTAAGTCGAAAACAAACTGACAAATGCCATGGCAAAACACGAAAAACGACCATAAGACAGTCTACAAAACACAACATAGAAAACGTAAGACTTCAGCAACACGAACATCACCAAAACTGGGGGTGATCTCAGGTGGCACCCGTCGTGTTGCTCATGCAAGTACAAACCCGGTGATAAGTTTAATTCAATAGGTCACATTCGAGGAAAACAGACGGTGATTGGTTACGACAATTAAAACATATCTGTCGTCAACAGATATTCGATAACGATTAACCAAATAGTGATGGCGTATTAAAATCATATTAGATTCCTGCTTTAAAGACATATGAGACACTTTCATCATTTGGAAAATGAAAATATATGCTAAAATGAAATATCAAAAAAGAATAATAAAATAATAAAAATAGTTATCATATGATACTTCAAATTTCAAATACTCATTTGTTCATTCAGGAAAGTTTAAAAATTTACAAATGTATCTCCTATACGTTAAAAACATAAGATTCAATGTTTTGCTGAAAAAACTTGAGTATCATCACAATTCCTAATTAAGTCAAAGTTGTCATGAGAATTAAAACCATACAGACTAGAGAATTGCTTAAAATATCGATACAGTTAAAAAAACTACAGTCTATCAAAAAATGTTTTTCTGTCTCTATAAAATTGTCATGGCAGCAGTTACAAAGTCTATTACATAATAGTGTAGTCGGCAAGGTTACGGGAGGGTTGGGTGCCAACAAATATCTTTAACCCCACTACATTCTATGTGCCTGTCTCAAGTCAAGGGCCTTTTATACCTTGCTATGCGATATCGGTTTTGCTCATTGTTGAAGGCTGTACGGTGACCTATAGTTGCTAACTTCTACGTCATTTGCTTTCTTGTGGAGAGTTGTCTTATTGGTAATTGTACCACATCTTCTAATTTTGATATCGGGGTTACATCCAGTCTCAATCGCAATCGGCAGTGATTCACATCGAAAGTTCTATAGAATACGACGATGATCACGAAATTTCATAAATCAATTACATGTACAAAAATTCGGAATAATTTCGAATTGATTAAAAGCGTTAAAAATAACCAGATTTAAAACAGAAGACAGAAGTTTAACAGAACTCACTGTTGGTATCAAACGTGGCAAAGATGTCCCTAAATTCCGCTGGTGTGATATATCCATCATTTGTCCGATTTCTTTCAGCTGCTGCAAATATAACTCGTGCCTGTGGACTGTCTTTAAAGGCAGGTCTACCAGGATGTGCAACAATACTACAAATATTTTTAACACGTTTTTTTTAATTTTAGTTTCAGTTATGAAAATAAGAAGATGTGGTATGATTGTTAGTGAGACAACTCTCCACCAGAGACCAACTGACATCGTTTGCTCATCTTTATCTAATTTTACTCCTTTCAACATGTATTCAATTTGGTAACGCTTTTATATCATACTTAATATAAAAGTTCATGTATTTACATTGTGTCGTAGATCAAATTTATTCGTTCAGTGTATTGTTTACTTGTTTTTGTTATTAATACAATCTTGTTAATTAACGATTTCAATTGATATTTTATATTGTCTTTCTATGTTGTGATGTTACACTATAATTTCAGGTTAGGATGAAGGTTGGCCTGTTAAAACGTTTAAACCCGCTGCATTTGTTTGCATATGTCCTAAGTCAGGAACCTGTTGTTCAGTGGTTGTCGTTTGTTGATGTGGTTCATTGGTGTTTCTCGTTTTTTATATAGATTAGATCGTTGGTTTTCCTGTATGAATGGTTTTACACTAAGTCATTTTGGGGCCCTTTATAGCTTGCTGTTCGGTGTGAGCCAAGGCTCCGTGTTGAAGGCCGTACTTTGACCTATAAAACTGCGACTTGGATGGAGAGTTTCTCATTGAACTCTACTCATGTTTTAAAGTCAAAATTGTTTGCTTATCAGAATACCAAATTGGAATTCAGTAGGATCCAGAAAGTACAAATTTGATCAAGTGTAAATGATTTATAAATAAATCCAGTGCAAAAGATCAATATCAGTAGATGTCAATTTGTAATCATACAAAACTATTGCTATAATAATTGTAATATCCTGTCAAAATTCTATAAGAAAGATCCAGTAGAATCAAGAATCATACTAACTATTGCTATTGTAATATCATGAATTCTATAAGAAAGTAAGTACAATCCAGTATCCCCGACTACAAATCTGGATTAATCCAATTTCTACAAGTGATTTGTACTGGATTATAAATCAGAATTCTACTTCTACTAGTAGATATTGGAATTCCAATGTGTACTAGAAGAGGATTCTGGATCATACTGAATTCCAATTTATACTGTAACATTCAATGTAAATAAAACATTTATGAACCATTAACACTGAAACAAAAAGAGTAAACAGAACATGCTAAACAGATCTATAATAGTTTAAATCTTGACTTGGATGGAGAGTTGTCTCATTGGCACTCATACCACATCTTCTTATATCTATTGTGACTTGGATGGAGAGTTGTCTCATTTTACCACATCTTCTTATATCTATTGTGACTTGGATGGAGAGTTGTCTCATTGGCACTCATACCACATCTTCTTATATCTATTGTGACTTGGATGGAGAGTTGTCTCATTGGCACTCATACCACATCTTCTTATATCTATTGTGACTTGGATGGAGAGTTGTCTCATTGGCACTCATACCACATCTTCTTATATCTATTGTGACTTGGATGGAGAGTTGTCTCATTGGCACTCATACCACATCTTCTTATATCTATTGTGACTTGGATGGAGAGTTGTCTCATTGGCACTCATACCACATCTTCTTATATCTACTAAAATAAAGTTGATTTTACCTTACAAAAACTACAGCTAGAATACCAGCTATTATACGGTTGCCCATCTGTAACGAGAAAAAGTTTGTCCATTATACCGTATTAATGATATTTGTGAAATAAAACACACTAATTAGGGAGTATGCTAGGCCTTTGCACCTTCTTTTGTCTAGGTCGTTTCGTCTAATTGTACGGATGCATAAATACACAGAACCATATGTTTGATTGTTCAGAAAACACATAACCATTTGTTATTTCATTGATAGCTAGGGTAGAATTGAGCAAAAACCAACCTATCCAGCCCCGTTATAATGTACCTGTCAATAATCTGTTTGAAACGATTATCGGTTGTTTTCTTAACCTGTTTGATTGATTGATTGGTGTTTAACGTCACTTTCAGCACTATTGGCTTTTTCGTGGCAGTCTAAACCTGTTTGACGTTTAAGAAATTTCGCGAACCATTTACGACAACAGATCTTTGTCAACCTCTGCTGAATACGTTAACAACAGTGCGAATTAGAGCGTGAGGTAGTGGATGAATGTTCATTGACGGCTGCTGCTTGATCTCTATATTGTTTTTTTTTAAATTTTATATCTTTGTTAGGTTGCTTTATCATTAGCGTTTATCCTACAATGTCATTTGTTAACAGTAACTATTAAATATTGGAATAAGTCCAAACAAACAATACAATCATTATAATATTTTAGAATTACAGAAAGATATATAGATACTGTTATCAATGAAATACATCGTTTGACTTCTCTGACGTAAACAGTCGCAGGACCAGTATATGTATATATATATATAAAGTACTTACCACGAGACTTTTCCTTCGAATCTTACAGGATATGATTTTTATTGAGAATGAATCTAGGGAAATAAACAGATGGTAAATATAAAGACCTGCAAGACATAACAATGACCTATGTGGTATTATTTGATAAGGTTTTGTTTGAATGGAAGAAATAAATATTTAGTGCATATATGAGTCTATAAAGGTATATACAAACGTGTCAAATCTATCGAATATCACGGATTGTGTCTTATTATGGTGTTTAACAATTTTAAATGCGCGAATTAAGTGTAGTCTAAGCTTAAGTGTGACTTTCAATTTCTGAAACGAATTTTTTTTAAAGTAAATTAGTATTGCGTCATATTTTTCATTTTGTGTTACTTGGAAAATTCTGTTTGTCTTTAATTATAATTGCTCCTCCTGATATAGATCAGATTCCTGTTATTACCATTTAGCACATAAGATGTATATTTAAGGGTTAGAGAATAGTTTTGATATGCAGTTCTCTATGAAAAAGAGTTTCCCTTTTAAACCTTAAATCTTGTTCGCACTTCTATTGCATGTATTGTTGTAACAATTGACTCCAAGTGTAGCGTTAAACCGAGTAATCCCGTGTCGTATTAAAGAACCTGTAGATAAAAAGTGATTGAAAGTTAATTATAATTTATTAAACGTCAGTTTCATCGTGTTCTCATTATAACATTTGATAAATGATATTGAGTACGCCAAATATTTATAGAACATCATCTTACAGTCCGAATTTGCTTTCTTTTTCTCCATCAAAATCTTTAGTAAAAGTGGTTTGCAATAATTAACACCAAAGACAGATGATCAGCGGTTGTCTTCATTAAATCTTTACGACAGACATTTAGTAGTCTATATAAGTTATATTGAATCGGTACATGCAAAATAGAATACAGACAGTTTATTACTGCAACTTTGTTTCAATGAAAAATATTATTTTCGAGGTTAGCGTTAGCGTTAGCGTCAATTTTGTTAAAATTTTATCGTTATTCGTCAAAATATCCTTATCGTGATTCGTCAGAGGTTCAAATGCTTACCCGTTACCGTTATTTTTGGAAATAATTTTATGTGATTCGTCAAAATCAGTCGATTTTTTTTATCGTAATCAAGAAAATGTACATTTTATCGTCATGCACAAAAAATTACCGTTAACGTCATTTCGTAAGAATTTTTACCGTTATTCGTCATGAAGGTACCCCATTTGACCCTCATCCAAGGGTTCAAAAGGTTATTTCTTTGGTACAGTAAATCTTTAGGGTTGTCAATTGGCCTCTATCTTCATATGAAATAAATGGAAAAAAAAAAAAAACATTTCTGAAGTTGAAATGAAACACTTTTGTAAAAGCACAAGAGCATTAAAAGTTAATTTTGCAAATTTGTATTTATAGATTCCATTAGTTTAAGATGCATAGCAATTTGACATTATCAATAAATAGAACTTTACATTGCTTCTAAACATATAGCTATTCTACTTGTCATTTTAGATGGGTATTCGCACATGGAATTAAATTGAAAAAAAACGGACTCAAAATAGTATTGGCTTTTCCTTTTCTGGGAATAAATGAATGAGACATGGGTTTTATCCATTTTATCTATAAAACAAAAAATGCATATGACTAGTTGTATACAAATTCATTAAGAACAATGGAATGGTTCAGTGTGAATATAATTTGTATACGACTGCTTCGAGGGAGGGACTATACTGATTTACCAGCGCCCATCCATGAAATTCTGGTCGCATTTTTCTAAGGAACTACAGATTATAGCTTCCTTAACTTTGGTATAAAGCTTCGTGTGAGCATATTATACCGTGTGGTGCGTTTTCATACTAATCACTCAACTTTTTATTTACCGAATACGCAAATATTCTTAGACCTAATAGCTATGTATGAAATGTTCGTCTAATTTTTATACGTCCGCAAAAATTTTTTTAGGTTCGTATAATGGTATCATGTCGTCGTCCGAAGACACATTTAGTTTCCGGACAATAACTTTAGTTTAAGTAAATGGATCTCTATGAAATTTTACCAGAAGGTTCAATACAACAAAATGAAGGTTGGGATTGATTTTGGGGTTTTGGGACCAACAGTTTAGGGGTTCGGGGCCAAAATAAGCATTTTTGTAGTTTCCTGACAATAACGTGTGTGTAAGTGTATGGATCTCTCTGAAATTGTACGACAAGGTTTCATACCTCAAAAGGAAGGCTTGGATTGAGTTTGAGGGTAATTGCCCCAAACGTCCAGGAACTAGGGGCAAAAAAGGGACAAAAAACCAGCAATTTTCTAATTTCCAGGGGGATTTTTTTGCCTTATTTTATTTTTTTTTTTTTTTTTTTCTAAAAATTTTTAATTTTTTCATTGATTATATCAGACAATACTTCAATTTTTTTATGATTTTCGACCACATTTATTTTGTGTCAGAAACCTATATTATGTCAAATTTTTTACCACAATCCAAATTCAGACAGTATCAAGCTTGAATATTGTGTCCAAACTTTCCCCAACTGTTCAGGGTTTGATCTCTGCGGTTGCATCAGGCTGCGCTCGGCGAAGAATTTTATTTCTGACAACAAGCTTCGTGTGAGCATGTTATACCGTGTGGTGCGGTTTCACATCAATCGCTCTTCACGGAATGCTTATAGTGGAGGTATCATTAGTGATTAATCCCACATAGTACATCTTGGTATATTTTTATTACAAAAGTAAGTTGATAGATGTACATTCAGCCTATCTATAATGTTATTCTTCTAAGTTTGCAACTTCCTCAAGCAAATATGACTTGCAAAGAATTTGGCTGTTATATGTTATGCTCTTAAACGGTTTTGTTTTTTTATGTATTTTGCCTGAAATTTGAGTGTCGAGGATTCTCTATGAAGTTTATTCCAAAATACTCAAACTCAATATATAAGTGACATAAAAAAAAGGAAGAATTTCATGTTAGATTTATCAGAGTGATAAGTTTTATTTCCACTATAAAGAATGTCTAAACTCATTTAAGTGATGAGTCATACTAAATCGTCTGGAAATAAAGCTTGTTTCTTCCAATATTACATCTATTGTGTTGATGTCGGAAGCACCTGTTAACTTAAGGGGTCAGTAATAAAACATAGGATCAGACTTTACTATGGATATAAAAAGAGTGGATTAGACGAACAATCTTTTTCTATTCATGGTGTTATATGTTCTTAGATTAGCAACATTCAATTTGAGCAACTTGAACCACACTGAAAACTGCTGGTGAACTGATAAGGTACTTTTAATTCCATCTAAACGTGTTGCACTGTCGACTCGTGTTGCTCTTAAACTGTAAACATTTATTAACAAAGCCACGATCTATAAGTCTAACAAATACTTACCCTACAGCCTATACAAAGCCGAAAGGCAGACATGCACATATAAAAGCTTATCAACGAATGACAGAAAAAAACTTTTAAGTGCATATCATGAACTTCATGTCTGGTTTAAGTATAGCCTTATATTTATAGAAAGCCTTCAAGTTTGCACCTACGAATTCAAGATAAAGAACAACAGTACACTGTTGTTGTTCAGTTTTATTTTATACAAATGGTACTGCACGTTCCTGTAAATACCATTGTTTCTACTAATACCTGCATGGTAATTGAAGTAGAAGTAGTAGAAGTAGCCTTTAAAGTTTCGTTTTGATGTGTGAAATATTAGCACATAAATACACAGCAAAAATCGTATGAAGCCATGTTAAGGATGGTAAAATTCAACATCCCCAGCTGCAAATGTGTCAAAGTGTTTGCATTAAAATCTCCAAAAATATTTCAAGGCAACTGATGATCTCTATGAACACTTTTAATGGTTAGCTGCGGTTTAAATAAACTTAGCACATACTTACAACTTCTCGTCCAATCAAATTGCTTGAATTTGCCTTCTAATTTTCATAGTACATACTTTTTCCGTGTACTAAGTAACTACGCATGAATGACCACAAGGGTAAGATTTCATTGTATCGTAATCAAGATATTAAGACAAAAATTGCCACTGGCTATTTTGAAATAAAATGCCGTGTTCCAAATTAAATTAAATAGTTTGTAATTAGTTTTCACATTGATTTTTAAATATCCTGTTATTAAAATCTTTGGATCTAAAAAATGTTTTTGACGACAGTAAGTTTCTTTCATTTAAATAAACAGTGTATATAAAGTGCGAATCCAGTTAGTTCATTTTCACTGTTGTATGCGAGTATGTCTATTGTAGAATAAAGGATGATGGGAAAAACTGCGTTTGTTTACTTTTTGAAAATACAAAATAATAGATTTGAATGTATGTTTTAACAGAATTTCATTAGAATATAACTTTTTAATGTATAATAACAGGATTAAAGTAAGAAAAAGTGTTATTTAAGCAGCACAATCCATAATATTGATTACTGAATGCGATTCATTTTAACTATAGATGCGATGAATTATCAATGTAAGTGCAATCATTTCTGATGTGGAATTTTTGGAAGTGCGATAAATTTTCATTGTCGTTTTATATGATTATTCGACATACAACAACTGAAAATAGTTTTTAAATTACTTAAATATTGATGATATTTACAATTTGAAATGCAAGCTAGTCATAGATGCTTACTTGAATATACACGGGTATAACCACGTTCATATCATGAATATTCAAATATTGTTGGTGAGTTTGCTATTAGCTTGTCATGGATCCGAAAATTTACTGGAGCAGAACATCCATGAATATAACGTTTTTCTACGACGAATTTTCTTTGAAAAGTTTTATAACTCGCTTAAAAAAGCTTTGAACATTTGTCACGCCGTGTCATATATATTTCTACCGTATTGATAGGCTTTCGCACAACGAACAGTACAAGAATGTACAACGAACGGTTCTAAATAAAGAAAACAAACTACAAAGAGAATGAATCGTACAGTGTCAAAATTCTGAGGTCAGTTTTTCAAGTAAATGTCTTCAAATAAAATTAAAACAACGGGTTTCTCATTCGTATTATGTATTTTAACAACAACAAAGCACAAAATAAACGGTCGCATTTAGTGAAAGAGCCAACCAACTATGCTCTATTTGTAGTTTAATCAAGTATGAGTTACACATAGTGTTTGTTTCGCGAAGTTTACAAGTAATTCACAGACCTGTCTATTTAAAATAGTCGCATGGTGTTCATGTTATATAAATGATATACAATGCTGCCAGGAGCAGTAAACTTTGTTTTCATAAACATTGAATACTTAACTGAACAGTTAGTCAATTAGTCTTTGGTGTAAATATAAGAACGGTATATCTACCAACATTGCTTCGCGATGTAGCGATTAACGTCCGGAATCAACTGTACGGCGGTTATACCCCGTGGTATAGAACCATTTAAACATGTACAATAAACTGTTTTCAATATTTCTTTGTATTCTCACAATTGCGTATTGGCTTATTTGTAACACCGACTTATAAGAAATTCAAGCATATTTAAGGTGACTCGACTGTTGCTCGAACTTTCTTTACTGAATAAGATTTATACACAATGGCATGATAAATATCAGTCATCCAAGCGTCAATTATTTGTACAAGATGAAAACGTTTCCACTCATTCAATCTTGAAATGAAGATCGTTTTGTGACTGCTCTTTGTGATCTCAAATGCATCCATTAGAGCTATTTTCTTAACGCTTGTAGTTTAAAGGTTTGGTTGGCTTGCTTGCTTTGTTTGTATAAACGTTTGCTCAATCTTAATTACAATGCTTAGGCAACATTTACATTATCAAGGCCAACCACACCTTTTAACTACAAGCATTAGGAAATTAGCTCTAATGACGTTATTAGTATGCGATGTAGATTTAGACCGAAACAGAAACTTTGTTTTCTGGTGACGTGGATTGGCTTAACTGTCCAAGATATATGTATTTTTAATGATGACGTGTCGTAGGAAAGAATAAATTTTATCCTACATATAGATCAGGACAAATTATTTGAGAAAATAGAATTGACTATATTAGCAATAAATACTATGTTTAAGGAATTTATTGATATATTACCTCAGACTTTCACTCACTTAGTATGCATATATAATCAATCCTTCTGACTTCATAAATTTTGTTAGAGAGTCGGCTGAATTAAGACTTTATTTAATGAAAATTAATTAATTTCCTTCTGTGAAAATGCATCGCATATACAATAGAAATGAATCGCCCTACAGTGAAAATGAAAGTCTAGTATCATTATTCGACAGTAAACATGAATCGCATAACGAAAACAGCATAGTGGAATTTGATTCAATATCAACAAGCTGAATAACAAAACCTGTTTTAAGTTAAACAACACTAATAGCTATGTTAAAGGTACATTTTTCTGCAAATGAAACTTAACTGCTACTTTTAAATCTCTTGCACGCTTTGTTCGTGAACTATTCTTAATATTTATCTATTTGTATATCAATTTTGCACCTGGATGGCTGTAGGCGCGATGAAAACCCGTCCGCATCTCATACCTATATCATGAATTTATAAAAACAGTTCACATTATATATTATTTCTTATTTTATTCAAAAATCTTGAATTTGTCGTCTGTTTATTTATCATTCTACATCAGAAATTCATCACGGATACAGTAAAAATGACATTTTAGGATTCGCACATTACATACACTGAATAAAGATTAACAAATATGTTTTTTTATACCTTGATTAGAGTACAATGCCATCTTAAAATTGTGATAATTTATCATCCATGCAATTACTTTGTACACAAAAAAGTGTGTACTATGAAACCTTGTGAAGGGAAATTAAGGCAACTTGATCTATTTTGTTATGAATTGATTGATTGATTGATTATTGGTTGCTTAATGTCCAGTGGCAAATATGTCATGCATGTTCAGGACGATGTCATGAATTGAAAAACCGTGATAATGTCTGAAGAGAATGTGCCACTTATATATATATGTAAATTCATGTTCTGATAAATCTTTTAGTTTTACTTGGAAATAAAAAAAAAACAAAAACATAAACCCTAGTATCTTTGATCTATTGGTAGTTGCTTTTTAATAACTATCCGCTAGACTATCTATGGGGACAAACCAGGGGCGGATTCAGCCATTTTTAAAAGGGGCTCCAACCCAGGATGAGGGGGGGGGGGGGGTTGTTCCAACCAAATGTCCCATTTAAAAGCATTGATCATCCTAAAAAGGGGGTTTTCAAACCCCCAACCCCTGGATCCACCACTGCATACTATCTATATGTTTCAAATTTATTATAGCTTTAGTTTTACTGTGAAATTGAAAAATGTTTGCAAGACATGTAAAGCTTCCACTGCAATTTAATTATTCCCTGCTTTTGGTCAATTTGTTTTGTCATCTTACCATGTAAAGAAGTACAGGATGTTAAAACACCGCTTTATATCAATAAACATACTTACACCAGCAGCTACCATCTTTTCATTCTGGAGTCAAGGGCCTTTTAAAATCACATAATTTATAATGATACTAGTGAGTAGATTTACAAAACTTCGTTAATGAGCTCCGTTTTACAACACCTCTGATACAAGTAGTCAGCCAAAATAAAGTGTCAATAGAGCAATTAAAAGATTACTCGAGTTGTAAATATGTGCTAAATTGGATAGTCTATGGAAAGTATATACTATGAAATTAAGAGCTCGGGCAAGCCCTCGCTCTAAATTTCATAGTATATACCTTTTCATAGACTAACCTAGACTTACTTGTTTTAATTAACTTGTTTAGATAATGCGCAGCCCTATATAATGATAAGGAAGTATTGGAATTTAATTCAGTAATAATTAAATTGTTATTGTAATTATAAAACTTTGTATGATTTTTAATTCACGTTCTGTCCGATTTCATTTTACAGGTCACTTTCATATGCTAATTATTTTAACTCATGAAATTTAGTCCGTGCATTTTACCTCAGGTTGATTTGTCATTTGGAATCAAACTTCACACGGATCTTGACCAAAGCTACAGAATTAACCCCGCCCTCCCATTTTCCCATTTTGAATATTTTCTGCTACTTTTCATTTATCGTTTTAGTTCTGAAAGAATGATTATAGAACGAGCGTCATGGCATATAACAGACTGAGCTTTCTGTACATCCGATCATTTATCAGTTTTAGCCGAAATAGTGTTGCAACATAATCCTCATCAAGTATTGAATTCATTTAGCAAGCTCCCAGCACGGCACAAAATAACTGAAGATCAAATCGAACTGTATAAACAATTTTTACACGAACCTTTACAACTTTTGATAGAGAAAATGAACTCGGATAATATAGACATTGATACTATGTACAACGATATGGTGACTATTTTACATTTTGCAGCAGACAAAACAGTCCCTAAGTGTGGATTTAATCCATTTACTAAACCGTATTAAACCTCTGGCGTTAAGATTGCTCATGAGGAGAGGACATTAAGAAAAGCCTGGGTTATTGATGGCCGTTCTAGAGGTATGTATCATGAGTCATATAAGAATTACAAGACAGCAAAACACGAATTCAGAAATATACAACGGGCTGCGTATGAACAATATATACAACAAACTAATGATGACATTAATAAGGCAGCTGAATGCGATATCCGTCTTATTTGGAAACTCATTAAACGTAAAAAAAACTGTCTGGTCCAAAATTTATCCTGAAATAATCCATGATGACAATATATGCAACACTCCCGAGATCATCGCGAAACAACAGATAGAACTTGATTACAATAGAATATTAAAATCTTGTTATGGAAAAACGTGTATTTGCCAGTTGGTATTATCAAAGAAAGTGAGGTTGATGGTATAATAAAACTCTTAAAGCGTAGAAAAGCAAGTGGCCATGACAAAATTCAACATGGAAATCTGTTGTAAGGTGGGAATACTGTCGTTCGATGTTTAACATCGTTATTCAACTTAGTTTTGAGCAAAGGTCGTATCCCTAGTGGCTGGAAAATTGGTCTTCTTGTTCCATTATTTAAAGGCAACAATAAGCCTAAAACTTCACCGGACAGTTACCAACCAATCACCTTACTTCCATGTGTACTCAAAATGTTTGAGCATGTGATTTAATCAAGATTGTTGTTATATGTCTTTGATGAAAGTGTTTTTCCGAACCATCAGCAACAAGGTTTCAGAAATATCTCGGATGTCTCACTGCATCCTTTAATTTACATGATAAAATTGAGAATGGAAATGGAGAATGTGTCAAAGAGACAACAACACGACCAAAGAGCAGAAAACAGCCGAAGGCTACCAATGGGTCTTCAACACAGCGAGAAAATCCCGCACCCGGAGGCGGGCTTCAGCTGGCCCCTAAACAACAATGTGCACTAGTTCAATGAAATTGGACATCATACTAAACACCTAAACATATAAATGAACTAAAATTAAAAATCATACAAGACTAACAAAGGCCAGAGGCTCCTGACTTGGGACAGGCGCAAAAATGCGGCGGGGTTAAACATGTTTTGTGAGATCTCAACCCTCCCCCTATACCTCTAGAAACTATATTTCATAACATTGAATTGTTTAGTAAAATATTTGTAGTATTCCTGGATAGCAGGAAGGCATTCGATACGGTATGGAGACTAGGTTTAATGTACAAGCTGTTTAATCTAGGAATAAATGGTAACCTATGGTTAATAATTAATGACTGCCATTGTAATACGAAAATTGCAGTTGTTGTTAATCAATGTCAATCAGATTTCTTACCTGTATTAGAAGGTGTAAGACAAGGAGGTGTACTCTCAGGTTTATTGTATTTAGTATTTTTAAGGATTTAATTTGCTGTCTGGAAAATTTTTATCCAAATACAGGTATTTTCAATATCAACTGTTGTGCACCAGCTCTTGCTGATGACATATCATGTATTGCCACATCACCAGTATCCTTGCAACGTATGCTAAATGTGTGTAACCAATATTCCAAGAAATGGCGTGTTCGTTTTAATGCCAATAAGTCGTGTATAATTCAATTTTCAATAAATACAAAAGAGATCAATGTTAATTTTCCATGCTTTTTTGGTAATGAACGTATTCCGATAGCAAATGATTATCTGCACTTAGGTATAGAACTAAACTCTCGATTTAAAGCAAATCAAAGGACTGAAAGTTCATGCAGAAAAGGCAGAAACGCATACTTTGCGTTAAATGGTATCAAGACAAACGCCACGAATCCTTGTGTATTACTAACACTATATAAAACTGTGATACTACCCAGTGTTTTGTATGGGTGTGAGATGTGGAATAACATGAAAACTTATGACAACACTACTTTGAACCGGTGTCAACATTTTATAGTGAAACATATTCTCGACTTGAAAACTTCGACTCGATCTGATATGTGCGAGATTATTCTTGGTATTCATCCAGTTAGAGGATATATTGACAAAAGAAAACTCATATTCCTACAAAAATTGTTTACTTTAAATATTTCCTTTCTTTCTAAAAGGATATTTCTCACCAGATTGTTTACATTCTTTATAGACACTCAGAGAAACACTATGGATTTATTCCCGATATCATTTACATTTTAAATTAGTATGGACTTGTTAGTTATATTCTTGATTATATTGAAGATGGGACATTCCCTTCCAAACAAATTTGGAAGTCTATCGTTTATAGTGCAGTTGATAGGATACAGTTAAACAATTGATTAAACCGGGTTAATTCTGAAAACAGTTTCACACGTTTCAGGAATATACACAAATCAGTGAATATTGCGGAATTTTGGAAACAATCGATTTCATTTAAGGAGATTAAAAATTCCTTTTTAATTACTAAATTAGTAACAGAAATACCAAATACAACAAGTAATACATGTGATATATGTACAAGGAATTTAAAAAATGTTTATGTACACGCTTGTTGCAATTGCCCCAGTACCGAAGTCTTGTGGGACATTATAAGTGACAATTATCCAGTACAGCTTTACTGGGAATTAAGCATAAATCTTGTTTCAAATGTTACTCGGTCGAAAACCACTGACAAATTTTTCAAATATGGATGAATCTGTTCAGTTTCTCAAGCTGTGTCGGTCTCTGAGACAGTGATATTAGGTGTGCCAATACATGATATTTCACTGCATCAATTCTTTTTATACTGCTTGTATAAACAGTCATTTATCTATTATGTATTTACCTTATTCCTTTTGCTCTCATACTGATATTTTGTTTGTAATTATGGCGTTTACTTATATTAACTTATTGTATGTTCATTTAATCTCATTTATGAGGAATTAAAGATATGAATGAATAAATGATTTCATTTTTACTGGTCACTTTCATATGCTAATTATTTCAACTCGTGAAATTTAGTCCGTGCATTTTATCTCAGGTTGATTTGTCATTTGGATTCAAACTTCACACGGATCTTGACCAAAGCTACAGAATTAACCCGCCCTCCCATTTTCTCATGTTGAATATTTTCTGCTACTTTTCATTTATCGTTTTAGTTCTGAAAGAATGATTATAGAACGAGCATCATGGCATATAACAGACTGAGCTTGGTGCTTTTATGTATTGTGAATGATCTGGCCGAATTCACTTTATGGATTACTAAGTAGCTCCTGATATGACTTTGTTACTGCTGGACGGCCCTTCAGTAATTTATTCGTCATCAAGTTTGATTGACAAGTTGGTTGTGTTTCTTTGTTGCAATAAATACCATGACAAAATAATAGCCAAATAAATCTTATTTTTCTCTAAAGCTTTTGGTTCATAGATTATTTGTTAGATTCAGAACATCATGAGGTCGAACAATGAGAATACATATGTAAACAATATAAATACACTTACATTTATCTAAGCCCCTTTCAATCAATCTATATACATGTATATATATATATATACAATAATGGTTAGTTTAATTAAAAATCAAACCGCCCATTATAACGTGTCAGAAGGTCACAAAACTGTCCTCACTTTTTATAACAAGAAAATGTCTTGCACCCATGTAGTTTAGGAAGCTTACAATGCCTTTTAAGTGAAAACTGCCATAGTTTCATTTATGTCAAACATCTAGAGATATAAATTATATAAAATGCCCTATAAATCAACAAATAAGGGGAGAAAAATTCGGTATATGTTTGGAGATGTTTCAATGTCTAATCTGAAGAAGACTAGCAATCAAAAGTCTAATTTCAGCAGATTGTATTATTCTGGAAAATGACAAGAAGACAACTACAACAATAAAACTATAAAAAATGCCATCAATATATTTGACACTTCGGGTGAGGATAGACACATCATCAATGCTTTATGCCAGCATCCATTACTATGATGCCATACTGGCTGTCATATACCCATTATTTATTATGCTTATATTATTTTTTAAATTAACTGAACTGGTTCGCAACCTTATCGTTTGTTTAAAGTTATTGAATTTCAAATGATTTGGCCTCGATCATCACTTAAAGGACATAAAATGTAGAAATGCGCATCTAGTTAAAGATAAAACGGGACCGTTTAATGTTATTGCTACCTATAGACCGTTACTTCTGTCGGTGGACTGCTGGTCCCCTAAGGTAGATCACCAACCCAGAAGATCAGTACTTCGGTGCTGACATGAAAATATAGATATTGTTTTTATAAAAATTGCAGTGATTATTCTGTTACGCCGTTCCTCAATTTATATAGTTCGTTTGATTATATTCTTAATCTGTCTATGTGTTCCAGTCTAGGATGATTATTCATCTTTAAACCTTATAAGGAGTTGTAAGAACTTTAAAACATCGTATCATCGTTACCTTTTCCCTTTCTTACACGTATCTCGAACTAAATTGCAAGGTCATCCCAGTACTGGAGAACATTCTAAGGACAAACGTCATCTTGGACACAATTCGTGGCTAACCACAGAGTGAGTTAATTTTATAACATTGTATCTGAAGCCTTCAAATTGCTCTTCATATATTTTTAAAAACCTTTTCACCGTGAAATACTGGAAATTTAACCGTTCTTGAAAATACAACATTTTCTCGCATAATTTCAACGGACTGTGCTATCAATTATATTTGACATTTCTTTCATCTTAACATTAATTCTACACATTGTAAATTTGTATTTTATTTTGTATTTCAGCTTTTTACCATTTGTTAGATTGGTTTGGGAATAAATTGTCAGCACCTGATATTCTTTTTGCTTGAGCCCAATCGTGGTTACACTTAGTGGTCAGGCCATTACAGTAAAAAGTCTACAACTTGCCTGTTGTGTCTCAAAGATAACGCCACTCCATGTCAGTTCTACAGCTACAACCTGCCTGTTGAGCCCTGCAAGAACGCGTCATCCCTTGACATACAGTAAATTGACAACAACTTGTCTACACATATCCTGACCAGGAAATACAACGGAAAACGTTCGTAGCTGTTACCTTGACACTACGCAACACAGCTTGTGTTTTGGCAGCAAACCAACAACGTTGAGCCATCATGGATCCCAGTCACACAGATCAGCAAGACGAGGTTCAACCCCCGAGGGAGATGTCCCTGAAGAACTAGTAGAAAATCCGTCTTAATACCACACATTTAGATGAAAATCCCGAGACTAGGCGAGTACATGACCTTACGGAAAAGGATAAAGGAGCTTTCACAGAAAAAAGTGACAAGTTCTGTCAGGAACTAGAGGCCCTCTAGTCAGATGTAGAATCCCAGTTATTGGAAGTCACCACGCCTCCTAACAAGCTCCAGCAACTCTTGACAGCCCAGGACAACCTTGTAAAAGCCTGTACGAATTATCGTAGGCTCACAGATGAGTACCTGGACTTTCTGAAAAGGACAAGAACATTGAACAGTCAAAAAGACAGAAAAAGGGTGAAGGTTTGGTACCATTAAAACGTTTAAACCCGCTGCATTTGTTTGCACCTGTCCTAAGTCAGGAATCTGATGTTCAGTAGTTGTCGTTTGTTGATGTGGTTCATAAGTGTTTCTCTTCTCGTTTTTATATAGATTAGACCGTTGGTTTTCCCGTTTGAATGGTTTTACACTAGTAATTTTGGGGCCCTTTATAGCTTACTGTTCGGTGTGAGCCAAGGCTCCGTGTTAAAGACCGTTCTTTGACCTATAATGGTTTACTTTTATAAATTTTGACTTGGATGGAGAGTTGTCTCATTGGCACTCATACCACATCTTCTTATATCTATAGACGCATGTAATCTCACATTGGATATTCGTCTGTCCAAAGTGGACCTGGCTCTTGAAACATTGCACGAACATCGTCTCGACCTTACAAAGGCTAAATCTACTAAAACAAAGACATCAAAGAGTAAGAAACCTCACATAGCGGTAGCTCTAACGTGTCTGACATGTCAAGCCTAGCACGGAGGAAGCGTGCCAAAGCAGAGGCCGCTAAATCAAAAATAGCCTTTTGTCGAACAACATGCACTTATCCTACAACAGGAGGCAATGTTAGAGGAACAAGCCCTGTTCAGACAAACTGAAATGGAACAGGAAGCAGCAAGCAAAAAGTCTGAAATGGAGCAATAAGCTGCACGCAAAAAGGCTGAAATGGAACAAGAAGCCGCTCGTTCAAAGGCTGAAATGGAACATGAGGCAGAGCAAGAGGCCATACGCAGGAAGGCTCAAATGCAACAGGAGGCCGCACGTGTAAGCCGGGAAAAAGCCGAGCTGAAAGCCAAGTTAAACCTTCTCGAAGCACAAAGAGAAGCTGCAGCCGCAGAAGCCGAGGCTCGTATTCTGGAATACGAAGATAGCCAAGCGTTTAGCGATCTACCTGACGAGACAGAAGACCCGCATCAACGGGTGCAAGATTTCGTAAACAAACATCCTGTACCAACTGCCGTACAGGAAGTGACAGGCCCTCTAAAGAAAAAAAAAACTCCTGTTAAGCTTAGTCATAAAGCACCAGACTTCGTGCCATCCGTGGCATTGAACTTGCCGTCACAGACACCTCCTGTCTTGCCTACGCATGCTAAGTCACCAGAAGTTAATGTATTCCCAGATCTGGGAACAATAACTGGCATAGGAAAACAGGGCGTTTCAGCAGAGATCCCTGTTGCATATCAAAGACAAGGCGTTATAGAAGAGATCCCGGTCTCACACCAAAAACAAGGCGTTATAGAAGAGATCCCTGTTGCACACCAGCAACAAATCAACCCTACATCGGAGATAACCAGATTTCTCTTGCGTAAGGACCTACTGTCCTCCCGGCTAACAAGCTTTAATGACCGGGCAGAATCCTTCCATACATGGAAAGCCAGCTTTAAAAACGTCATAGACGAATTACAAGTTTCGGACTCGGAACAGATAGACCTACTTATTAAATAGCTTGGACCAGAGTCTGCCAAACATGCCATGAGTATAAGGGCATCAAATGCCAACAACCCAACAAGAGGCCTACAGAGACTATGGGAGAGACCTGACGACCGATATGGTGCTCCAGAAATGTTGGAGGCGTCTCTCGTCAACAAACTTGTCAACTTCCCAACACTGACAAATAAGGACAACTCACTCCTTTACGATTTGTCAGATATTATCTCAGAAATAGAGTATCACAAGGAAAACCCCAAGCTTGGATGTTTGCTAGCTTATTTCGACTCTTCATCCGGGATAACTCCAATTGTGGAAAAATTGCCATACGGACTCCAAGAAAAGTGGATAACAAGGGCTTCAAGATACAAGTCTAAACATGAAGTTGCCTTTCCGCCTTTTACAGAATTCTCTGCCTTCATCAGGGAAATTAGCAAAGTAAAGAACGATCCTGGGTTCATCTTTGGGTCAAAAGTCAAACCAAATACAAAAGGTGCTGCACCAAGGTTCACACCTCAGACGTACTCCAAAGTCAACATCCATATGACGGCTATTGAACAGCAACCTGAAGACAGCAGTCAACAACAAGATCTGTGTATCCTACACAAGACAAAGCATCCCTTGAACGAATGCCGAGCGTTCCAAGCCAAATCAATTGAAGAACGCAAGGAACTGTTAAGACAAAAAAGTGTTTGCTACAAGTGCTGTAAGTCAACCACACACAGAAGTCGGGACTGCAACGCAAGTATCAGTTGTAATGAGTGTGGAAGTCAACGGCACGCCACTGCACTACACATAACAAGGGTGCAACCACACACCATTTCTCAAGATAATTTGCCTGGAACAATCTACGGCGGGGAGCAGACAAGAGTCAGCTGAAACAAAGTTAACCTCTGTGAGTTCGACCTGCACAGAGATCTACAAGGATCATAAGAGTGAGAAATCTTATGCCAAGATATTACCTGTGGATGTGTACCACAAGGACAGGACAGACAAAATTATCAGGATGTACGCCATTATTGACGATCAAAGCAACCGGTCTCTTGCCTCGCCTGAATTCTTCAGTCTGTTCGACGTACGGGAAAAACCGAAAAAATACTCTCTAACAACATGCTCCGGCAGAGTAGCTACTTCCGGGAAAAGAGGAAGAGATTTCATCATCAAATCTGTACAAAGTGACGTACAATTTGATCTGCCTACACTAATTGAATGTAATAATATTCCCAATAAACGGGACGAAATCCCGACTCCTGAAGTTACAATGCATCATCCTCATTTAAAAGAACTCAGAGAAAGCATTCCACCAATAGAGGAAAAGTACAAAATACAACTTGAAATTGGAAGAGACCTTATAGAGGCACACCACGTCCTTGAACAACGCCTAGGACCATCAAGAACTCCATTTGCCCAAAAGTTGAAACTTGGTTGGGTCATAATTGGAAATACATATATTGACAAGCAAACTGTTCCACTTGAAGTTAGCACGAAGATAACTAACGTTTCAATCACTGAACCAGAACAACTTCTTGCCTCAAGACAGGAAGTATCCACCGAGGACGAGAATCTGAGCGTTGGTCAAGATAGCGACCAAAACTTGAGTTCGAATGTCAAGGCTGCAAAAATGCATTCCGTACAATTCCCTGAGTGTACTGGATCTAGTGCCAAATCTGGCAAACTCACGAATTTCTCTTAAGGGACAGCACTCGTGTCACTAAAAGCAAAATCTGTGACTTCTATAGAAAATTCTATGGATAAAGCCACTTCACAGTTAGAGCGACTAGATCAGCAGGATGGAACGTTAGGACGAAACGCTTAATTTCGTCTGATACTCACAAAGATGTGACATTTCGCCAAATCGGACGAGGACCAAGTACTAACTCTCGTCATACTTACCGGAGGACCATCTTCGACCGTCATCGCCGTCTAACAACGTTGGAGAAAACAGTTCCTATTATCAATACAACAGTAATGGAACATTCTACAGAACACAACAATCTCATCCGAGACATCCTTCTTCTAAAGGACAAGAAACTGTGCCAAACCCAGTTTCCCGTGGAATGAATTTATTCATGAAACTTTATAGAGAAAAGTCGTAAGTTGAGACCTGATATTTCTCACACGACCAATAGTGGACATTTCACCTGTACATATTCAATTTATGTTGGGATTTATTTATTTATCTTATATTCATATGCGATTTAGTTATGGAATAGTGATATCAGATAGACATCAGACGGGGAGTATTCTGTTATGCCGTTCCTCAATTTATATAGTTCGTTTGATTATATTCTTAATCTGTTTATGTGTTCCAGTCTAGGATGATTATTCATCTTTAAACCTTGTAAGGAGTTGTAAGAACTTTAAAACATCGTATCATCGTTACCTTTTCCCTTTCTTACACGTATCTCGAACTAAATTGCAAGGTCATCCCAGTACTGGAGAACATTCTAAGGACAAACGTCATCTTGGACACAATTCGTGGCTAACCACAGAGTGAGTTAATTTTATAACATTGTATCTGAAGCCTTCAAATTGCTCTTCATATATTTGAACCTTTTCATCGTGAAATACTGGAAATTTAACCGTTCTTGAAAGTACAACATTTTCTCGCATTCAACGGACTGTGCTATCAATTATATTTGACATTTCGTTCATCTTAACATTAATTCTACACATTGTAAATTTGTATTTATATTTTGTATTTCAGCTTTTTACCATTTGTTAGATTGGTTTGGGAATAAATTGTCAGCACCTGATATTCTTATTGCTTGAGCCCAATCGTGGTTATACTTAGTGGTCAGGCCATTACAGTGATGTCACTTAGGAAATGATTTGAAATTTAATAATGTATCTCTTTTGTGCATATCTCTAATTTCTTGTCCGCTTTTTGGGTCTTTTCTGTTATATTAGTTTTCCGACGTTTGTATAAGGCTTTGAATATTTTGACCTTGGTAATAAATTAATAGACGTTATTTGTCGAAATGCGTAACTGTTGCAGTTGAATTAGTACTGTTTAATGTTCTTAATACTTTCCAGTTCAGTAAAGACAATTACTCTCAGACAAGTGGAGTGACTATGAAACTTAAAATGGGTCCTACTTTTATCTGTTTGTTTGTGTGTTACCCAGAGGACAATATGTTTTCAGAAATTCAAGGTTTTATTCTGGTGAAGCTTTTTGGTCATTAACAAGTAATGAAGTGGAATTTAAATCCTTTACTGAAATGTTCTGTACTTATCACCCTGCAATTTAGTAGACGTCTTAATATAGCCTGCAAACTTAAATACAGCGATCTCGAATCGATACTTTCCTTGTCCGTTGTCTCAAAAGCAGAATCTCAGAGGTACCTGTTGTTATTTTGAATCCTTCAAAATATACCATGACAACACCTTAATTTTTTTAGTTTACATCTTGTTTATTAAAATGCTGCTATCAAATACAATATTCCAGACAGTTCTTGAAAGGGCTTTGGTTTCTTAATCACACCAGGGCAAAGAAAACAATATGAGATCTTAGTGACAGCAAACATGTCCCTGTTCTATACAATGACAGCATTTTGCTACGAACCTTCAAATTTTCTGAAAGTCGAATCACAGCAGTTCGTATGAAAAAGAATTTAGGAAAACATTTAGTCAGCAGTACTCTGAAGACCAAAGTACATCTTTTAATTTAGATAAAACATATATCATCACTTCACCTGTAACTTTGATGACAAATATATATCCAACCCTTATTCATTTACTTCTATTTTCCATATTATCTAAATTATTAACAGTCGATTCGGATATTGCAACTCATTTTTTTATTTGTTTCGGAATTACATTTTCTCAGACTTGATGCATACTTCTTAACCGGTCGTCACTTAGTGTAAACAATACTTTATTATAAATCAAATACATTGTATGCAATATAACTCACATTGTCACTTGTGTGATCCGGACGTTTGAAATCTTTTTTTTTGTTCAACACCATTTAGGTTGGAATATTATGCCGCCATTTTCTGTATTTTTGAATTACATTGTTTTACCTTTAAAGGATTAAATTATTCTGTTATGCCCCTTTTTGTTATTTAGCTCACGTGTTTAGGTAGTTATACATCCTTGACTATCAGGTGTTAGGGTATGAGGGTTCCCATTGAAGGTTAATCCAGAAAAGCGCTTCGGACACAACAAATTTATAAAGTGATATATCATTTTTTTAGTTATGATATTTTACATACTATATTTAATGGTTGCACTTTTGACCATTTCTTTATTCTTGCAATCTATCCTTGTAACCACTTTGCAACATTTATTTTTAATATTCATTAAACAAACTGCAAGCTTATATTGAGTATCTATCTTAATCGCAAGAAGTTATTCTAGACTCACCAGTTTACTGACTGATAATGCAATGTTGAACAACATGACAATATCGTGGCTCGTTTTGAATTTCATCGCTACATTTAATCAACACCGGCTACTTTAGAATCAACTCCAATCTAGCTTAGAACCAAATTCAAGTTCTTTTTTTATAAATGAGTTACGCCATTTGACCCAAGTCTTATACCACCTATTAAAAAGGACAGGCAGAAGATACCAAAGGGATAGTTAAAAACATAAATCGAAGACAATCTACATGCGCATGGCAAAAAAAAAAAAAAAAAAAAAAAAAAGAAAGAAAAGACAAACAGCAGTCTACAAAACTCAACATAAACAACTAGAGACTGAGCAACACGAACCCTACCAAAAAACCGGATTTTTTTCATTAAAAGAGTAAAATTGTAGTCAGCTTTAAACAGTATTATTTAAAAGATCTTTTAAAAGTTGACTTTTATCTAGTTTACATTTATTTTTCTGTGAAGAATTTGCGATGTTTTGTTAGTCTTTAGTTTTTATCCATTGCAATGAATGCCTTTCTTCTGCAGTAATGTCGCTTATCTTACTTTTAAGTATACATATTATATATTCAAACATGTTTTTTTTTTTTTTGCGGTAAGCTTCGTTTTTAACGTAATGTGTAATGTTATCTCTTTTATCTCTTTAAAATCAAGGTAAAACAAAAATCATAAGAGAACCAACAACACACTATATATTACACGCCGTAAAAAATCTATATTTAGAAAGCAAAATTATTTAATATTATTCAGAATTATGTTTCCTGAATCCTTCAAAAGTCCATTAGTTTATTTCCTTTTATTTGTGCTTTTATCCGTGTACAGTATGTTATCCACTGGAAGGAGTTGTAACATTGTTATCAAGATGGATGTCGATTGTTTCAAGGCCTGCTTCCAATTTCAGTTGTCCCCACTGTGTCAGAAATTCATTCACACTAACATGGCCATCACCTTTACAACAAAATTAATAATATAGTTAATTCTGAAAAAAAATGTTTACTTCATTTTATGTATTTAATGGGATTAAAAGCCGTCTGAAAGCAAGGAATAAATTACAAAAACTTTGATTTATTTTTCATAAATTGCTGAACAAAGTGTTTCCAATTTCTATATTCAAAGAGGTCCTTTGGTTTGTCTCATTAAAGGTAACATTTGGCACCATATTAAGGAAACTGACCAACTTATCGTGAATAACACATGGAAATAGCATTCTTTTATCGCACTTTAATAGTTAAGAGTTAACTGATTTGATGTTCTACATGAATTCAACTACTGCTGGATTACTTTTGGTTGCTTTTCTCTGTGTTATCGGATAGAAGTTCGTATGTAGCCTATGATCCATATTGTATCGATTTGTCATCTTATTCTTTTATGTAAATAGAATTCTATTGATTTCAGACTATTTAGAAGCGTTGCATACTATAACCCCACGCCCTTCCGAAATGTCATTGTTCGATTAACTCATCACGAGTAATTAATTACAGGTATACAAACTCGTACAGGTGGTTTTTTTTATATTTACGTTAAATCGTTATCGAGGTCTTTCCATGATAGACACTTAACACGGGTGTCATTCGGTTTATCGAGAGAAATGATCGTGGAAGAATATCTAAAGGTGGTCAAGTATTGCGAGACGATCGTGAAAGCTCTGGTACCGGATCGCGAAAGAAATCTAATCGAGAAGACTTTTGAAAGGTCAATGTATAATCTAATTTAATTAATTACACGGACAAATTTACAACAACATAAAACTGTCTGTCAAAATGGTTCAACATTATGATCAGTATGTGAGAAAATCCAGTTTTAAAAGTACATAGTTTTTACAAAACAACAAAAGGCAGATTGCTCCTCGACATTTCAGTGACATCAAAAATGTAAACAAACATGATTTTTTCAAAAATTCGAATAAAATAAACTACTTTTCTCCGAAAAAGGCCATTCTCTTTGAATGAATCAAATGGTGCTCATAGTTATTTTGTATAAACATAATCTGAAACTTGGTAAAAAAAGAAGTATTTACACAAAATTGATATTTCGGATCGTGAAAGATCACGTACCGCATTTTGAAGATCGTGAAAAGGATCGAGAAAGATCTGATGCTACGAAGACGTTCAAATTATTCTTCAATTATATGATAATCAATATTTGTTATTGGTATTGAAAAAAAACTAGATTGGCATGACTGCCCCAGGTCTCTTTTGTTGGTGAATAGGGCTACAATCGTGCAATGCCATTGGATCTAATTATCTTATAATACCACACAGACTTATATCAATATATTCAGTCTATTTGTCCGTCCTTCATAAGTTTTGTTTTCTTATACAAATTTAATATTGTTTCATTTTGTATTGATAACTTTGAATTCACCTTTTTATGCCCATTATATTTATAAAGTAAAGATCCTCAATAAATTTAAGCATTTCAAAGTATTAATTTTGAGAAAATGAAAAGAAAAGAAATAACGACTACGGCAATAAGAAAAGACATATATGCTATAGGACCACGGTATTTGTTGTATGGTGTACATGTCTGTCTGCATGTTTTATATAAGACGTCAATTGTATTTGATATATTGAATGATAGTAAGATGTCTATGTCTGGCTGTCGGTCAGGGTTCATATACTATCGACCTTATGTTTCGAATTGATTGGCCAAACATAACTTTTACATTTGTCAGTTTCTAAGGTTCTGTAAGCATCGGAACACCTATATTTGATGTACGGGATATTTGTAGAGATCTGTATGGCATGGTTCATCTGACCTTGACCTCTTTTTATGAATTATTGACAATCTTAAGCGTATGTGACACTTCTAGTAAAACCCTTAATATTACAGACGTTCAACAAATATACTATCACAAGTAAAGCAGACGAGACATTTCAGCATTTGCGCTCTGGTATTCTTTCGTCTGTAATATATAGTTATCTCATTTGAAATCAATCCACATCTGCTACGTTGTATATAAAGATACATTGAACATAAGAAAGTACTGTTGCACAAACTTATGGTTATCGTTCAATCTCAAATTGTTCATGAAAGATGCTGTTTTTGCAATAAGTTTTTGGTTGATGGTTAACTTTTTGGTTTAAACGTTGCATGTATTATTGGCTAAATAGTGGCGGTCTGCCTGAATTGTACTAGACCGATTCTCATAGCTGAATTTGTCACACTGATTTAGACACGTTTTTGGTTATTTTAATAACTTTCGAGGTAAAGTGTTGAATTTAAAAAAATGATAGCTTTAATGTTCGTTCTTATCAAAATAATTACAGGCTTCAACCAGTTGCAGGTATATCAAGTGGTAAAAGAAATATTGATTTCTGTTTATTAAGTCTGGTCACGCATTATCTTTCACGATCAAAATAATGCGTTGCCTGATCTTTCACGATCAAGTTTGATAAAAAATCAACAAAATTCAAGGTTTTCACAAACAAATGAACGGTTTTAAGGGAAGAGCATACTTTTTTACTGTACTATCGGAAACATCAAAGATTAAATTTCAATGATATCATGATATATTGAAATATGACCATTATAGGTACAAAAAGCGTGTTTTTTTAAATAAATTTCATAGACATGCATTGCGCCTTTTGCGTTTTTTCACAAAGTACTGCATATTTTCTTTATCTTATTACACAGTAATGTTGAGGAAGTTGAAGCATTTTGACAGACATATTTTTTTGTTCTGATTTGTTCCGCGTTTTAAAAATTCAGCGATTTTTTTCACAGATTCTTAAGTAGAATTTACATTTTATTACATTCACGATCCGGTACCAGAGCTTTCACGATCGTCTCACAATACTTGACCACTGTTAGATATTCTTTCACGATCATTTCTCTCGATAAACCGAATGACACCCATGCTTAATGAACTATATGAAGTTGTACAATATAAAACAAAAGATTTGTAAGAAAATGCAGTTATTTTCATTTTCAATTCTTATGAAGAAAGAAACTTACTGTCCATATCAAAGTATGTAAAAACAAAAGGCAAATCGTCCTTGTTGATGACACCATCTTCATTTACATCGGCCTTAGAGAATAATTTAGCTGCCTCTTTACCGTTTCCGATTGCATATGTAACAACCCAGTCCTTCGTAAATTCCGCATTTGTAATGCTATGATCATCTGTTGAAAAAAAAATGCCGTTTTTTTTTTTTATTTTAAAAGTTGCATGAAAGTCGACAAAATGTTTGCTTCATATTATGATAGTATAGTTAAGTGGAAAAGTCATTGTTATCATTGATATTGTGAGGTGTGGCCTGTTGTTGTTTTAAACTCATTATCATAACTAGTACCTCTACACTCGGTGCAGAACTTACTAATCTGATATGTTCAAATAATTCTTATATGATTTGCATATTAGGGAATACGTTGATATGATTGGTCGAGAGGACTTCCGGTAGTTGATCTTGACGTTTATTTTTCGATAAACGACGTTGACCGAACTTCTTTTCGTAACCAATGTAAACAAGATGGCGGCGATAATAACACCGACGTTAACAAAATTATTTTCACTGCACGTTAATCGTTAAATTAAATAATAAACACAAAATCATTCGTTTGAATGATAATAAGAGTTTTTGTAGTTTAATTTTTATCAGATAGCAAATTTCATGGAGTACATATTTTTGCGTTAACCAACAAATATATTCATGCGCCAGGCCTATTCAAGGACACAAATATACACTTTACGTGTGATAAAGGTTACGAGTGTGGAAAAATATATTCCTTATCTCCAATTTTAAAGAATCATAAGGATTTTTATTTGTTTCTGAGTGACTTGGTCGAATTTATACACCAATAAATTCCTTTAAAAAGGCGTTTAATCCTATAATGTTCCTGAATATGCATGATTATTTATTTACCTGATACAGAGACCAATCATCATTTTAATTCATGAATACGTACGATTTACATCAAAAAGCAGGTACACATTGTCAAGTTCTGAGCGTGTTAGTTGACCGTCTCTATTTTTGTCTGCTCTGTCGAACAAAACGACTTCTCTTTGTGGCTCTGAGTCGGTTAAACTACAATAAAGCGATGTTGATATTTTTTAAATGATACGTATTTTTGAGAAACATATAATAAGCTTTGCAAAGAATTGACGAGTATTTAGTCACAGTGTGGTTTATATGCCATGATTTTTATGATTATACATTTAAAAGCATAAATCATGAAGATGATAAAAAGCAAACGGGGCAGAAATTAAAAAGACAAAGACAAAACTTCTGACTTGGAATGTTAAAATCTTTAATGAAACAACGAACTTTATCAAACATTTTAGAGTTAGTTTCGTAATTATATGCCTCTTTTCCAAACAATACCTTTTCAATATCAAGTTGTATGTTCATATTTATAAGATCATTAACCAGAGATATTCTTTGATTATATTATAATTGGCATTCTAGAAAGTAATGGATGGCATCTTCAATAGGAGAACCGCAGGAGCATTTAGATTCATTCACAACATTTATTTTATTTAAGTCTGCATTTAGTGAACTGCACTGGTGTCTTAGTCTTGAATGCAGTAAATTAAATTTTCTGGACCCTTCACCATATGTTGGAGGTCTAAATGGTTCACCCTTTTTCTCCGTTTAAATTGTGGGATAGTTGGTGCGTTTCTTATAGTTGGATTTAATGTATTCCATATTCTTACAGTAGATGAT
The DNA here is from genome assembly GCA_017311375.1 of Mytilus coruscus. NCBI lineage: Eukaryota > Metazoa > Mollusca > Bivalvia > Mytilida > Mytilidae > Mytilus > Mytilus coruscus. The sequence goes on from CM029596.1 coordinate 68,022,561, forward strand.
ACGAATGACTACATCTAGGGGTATATATAATTATAATTATTTGTCAGGTTGTATTCACTAACATCAGATGTAACTGGAGGTAGACAGTCGATTAAATATTGGGAACAAGATTTATAATGCATTTGATTTCGTTGTCTACGCCTTTCTGTTAACGTTTCCAGCCCGTTTCAAAATATAAGGATTCTAAACTTGAAACTTTTGTAAGCACTGTTACTCTACTTGCAGTTTCTAGTTATATTTTTTCTAGTTAATTATATTCATATTCAAAACACCCATCCCATACTTCGCATCCATATTTCAAAAGTGGTCTTATAAAAGTGACATAGATATTTGATAATCTTTTAGGAAAGTGTAAATTTAAGTTTCATCTGTACATTTACTTGTTTTAATGCAGACTTTATAATATTACCTATATGGCTGGTCCAGTTTCCATCTGATGAAAGTGTTACACTTAAATGCTTGTGACATTTAACAGTTTCAACGTTTTAACCATCAAATAAAATATTCATTTTCGGTGGAGTTATATTTGTAATAACCAATGCCTTGGTTTTCTTTGGAAATTTTTTGGCCCATTCATTTAAACTAAAAAGGTCCTTATTAATATCACTTTCAATTGTTTGAAAGTTGCTATCAGAATACGAAAGAGAGGTGTCATCTGCAAATACACGGGGCTAGGTTATGGAGATTATCTATAATGTCATTAATATATAATAAAAATAGTAGAGGACTCTTTAATATCTTGCTCAGTTATTACCAGATTAGACAAAGAGAAATTGGTTCTGGGTGTTATAATTAGTGCATCATGGTTCGTATCGTCAACAGATGAAATTGACCAAAACTATTCGTTTAAAAGACTTTTTTGTCTTTATCATTATATACAATTTCGTTTAATTTACTATCAAATAGTTGTTAAATACTAAAATTATTAATTGCTCTGTTTATAATTTTTTTAATTAAGAGACCAATAAGCATTTGAATCGGTTTTCGATATAGACAATCAACACTGCTGTTAACTTTAAACAGTCATTCGCATGTCCAGTCCATGTGTTTGTCGTCGGGTTGTCTCTTTGACACTTTCCCCGTTTCCATTCACAATTTTATTTTCTTTCTTTCTATTTTTGGATATTGTCAGAACTTTTGATTAATATCACACTTGTTATAAGTTTTATATTTTAGATATGTATCCAAATAATTCTTAAAAAATGCAATATATAAAATTACTATGACTTACATGTAAACTATGAGAGAGAGGAAAATGACGACTGATTTCATCTGTAATTTCAAAATATAGATATGATTGACAACAATAATAAAACGAATAAACACATGTTTGATAAGAACAATTTAAAGTCCCTATTCGATGGTTATCTAAATGAAAATATTAGATTAGATGTTACGGTGAAGAAATGTTATTAAAAGATTTCAAATCTGGTTTAACAATTTTATTTTATTTTGCCGTTTAATTGTGGAACCTGTGTGAAATTTGCATTTATATATTTTAATATATGTCCAAATAAGGGTGTCAATTGGTTGCTACTTAGGATGAAATAACTAGTACTGAACCATCTCTACAAAAGTTTCAAAGACGCCATCATGATTAAGTTGACCGTTGTGACACGATGACTGCAGATTTGCTCCAATCCCGTCCTCTTTTCTACGTTTATGATATCACCGAATGCCACTTAACACCTGATTAATACTTGTGATGAGCAACACGGCTGGTGTTTTGAGGACTGTTGTTCTTTTGTGCGAACTTTGTGTCTGACTGTCTTTCTTTTTTCACATTGTATTGCCGTACGATCTTCTTTCTTTTGATAAACACTTATACGAACAATGAAACATATTAATTTTTTTGTATCTTCCTCGTTTCCACTATCATACAAGTGGGAGGTTTAGCTAGCTATAAAACCAGATTTAACCCACCAATTTCTTTGGAAAATTCCTGTACCAAGTGAAGAATATGACATTTGTTTTCCATTCGTTCCGTTGATTGATATAGTCGGACATTTGATTTTGTCATCTTTTGTGGACTTTCGCCTTTTGAATTTACCTTGGAGTTCGGTATCATTGAAATACTTTTTCTCCATACTCAGTATATTTGATTTTTTTTGCAGTTTCCTCTATTATCAGAGAAAGTACTCACCATAATGTCAAGTTGTATTACTTCTGATTATCGTTTGGTCGACAAAGAAGGTCACATACATGTATACATGCAGTGATCTATGCTTGTAGATATCATCAAAAACTAGACAGTTCGTATGTACTATATTCAGTTTTTATCTATCGAATATTCTTTAGAAATGAATTTAACGTCTACAAGGTTATAGTATTAGTAAACTAATACTTTGTCCGTATGGTTTGCGAATCTTAATTCTCATCGGATATCATCAACCCATTAGGGCTAGTAGACTAAAACAATATTTCTTGATGAGGAATTGGAAAAAATCATATTCTAATATATTATAATTATGAAAATTCCGCCTCTTTATTCTATCCAATATTCCATTTGGTCCATTTTGAGTTTCCGTGAACATGTTTTAATAGAGATTTCTAATAAAATGACATTACTCGACATAACCAACCTATCTGACCGTATCTTGACCTATTTCATTGGGAGCATAGACTGCATGAATTTTTGGCTCGATGAATATAAATACTTTGTTGGAATAGATGCTATTTAAAAATAAACACAATCTGCTGATTTTATTCTGTACATATTTTGTTATTAGATTCGGGATGATTTTATTGACAACAACCTTTTAAGGGAATAATTAATTCAGTTACCGGTAATCAGATGCACCGATCATTACTTCGTCATTTTCTCGACCCATATATTTATTTCTCAGAGGGTGAATTCTTAAAGCTACTAAATCAAAATTAAGTTTGAAAAAATAAAAATAATGGAATCTGAAGCGAAATGATATTCTCATATTTTATTCATAAGTTGTAAGATAAAAACAAGAGTTTCAAACACGCCGGAATGTTAAAGATGTACACGACTTGCTTCTTTTTTTTTATAGCATACGTCTATAATTTATTTCAAGATACTTTTGTCAGAGGTTTAACTTCAGATCATTGATGCATCTATCTGATAGTACTGTGTCACCTTTCCGTAGAATTTTATCAAATGGATATTATGAGGATGCATTTTCAAGAAAAAATATGATTGAACTTTACTAAATCAGTTTTTTTTACTTCATCATTATGATGCATGGATTCTTAGAAGAGTCTGTGCAAACGTATGCGTAATCTAACGTCATTGCTCACACATTTTTTTTATGAAATGTTTGGCGTTTAACTTATGCAATACGTATGAAAAACGGACTTATGATAGCAAGGGAATATTATATTTACTGGTCTGTGCGTCCGTCCGTTCTTCCGTTCCTTTTCTGAGTTTGACCCGGATTAAGTGGTGCACTGAACATGGAAATGTGATCATGTGAAGGGGACGGTGTCTTAAGGTCACATATTCTTGTAGCATTATACATGTACATGTATATGTATTTTCCATATTCATAACCGCCTCTTTGGTCTTGTGGTAGCGTGCTTGCCTCGACAGTAGCGCCCCCAAGGGTGACCTAGGAAAAGATATATGGTCACTATTGGTCTTGTTCCGACCGGCAGAAAAAAACATTGCTAAAGTGGGGCGTCAGTTTGGCTGTGCTGGATGTACAAGTACGCAGTCACGTCCGGTCAGAGTGGGGACGTTAAATCCGATAGAGAATGCCACGCTCTCTGAACGTTAAATATGCATGAAACACTTGCTACTGGACGTTATTTAACCAACTATCAAACAATCGACAGTAGCATAACTTGAATTTTATTTCTAGTGAGGCAATTGATTTGAATCTTGGCGGTCAAAGCCTCAACTTGATTAAAAGACGTCAATGTCAATAAGGAGTGGACGGTTAAAGGAAAATGTGAATCGCAAAATCGTTTTCAGCATTTACAAATGCAAAAAAAATCAAAATTTTAAACAGGTTTGATTGATTGGTTGATTGTTGTTTCCGGACTTAAAGAGACGAAACGGCATGCATATTCAGGACGAGTAAAACAAAATAATCCAATAGATATGTAGACTGAGTTCACCCCGATAATAGCACGAATTTCAATTGTACCTGGAAGAAGAAAGCAAGTTACACAGGGGCAGACATTTTGTCTTGCAACTGGCTCCCTATGGATTCCTGATTCTGTACTGTATAGAGCTAATGTACGCATCTACACTAGATTTGATTGAACGTCCCCATTCCTACTGGACGTGGCTGTGTATTTATACATCCCGGACAACCAAACGGACGAACCTTTTAAGCATGTTATAATGTTGGATAGAGTCTTGTATATATAGAGTATACACTGGTACATCCCGTAACGCTAAGGAACCAGCCGCAGGGTTGTGGGGTGGGGGTAGGTGAACATACTATTGATAGGTCACACACTGTCACAAAGATCCAGTCTATGAAAATTCCAGATTTGTGGAATGTTATCATGAATAAATAATATTTCTAGTGCGCATTAAATCAATACATTTCAATGAAACTGCTGTTAGTTAAATTCTCAGTATTCAATTAGAGACAAGGTCCTGATCAAAACAAAAAAATAACTGACAGAAGTATATGTATGACCTCCTCTAAAATGCGTTTGTACAGATTTAGTGATATTAAAGTTCAAGATCCACTATGTCTTTTACCTTTATACGTTTAGCTTTTGTCAAAATGCATGGAATACAATAACTTGGTAAACTATAAAGTCTTGCTTATATTTACCAAGGTACATGTCAGTAGGAAGAGAAGTTACATACAATGTAGGAATGCCAAGTGTCTGTTGAAAACTACGTCCATCTAAAGTAACAAGTTCGTTGTCAAGAAAAAATCAAGCATCATGTCAGTTTCTCAGTTATGACCTCATTTTGAATTAGTTTTTTTACAAGGTATACTTTTTTCCTTAAAAAGGATATTTGCATCTACCTTGTTCATTTTATGAAAGAAAGTTTGACGTATATTTTTTTTCAAGAAGTCAATAATGAGAAATGAGGACGTAAAGAGTAAAGCTGTCAACGTTTTGAACTGTCGTCACTCTGTACTCTATACTATGAAATACACGGTCTATATTTTCTGTTTATCTCTCTTTATTGATGGTAAAACAATTCTGGTGAGGCGGTTGCTTCATTGCTTCAATGGGGTCGATTCTCGACCGGTTCAAATCAAAGATTGGCAGTCTCCCTGCCAAGCATGTAATATTTAGGATTAAAAGCAAAGATTGGTAGGTACGGAGTCAGAATCATGTGTCCGGGTAGCGTGACATGTCTTCCTGCGATATAATACAAAGTCAGGTTCATATTCATCTTCTCGTCCTAAATATGCATATGCAAAATACATATGCAACGAACAATTTTATATATATGGCACTACATCCTGTTAATACTTATATTTTATCGTTGCGCAAATCATCATCTTCTACACTACATTGGGAATAAAACATCGAAAAGAAAAAAATAATGTGCTGTTTTGACTGCATAGCGCTTCCAGAGGCGGATTTAGAGGGAGGGGCATGTTCCACTCCTAACGTTGCCTAGTTCCCCCTTTCAAAATCCTGGATCTGAATCTGGCATCGAAATCTTATTATCATATGTTGTTCTATGTTTCTTACCGAACACATTCCCGTTAATGATTCATGTAGCAAAACAAATTCGGTGACCCCCTATAAATTGTTTATCAATAAAATGGATAAAATACCATAAGTTAATTTACTTTAAGGGAAATAAAATATTTTGTTTTGAAATGTCTTGTGTATTTGGACTCCGATAGCATTCCCGTTAAACAAAACAACACAGCGAGCACACCTTCTGAAATACAACTTATATAGGATTTTTATCAATGCATTTTATAATAAACGAAAAAACTTTTGTATAGGATTTATTGATAAATAATTGTCATTATCAAAACCTTGAAAGATAACTCAAATCGATCGTATGATAGGTAGGGATATGTGTGTTTATAGTGATCTTATGTCAGTGAAAATAAAGGCGGGCATCATGAGAACCACGTGATAAATAAAAATGCAAGATTTCTATCATTTTTCATCATGATAAAATTATTTTATGTGGTTGAAAATTTCAGTGTGTGATTTTAAAAGTCTTGGAATTCTTCGTTTAAACTTGAGCGACGTCTTTAATCAAATTCAATGGTTGGCAATAACCAGTCCCATTAGGTCCGTACGTCGAGTTACGTACGTATGTCATTTTATTGGAAATCTCTATTGTACCTTTAGACCATAACTATCATATAGTCAGACAAAAAGTTGTATTTTCAGTTTGTTCTTATGTTTGACTGTACCACCTCTGTCATACGTATGGTGGAGAGTAAGGCGTTGATAACCCCCACACAATGTTGTATGTTCCTGTCCCTAGGCAGGATCCTATAATTCAGGGATTGTCGTTGGTTGCTGTTTGCCATATTTGTTTTTCGTTTATTGTTTTAGCATAAATCACGCCGGTTGGTTTTCCGTTTTGAATTGTTTCGCATTCTTAATTTTACTTAACATTTTATTATAGATTAAAAAATGCAAATGAATGATGAAGGTCCGGTCTATATTTTTCGCAGATGAGGCGATTTATGGTTTAATGAATAACAATGTTTTATAAAAAATAGAGAGAAGAGACCAAGGGAGAAATCCAATTAAAAAAAAAAAGACAAAAAAACCCAGACATCACCATGGCCAAAACGAAAATCTATAAAAAGACCTATTACAACAACGAAACATTACACAGCAAACGTAAGACTGAGCAACACGAACCCTACCAAAAACCGGGAGGAACTCAGATGCTGCGGAAATATCGAACAAACCATTTGAAAAAATAAAAAAGGACAATTTACGAACGAAACAAAAACAAAACCGTAGAAAAGCATTTTAACTGATAGAACACACAAGATCTTCAATTGATTTTTTAAATTTATTATTTGCTTAATGGCAAGTAATTCATGCACATAGAACAAAATCACTATAAATATTTCGGTAGGTTCTGCTAAATGAATTGATCGGGATTAAGGGCGGCAATTTAGAGTGCAGCTTGAAAATGAGGTCATATTCGATACGGGCATAAGTTTTTCTTGCAACAGGCCACCTATAGATCACTCAAGAATGTTATACGTCCTCATTACGACCGGATGTGACTGTGTATTTATACATCTCGTACATCAAAACGGATGCCCCATTTTGTATGGGTTTTACTGCTGGATTGAGAAGTATAGCGATAATAACATAAACGGTACTTATTTTTCTGCAACGGATGCGCATGATAACTTCATTTCTATACCCCTAGTCTATAACTCTTCGGTACATAGATCATAGATCAGTTCAAGCTATCACTATCTCCGAAAGTGCAAAGAAAATTTTAGCTTATAAATACTATATTTTCCAAGTCTAAAATAACCAGATAAACAATCAACGGATAGAGAAAGGAATAAACTAACACAGAAAATAAAAACATATATATTCTGAATTCCACCAATATATATCAACAGAAAATACATTTTCTATTGTCTTTTCTATCTCCCTTAGACCGTTACATAACGTCTCCTCAGACATTACGACGTCGCTGATAAGTTATGCTCAAGTCTCATTTAGACGTGATACGAGAATTACGGAGCAACAGACTATTTTCATATTACCGACTTTTGACTCGGATTATATAATTTGTCGACTGGTTACCTAGGACATCATGGTACCAAGTCAGGTAAGAGCAAGCTAAAGAAAAACCAAGCTTTCAATCGGTACAATTTTGGGGAAGATTACCTACTTAACATTTTTTCACTACAAAATCATCGGAAAACAGTAAACTTTCCTCAAATTGCACCGATTATATGTTTGATTTTACTTATTTTGGTTGCTCTTATGACCGAGTACCATGATGTCCAAGGTAACCAGTCGACAAATTATATAATCCGGAGTCAAAAGTCGGTAATATGAAAATAGTCTACTGAGCAGGTGGTATAAAGCGAAATAACGATTTCTGGCGCATCACTGTATTTTTCGAGATATTTTAGTAATTGGATAGGTAAATTGATAAGCTACTAAGTGATAAACTGTATCAGAAGAAAATTGCTGATCACCATGAAACTATAGTCTATATCAAATTTTTACTGTTTTTTTATTCTTCTGCCTAAGGGGTAGGGTTCATTAACCTACTGTAAGAACGAGAATTCTGTCAAGGAGTCTGTCTTTAATCATTTCTCCTCATCCTCGATAACACTGTGTGTATTTAGGCATATTTAAAAAAAGGGGGCTTATTTTTGCTGACGTTAGCGAAGTTTTTGTATTTTTAATGGCCAAAATGTGCCAAAATGCTCCAAAAATATTAAAATTAGGTAAAAAATCAAAGGCTATACATGTTTCTTCTTAGTATCGTCAAATTGAATATTCTGTACACGGTTCATATAAAACACATAACAGCAATGATAAATTCTTAGTTTCAGCATTTTTATAGTCTATTTCATAAAAATGTGTGACTCTCATGCACCGGTGTTCATATATTTGTGATAAAGACATATAAGTTGGACACAGTTATCAAATCATCAGCCTAAAGTCTTTAATAGGCCTAAATCGAACTTCCTTAATCAAACACCACGTTTTAAACCTAGCCAAACAGTCTATGTATGCTGGTCAATGGCCCCAAGTCTTTAAAAAGTAACGTTTTCTGAAAAGGGGGGTACCTGTAAAGAAAGTCATTTTAAATGGTGAACAATTGTATCTATAATCCAAAAATTTGAACTTAAGCAGCAGGGGTATATAGTAATCGACTAATGTAAAGGTTGTCCGATTTTATTTCAGTATATGTCAGTATAAAGCGAAATAACGATTTCTGGCGCATCACTGTATTTTTCGAGATATTTTAGTAATTGGATAGGTAAATTGATAAGCTACTAAGTGATAAACTGTATCAGAAGAAAATTGCTGATCACCATGAAACTAAATAGATATAAGAAGATGTGGTATGAGTGCCAATGAGACAACTCTCCATCCAAGTCAAAATTTATAAATGTAAACCATTATAGGTCAAAGTACGGTCTTCAACACGGAGCCTAGGCTCACACCGAACAGTAAGCTATAAAGGGCCCCAAAATTACTAGTGTAAAACCATTCAAACGGGAAAACCAACGGTCTAATCTATATAAAACGAGAAACGAGAAACACTTACGAACCACATCAACAAACGACAACTACTGAACATCAGATTCCTGACTTAGGACAGGTGCAAACAAATGCAGCGGGTTTAAACGTTTTAATGGTACCAAACCTTCACCCTTTTTCTGAAACAATAGTGTAACATCACAACATAGAAAGACACACTATAAAATATCAACTGAAATCGCTTAAGTCTATATCAAATTTATACTGTTTTTATTCTTCTGCCTATTGGGTAGGGTTCATTAACCTACTGTAAGAACGAGAATTCTGTCAAGGAGTCTGTCTTTAATCATTTCTCCTCATCCTCGATAACACTGTGTGTATTTAGGCATATTTAAAAAAAGGGGGCTTATTTTTGCTGACGTTAGCGAAGTTTTTGTATTTTTAATGGTCAAAATGCTCCAAAAATATTAAAATTAGGTAAAAAATCAAAGGCTATACATGTTTCTTCTTAGTATCGTCAAATTGAATATTCTGTACACGGTTCATATAAAAGACATAACAGCAATGATAAATTCTTAGTTTCAGCATTTTTATAGTCTATTTCATAAAAATGTGTGACTCTCATGCACCAGTGTTCATATATTTGTGATAAAGACATATAAGTTGGACACAGTTATCAAATCATCAGCCTAAAGTCTTTAATAGGCCTAAATCGAACTTCCTTAATCAAACACCACGTTTTAAACCTAGCCTAACAGTCTTTGTATGCTGGTCAATGGCCCCAAGTCTTTAAAAAGTAACGTTTTCTGAAAAGGGGCTATCTTTAAAGAAAGTCATTTTAAATGATGAACAATTGTATCTATAATCCAAAATTTGAACTTAAGCAGCAGGGGTATATAGTAATCGACTAATGTAAAGGTTGTCCGATTTTATTTCAGTATATGTCAGTATAGGTAAAGGGAAGCACGATAATCAAACTCTTCTTAATGTATCCGATATGACTTTTTTCAAATCCTCAACCAATATAATCTCTCGATCAGAGCTCTTGAAATTATATTGATGTTATGGATAGATACGGGTGTGATATTGAAAAAAGCCATATATTCTCGTTTTATTAATTTTGAAATTGTGCATAAAATAAATAAAAGGAGATGTTGGTTATATGTTACTGATTAAGACACCAACCCGACACCATAAGAAACACTTAAGACGTCTAAAGGTAAATTTAGTATGATGTTTAATAAGTTTCTTTACCATACTAGTCTTTCAGCTTCATTTTGATGTCTTTGACTTGTTATGTACTTTGTTTCGTTTACCTCTTTGTTTGTTTTTCTGGTTTTGGTACACATTTATACATTACGAAATATGTATATAACGTTCAGCATGGGGTTCTTATTCCTCATAAAAATAAAGGATTCCAATTCCTTTGTAGTTGTTTGTAAATAATTATAATAATTCAAAAACATATCATATATATGATGAAAATAAACATTTATTTATCCAGTAAAATACAGAAAGTAAACGACCACTTTTAACAAATAAATTGTCTAATCACACTGCCTCTACTTTTTTTAGGTTTTCGGAAACAAGAAAACAACGATCCGATGAAATCTCGGAAAGTTGGTTTCTTCGCCATATGTAGTCCATCTGAAAAAAAAAACACAATCCATTATAAAAATAAACTGGGCAAAACTACTGTATTGTTTACTACAAATTTAATTCTAACGTGAAACGCATGTCCACTATGATGTATTATCGTTTAGTTTAAACATATTTATTTGCAAGAATAGCAAAAGGGATTGGACACAAGTTTTAACAACATTAGAGACGTCTTCTCCCAATACAAATATACATACAATAATATCATTTACTACTGACGAAAACATGATAGGAATGTATGTATTACAAAAACCAAATTTCAGGCAAAAATACAAAAGTAAATTGGAGTTGAGTGAGTGAGAAATCAAGTCTTAGTTTATGCTGCATGGTGTTTAAAAAGAATCGGTTACTCCATTTAAGGAATAAATTTTCATTCACTTAAATACTATAATCATATTTTTTAATGTATCTTGTATTGAGTGACATGAGGACTTGTTAGGCAAACATTCTCACTCTACTCGACATACACTTCATTTTCAGCCTTTCGCCGAGTGAAATCCTTATTAAGAAGCTATATGAATCGATTCATACTATACATTGTTGTGTCGCAAGTTATACAACTGTAATATTGCCCCTTATAGATTGAGCAAACACCAATTAAACCATTTGTCAGAAAAATACTTGAACCATCTCGTTCAAGAAAAAAGTAAAATAACAAAAATACCGAAATCCAAGGAAAATTCAAAAAGGAGAGTCCTTTATTAAATGAGAAAATCAAAAGCTCAAACACATCAAACGAAAACAACTCTCATATTCCTGGCTAGGTACAGGCATTTCCTTATGTAGAAAATGGTGGATTAAACCTGGTTTTATAGCTAGCTAAACCTCTCACATTAAGATGTTTTTTTCAGCATCGTATTATAGAGACTTATAATTGAATAATTGATTCATTACTACAATGGAAGGACTCCGCATACTTCGTTAATTCATATTTATGATGCTGTATATTTCATTTCAGATTACCGTTGAATATGCTGATTTCAGATTACCGTTATATATGTATAGATAAAAGGAAATGTGGAGTATGCGGATGAGTTAAGGACTGTTACACCACTGTCCCACGTAAAGGGAGGGTTGAGCAATCACACAAACATGATTAACCCGACCACATGCTTTGTGCGCCTGTTCCAAGCGATGATCCTGCACTCCAATTGTTTTCTTTGGTTGCTGTTTGCCATGATTATTTTTGACATTCCGGGGCCTTTTATATCTTACATAGGATAAGGGCTTTTGCATATTGTTGAAGGCCGAACTGTGGCCTATAATTGTTCACATCTTTGTCCTTTGGTATTCAATAGGTAGTTGTCTCTTTGGCAATCATGTCCCATCTCCTCACTCATTAAACAATAAACGAGCGTATACTTAAATTATTTCCCATATATTATTGACGTAACATTTATTTATACTTTTGTTAAACCCTTTGTTTGTTTCTTTTTATGTAGGTTATCCCCTGTCTGTCTTCTTTTTTGGCATCTTTAAATAAGTTATTTGTTCCTGTTCCCTTCTTCTTTTCTTCCGTTTTCATAACTTTCCTTTCGCTCTTGTCAGGTACATCAAGTACAATCTCTTTCTGTGGAAATATTAAACTCGCTTTTATAATAAGAAAAATCAATATGACGAATGATTAATATTGTAATCTAGCTTATTTTTCTCATGAATTATAGCATATATTTTATTCTCGAATTTGTTAATCCACCCGTGGAATTAAAATAAATGTATAGATACATGTATCCCTATATCTATTATACAACTTTGTAAATAACATTCATTTAACATGTATTTGATTTGGACAAAGCTGTTTCTTTGGGGGAAAACGAGACTAGCTATTTTATTCTTATACTGTGTCGAACGAAAATTGCAAATTTCATTTGTTTTCATTAAAATGAAAACAATGAAAACAACACGTTAACAATTTCAGGCGTCAGAAGCGCTTTCCTAGATTTAACTTCATCAGGACTGCTGAAAACTGAATATTTAAAAGCCAAGGATGTATAACAACCGAAACGATTGAAGAGCTATATGACCAAAAGGACATAAAATGATAGCCAAATCTATCTAACTTCTTCCTTATGATAGTATAGCAAAATTTCTAGGAGGAAATGGGATATAACTGTGTCAACTGTAATAGTTAACATCAACAAATTGTATCTAAGAAGAATATAATCATTTGTTACGATGATGAGTACCCATTGTTGAAGACCGACCAGTAGTTGTTTACATCCTCATTCTTTTGTCTCTGGGGATTGCTGTCTCATTTGCAATCATACGACACATCTACTTCTTTTATTATGATATGAATAAGTTTATGCTTTATCGAGAAAAGTGTGTAAAAATTATGTTTTACTATATTGTATGTACTATCAATTACATAAACTTTTTGTTGTTGTCTTTATCAGATTTTATTGTAGCCCTGTTTGAAGTTTTAAAGTCAGTTGTGTTCGTATGTCTGTGATGTATGTTTACACAGCTTTGGCTGCTGGGTCCCAATTATTGTCGTGTTAACCAGTTATGTCTGTTTGGTTTGCTCATCCAATTTTGCTACTATAACGGAACAATAAACAACTGTCATACAAGTTGGAGGTTAAGCTAGTTATAAAACCAGATTTAACCGATCATTTTCTTCAGAAAATGCCTATACAAAGTCCGAAATATGACAGTTGTTTTCCATTCTTTCTTTGGTTGATGTAGTTGAGCGTAAAATTTAGCCAGGTTTTATGGACCTCCTCCTTTTAAATCTAACTTGGAGATCGGTATTTTGTTTATTCTTTTGCAATGTATCTGCCTATTGTCAATACGTTACCTTTAAAGATATATCGATCCATGTAGGTTCTTCCGTTTGGTGAATGTGCGCAATAGAGGAAGGACCTGCAAACAATTAACGTTGTCAATAATACTTATTTCTCAAACTGCACGATAACATTGAAGAACCCGAAGCCAGAGGCTCTTGTATTGCTCACCTTTCAAAACTTTAGCCCTCGATAACAACAGTGATATCACGATATTAATCGTAAATAATTTAATGCGCCGTGTGCGGATTTTGAATTTTAATAATATCAAAAATCAATAGCAATTAACCGAAGATAAACTACAAAAGCCACACAAAACAAGGTCAGGAAAACACGTTTTACGAAAATGAATTTCCGCATTTTTTTATAATCAGATAATACACGTTTTCTTGTCGTCGTTATTGTTTAAAATTTAAGGTCATATTGCTTCCCAAAATGAATGAAAATTAACATAACAGAAGTTTACCAGAAAATTCATGATATAACCATAACATAAAACTATTCTTTTAGCTTGATCCTGTTCAAATTTCTATTTATTCTGTTTATTCAAAGAAAAAAATACTGAGTATTTTTGTTAATACATGTAGTTAAACAACTGCAATTTATGAAGTAAGTTTGGTCGTCAATAAATAGTTTTTTTGAAATAATGTGCTGCCATAGTTTTATAAATTAAGTATACAGGATTTGTTTTACCTAACAATCATTGTTTCTTGATACAACATTAAACAATACCTTATTCGTGTTGCTTAACATGTTGTGTTTTGTGTACTGTTGTTTGTCTTTTCGTCGTTATTCGGTTTTTTTTTTTGCCATGGCATTGTCAGTTTGTTTTCGATTTATGAGTTTGAATATCTCTTTGATATTTTTGCCTCTCTCTTATAATAATAGGAATATTGGTGAGCGAGTTCTCGTATTCAGATCTATTGTAAAACTTGCATGTGGTGTAGACGTATCGGATCACCGATGTTTCGTCAGCTTTTACTTCAGGAAAATATACAAATGTTTCACTTGCTATCCAAGGAGAACTTTCACTAGACTCTATGGGAACTGAAAAGTTGACAATCATTTACATGAATAAAAAGCCATATTAACATGTATTGATCTTCTAATACTTAACTCTAAATGGAAATAAATGTATTAAGTATATTGATATCAGTGTATGTAAAGTGCGAATCCTGAATTACCATTTTCACTGTATATGCCATGAATTTCTGATGTAGAATGATAAATAAACAGACGAAAAGTTATGATTTTGAATAAAATAATAAATAATATAACATATGGATTGTTTTATACACTTGTGATATAGGATCATATAGGTAAGAGATACAGAAGGGTTTATATCGCACTTACAGCGATCAAGGTGTGAAATAATTACTAAAAATAAGCAAATATTAAGAATTTTCACTAACAGAGCGTGCAAGAGATTTAAAAGTAGCAATAAAGTTTCATTTGCAGAAAATGTACCTTTTAACTTGATTTATAATGTTGTATAACTTAAAACAGGTTTTGTTGTTCAGCTTGTTGATATTGAATCAAATTCCACTACGTTGTTTTTGTGATGCGATTCATGTTTACCGTCGAATAATGATACTAGTCTTTCATTTTCACTGTAGGGCGATTCATTTCTATTGTATACGCGATGCATTTTCACAGAAGAATATTAATTAATTTTCTTCACATAGAGTCGTAATTTAGCCGACTCATTAACAAGATTTATGAAGACAGAAGGATTGATTATATATGCATATGAGTGAAAGTCTGGTGTAATATATCAAAAATTCCGTAAAATGGCATTTATTGCTAATATTGTCAATTTATTTTCTCTGATAATTTGTTAAAATCAGATCTATATGTAGGATTAGATTATTCTTTCCTATGACACGCTATCATTGTATACATATATCTTGGACAGCTAAGCCAATCCACGTCACCGAAAAAGCAGTTTTCGGTTTCAGTCTAGATATACAGCACATACTTATAAAACATCTTTAGAGCTATTTTCCTAATGACTGTAATTTAAAGATGTAGTTGGCTTGCTTGCTTTGTTTGTATAAATTTTGCTTAAGCATTGTAATTACGATTGAGCAAACATTTATACTAATAGAGCAAGCAAGCCAACCAAACTGTTTAAATACAAGCATTATGAAAATAGCTCTAATGGGTGCATCCGAGAGAACAAAGAGCAGTCACAAAAGATTTTCATTTCACGATTGAGTGAGTGGTAACGTTTTCATCTCGCACAAACAATTGCCTTAAATTTGACGCTTGGATGACTGGATTAATTGATTTTATCATGCCATTTTATATACATCTTATACAGTAAAGAAAGTTCGAGCAACAATCGAGTTACCTTAATTTATGTTTGAATTTTGATAAATCGTTGTTACAAATAAGCAAATTCGTAATTGTAAGAATACAAGGATATATTTAGTACAGTTTATTGTTACATGTTTAAAGGGTTCTAAACCACGGATTATAACCGACGTGCAATTGATTCCGGACGTTAATCGCTGCATCGCGATCCAATATTAGTAGATAGACCGTTCATATATTTTCACCAAAGACTAATTGATGTACTGTTCATGTAGTTAAGTATTCAATGCTTATGAAAAAAAGTGTACTGTTCCTGACAGCATTGTATAATATTTAAATTACATGTACACCCTGTGACTATTTCAAATAGACAGGTCTGTGAATTACTTGTAAACATCGCGAAACAAACACTCTGTGTAACTCAAACTAAAATAAAAGATAGGCATTTCAATAGAAACAGCTAACTATGTTCTCGATGTTTTACTTACGAACGGTGCAGAACTATGACGAAAAAAACACATACAGCGAACGTACAGAAATATATCGATGAACAGTACACAACTCACAATGTCCAGAGTCAACCATAAGTTGGTTATACCCGTGTATACTAGTATTCAAGTTATTATAAAAACATCTACGACTAGCGTGCATTGTAAATATCATCAATATTAAAGTCATTTTAAGACTATTTTCAGTTGTTGCATGTCGAATTATCATATAAAACAACAATGAAAATTCATCGCACCTCCAAAAATTCCACATCAGAAATTATTGCACTTACAGTGATAATTCATCGCATCTATAGTCAAAATGAATCGCATTCAGTAATCAATATTATGGATTCAGCTGCTTTAATTACAATTTTTTGGACTTTATTCCTGATATTATACGTTAGAAAGTTATATTCTAATGAAATTGTGTTAAAACATACATTCAAATCAATTAGTTCGTATTTTCAAAAGTAAACAAACACATTTTTCCCGACATCCTTTATTCTACAATAGACATACTCGCATACGACAGTGAAAATGAACAAACTGGATTCGCACTTTATATACACTGGATATTACGTTTTCAAAATGAATTCATCGAGTAGTGACCTGTTATTATTGGCGAGAGAAATTTGATTTGATAACTTATGGGCACATAAAAAAGTTAACTCTGCTAGCCTTTGCTGTCGAAGGTTATTCACATACGTTAAACTTTAGTTTTATTATTGCTTGAACTTGAGACTCCAATTTTGATGCCTGCATTTGAACAATGCTGTGTGTGACTTGTGAATATGCGAAATGTGTGACTCTATCCACATTTGCGATGTTAGTTATTAGTAACTGTTTTTGGGTTGAAATTAAAACATGTCGCGTTATTTTTTCATGATGACACTGCTGTCAAAGGTTACTGGCAGTTTAAAGCTTACCAACAGCATTCTGTGTAAAGTCTTGCTTCTTCGTCTTTGTCAGGGCTTCTTTGTTCTGTATCTGTGAATTCTCGTCACTTTCATTCCCGTTTTCATCTGGTTCATTCCCGGTTTCATTTAGGTCATTACTGGATTCATCAATTAGTTCATTACCGATGTCATCTTGTCCGTTACTGGTTTTATCTTCCTTGACTTCATCTTAAATATGTGAAAAATTGTTGAATAGAAATTATATATATTTGCATAGGAAATATAAGCAGAAATCTGAATGCGCTGTTTTGAAATTTTTACATTATATAGATAGATAAAATGAGTTTTCTAAATAAAAAAAATAAATAGCTAAAGCAAAACACGAAGTTAACAAATGTGTTTACCAAGAGTTTCGTAACTTCTAGCAGAGGTTTTGGAATGAACAGTGATCCTAATTACATGAGTTAAGTTTCAACTGCGTTTAACGGTTTCATTGACTATTGATCTCTTCTTTTTTAAATTGAAGTGCACCCCCTTTCTTTCATACATATGATAGGCACAAACCTATATTTTCACGGAGAAAACATTCTTCCTCTGGATAGTGATATTCTCCTCTCATATACCTTACGTTCGATATCTTCCCAAAATTTAATTCTGAAATTGACTTGGCTTCCTTTTGAATTCGTCAAACAACTTCCTGGTTGCAGCCTCTATAATAAAACCGGTAGTTATATCATCAATTACTCAAAACGAACAAAAATCAATTATACTATTCAATACATCTCTTTTAGTTACTTTATGAATTAATTGTATAAAAATGTAAGTTTTTCACTAAAACGTTGATGCATAATCGGTATATATATAAAAGGAATTACACGTCAATGAACATATTTCGATCCATACACCATAAGTTAAAAAGTCAGCTTTGCTACAAGTACATGAATAAATGTACACGCAAGTTTATGAAAATTGTTCAAATTGCGTCAGTTTGGACATTTTTCATACAGCTTTACAAAATTCAGGATAGTTTGGGGTTCAGTATTCTTATCTATGACAAGCAAAGTCAGAAGTCTATTTTTTAAATTCTTTTGCAATGCTCTTTTTTGAGTAGCCGGCTATTATTAGTAACTGAGAATACTAATTTTTGTTTTCCCTCTTTGAACAAACCTGTTTATCTTAAATTACAAACCTGATCTCCTGTACAAATCTTCATAATTTTGTCTGTAAAAGTCTTCATGGATTTTTTCTGTTTTAGTCCAGAATTCTATTTCGTCCTTAGTGATTGAATCCTTTTTAAGCTGAGAAATAAGCCTTTTCTTTTCGGATTCTAATATCTCATTAACACCATGAAAGTCAGCCATCTGAAATGAAAAATAAGTTTCTTCAAAAATATTAATCCTTATGAAAAATATCTGATGTAATTTTTAAACGTTTTAAGTTGCTAACCATCTCCGTGGTCAGTTCTGCGTAAAAGAAACCCTATTTCGATTACGATTAAAGATATTTACTTTCCTATTGTCTGTCTGTATAATGAAAAAGTGTTTTAATTAAAGATTAAAATAATTCAAGAAATAATGTGTGGAATAAAACATATGGTAAATGTTTTGCTCATTGGTGAAGGTTGTACGGTTACCTTTAGATGCTAATACCAACGTTGTTTGTACAATCGAGTTGTCTCATAGCCATAGGCGATCATTCCGTATCTCCTTAAAACTAAATAATTCGAGAAATCTTAAGTGGAATAAAATCGGCCGCAGGAAAAACAGTAAACGAGGTCTGGCAAGACGATACAAACCGCCGGCATTTTTAATATTGGCAAGTAGGTGTTCTTCTGGTAACAGAAGTAACAAAAGTTCCTCTGAGGAAAATTAGAGTGAACGAGGAGCACGACCCCACACTGACGCTAGGCCATAAGTTGAATAACGCTTCCTCGGTACTCGGAGGATAAAATTCAAAACTGGTAACAGTGATGAACCGGCAGCTCTGGTAAACAAGAGAAAGCCGTTTATAAAAAACACAACTTCCTGTGGTACCACAGGAGAATATTTTAACAAATGGTCTAATGTAGAATTATAGGGTCATGACCTCCTGTCATATTGCCAGATCCCGCCAAATGAGAAGGTCTATACACTCTCATCCCCAACGAAACGAGTTTACTACCCGTACTAAAATACAATTAACTCATCAATTAGGAAATACTCGACGGTCAGAACTTGCAAACAACTCCAAAGCTCCCTGAACATTATTTAAGAAAACATCATTACCTACATCTGACAAGTGCACTCCGTCATGCCTGAACAAATCTCTTTCTTGAGCTTTTATATTTGGATGGCAAATTACAAGACCATGATTTAATTCTTCTCTGAATATATTACGAACAGCTGCATTAACTCGTTTACGAGTCGAATTGATAGCCACCTGATTTTCTGCCAAGTGCCAGTATCTACGAAGCAAAATTTCACTCCATACCAAGGAGAGATTTGGCAATAACACATGTAATCGCATAATGTCCAACCTTATCTGCTCAATAAGCTTTTTTCCTTTGATTAAATCCAAATCGTTAGAACCCAAATGTATGATCAAAATTTGTGGAGGTGGATAACATCTAAGATTTTCTTCAACTGAAGGTAACAAATTTTTCCATTTCATCCCTCGCTGGCCATACCAATGAAAATTATAACCTTTTGACTGTAATCCGAGGTTTTGACCCCCTGGTCTTCTCTTAATGCTTCTGGCCGCCCAATATACAATAAATGATCCCATGACCCAAACTTGACAGGGTTATACAATGACAAAAATTCTTAAAAGTCCTGTTTTGTTTAAACCTTTACAAAACATATTAAAATACAGTTTCGAAGATCTTCGTAACTATAAAATCTACCAAATCCGAATGTAACTCGTGTATGCATCAGAAAACCAATGTCCCCACTTCTTAATTTCTGAATCCGAAGCCCCCATTCTGCTATAATGCGATGCTCCGCCTATTCTAAACGAATGTGATTGGATATGGTCTTTAACGCCACAAAAATACAGGGTTTTCTTAAGTATAGAAATAAACTGAAAACGAGTCAATGGAGACCCATTGAAATGTAAATACAAGGGTTTATCAGTAGCAGGATAACTAATTCCCAAAAAGGCACGCAACATGCTCACAGGACAAAGATCTGCCTCCCTTTGAGGAAATAACCAAAGTCGTTGAAATACCTCTCTGGTCAGCTTTCGAACTGCAAATCTTCAAATATGCTAGGAATGGTTTCCGGAATGTGATTAACTAGGGGGGGGGGGGGGGGGGGGGGGGGGGGGGGGGGGGGGGGGGGGGGGGGGGGGGGGGGGGGGGGGGGGGGGGGGGAAAAAAAAAAAAAAAAAAAAAAAAAAAAAAAAAAAAAAAAAAAAAAAAAAAAAAAAAAAAAAAAAAAAAAAAAAAAAAAAAAAAAAAAAAAAAAAAAAAAAAAAAAAAAAAAAAAAAAAAAAAAAAAAAAAAAGTTTCCTAAATAAAAAATAAATGGCTAAAGCAAAACACGAAGTTAACAAATGTGTTTACCAAGAGTTTCGTAACTTCCAGCAGAGGTTTTGGACTGAACAGTGATCCTAATTACATGAGTTAAGTTTCAACTGCGTTTAACGGTTTCATTGACTATTGATCTCTTCTTTTTTAAATTGAAGTGCACCCCCTTTCTTTCATACATATGATAGGCACAAACCTATATTTTCACGGAGAAAACATTCTTTCTCTGGATAGTGATATTCTCCTCTCATATGTTCGATATCTTCCCAAAAATTTAACTCTGAAATTGACTTGGACTCCTTTTCGAATTCGTCAAACAACTTCCTGGTTGCAGCCTCTATAATAAAACCGGTAGTTATATCATCAATTACTCAAAACGAACAAAAATCAATTATACTATTCAATACATCTCTTTTAGTTACTTTATGAATTAATTGTATAAAAATGTAAGTTTTTCACTAAAACGTTGATGCATAATCGGTATATATATAAAAGGAATTACACGTCAATGAACATATTTAGATCCATACACCATAAGTTAATAAATATACTTTCGTATGCAAGATATAAGACAGTTAAAAGCTATGTGAACCAAGCCTTATGCAATTTGCATTTACTTTATGAAATAGGTAAAATTCAATTCAACATCTAAAAATAATTATTTGTTACAGAAATTTATTTACAAATGAACAGGTCTTAACCGGATAGGTAGAAAAAAAGAATTATAGTATTGCCGACGTTCATCTGACTGACTTGGCAATCGGACTAGGTATTGGGAAAAATTATCTAAGATAATACATTATAGTTTGATGTATATAGGAAACTGGAACTTTTCTGATAACTACCATACCTGTGAAAAACCCTTGGCAGCAGAAACGTATTCATGAATTCATGATTTTGCACCGACTATTCTTCCTTTTCGAAGCGTGTGTCGGTTTTTTTTTTCTCATGCACATACATGAACAATATTGTTTAAATCTCAGTATTGTAATTTTAATCGTCCCTAATTTTAAATGTAAATTAATTAGTTTTTTCTTAAGCAAAATATTTTTTTTTTCCTTTCCGAATCTCTTTGGAATCAAACAATTTATTTAAAAACCACTTACACACACACAATAATGGACGGCGGCTTATATATCAACTTCGTCCTTATTAATAGCACAATGAAAAAAGGTACATATCTTTATAGGGATACTCGTCATTGTAAGATACACTAATAAGGTTGAGGATTATTTTCGATTTCTGCTACTATAATTATGATGATGCACTATCACTGGTAAAGACTCATCAACGGATTAAAACCGGAGTAACGCGAACGGAGTCACAAGTGGAGAAGGAACTGCTTGCCTTCTGAAGCACAGGAGTTTATCCATGGTTTACGTATATGTACTATAAGGTTCGTTTTGCTCAACTATCGGGTTTTTTTTCTGCGTAGTGGATTGTGCACTAGTTCGTATATTCCTTTTTTTTAATTTTGTCAATGGGGTTGCCTAACTTTCTTTGAGTGATTGTTTTTTTATTTACCTCTTTAGCTTACTCGACAATAATTTGAAACCAACACTTGCATTAGAAAGATTTCCAAAAACCTTGATTTTGTATTTTCAAATATACTTCTAAGCCAAAGATAAGGACCTAAATTCACCAGGTCATTAATTTCAATTTTCAAGTGTTTTGACCAAAGCGAATTTCAGTAGAAATAAATATTTGAACCATATTTGCAAATAGCACAATCCCCCAAAAATATGAAGTATTTTCACACCTTTGCATTTTTTAAAGGGGGTAAGATAAGTAACTGGCACTTCGCAAAGTTTTGAATTGCAAGTTATGTATCGACGTGTAGATTATATATCGATAATACGGCGACCCAAATGTATGAAAACCTTAAAACGCATATAAAGGGGGTACCCAACACTCTGACTAAAATAGATTTGTCTCGTTTAATTTTCATAAAATTTTGACAAAGTATTTAATTTAACCTGTAGAAAAAAAATTAAAAAATATATACAGAAATAATTTCATTGGATACATACCAGTTTGACAAACACTTAGACACCGTTCACGATTGCATTTTTTGAATCGATCTAAATTTGAATCGATCTAAATAAACCAGTTACCGTTCACATTATCTTTAATCCTAACGATCTGTATCGGTCTAATCTGAATCACTGCGTTCACACTACCAGTAAACATGCAATTGATCTGACCTTATTACCCATTGAGTTGTAAACACTGTGTATAAATAGAAATATTTAATCAAATTAATGTGTTAATTTCCCGCGAATTGGGTAGCACGTGCTTGCAAAACAATAATGGATGAAGTTACTAATATTTCTTCACTTGAATTACAAGTTCGAATGTTGATACTGTTGTTCTTACAGTTTTTGTCATAAATTGCACATGTAGTTTTGCCGCCATACATACGCACAATTTATTTTCGATTCAATCGTACTAGTTTAGATCGATCTCTGAGTTCGATTCAAACTAAACTACCTCTTTTGGTGCTTTAGTTTAGACCGATTCAAGATAGATTCAAAGCTTTCACACTGGACTTAAATCGATCCAAAGTGAACCGATCTAGTTTTAATCGATCTAAATGTCCAAGTGTGAACGGGGTCTAATTTTGATCATTGAGGAGCTTGATTTCTCATAACTAATAGTATGTAATTAAAACGTTCAGCTGATTTAAAGCGTTATCTCCTTTAGGTGTTCTGTAACCCCATAAGGTCAAAATATGTCTTTTATGGGCTATGCGTCACCCAGAGAGTAACTCCACGATATATAAAATCAGGAGACAAGAGAATCTCAAAGACATGTTGAGATCCACTGAAATATATCAACCATCAAGATTAAATCTTCGTAACGGAAATTATCGAAACACACGCGTACGTGATGGGGTTTATTCCAGAGAAGAATATGGAAGTCATATAATTACTTTTATAACCACGAGGATACCGCTGATAAAAGACTCGGTCCCGGAGGTATAATTTTACTGTAGCCCTGGAATATTTTAAAGGAAAAAATGTGTGTGTAAATTTTCAATATTTGAAAGTATGTAATAGTGATAAATCAATAAAGCTGCAACAACACCAAGCAAAGTTGACATAGGACGATTATGTCTGTTCCAGTTATGCCCTATTAGTATTTGTGAATGACGTTTTAAACTTGGTGACAAGCGTACCTTGGCTCAGAAAGGACTGGCATTGTATATGACATATCGGTCATAATGGAAGCAAATGTTAAAGGTTAAAATATTAATAAAAGTAATACTATAATCAGTTGTTACTTTCCTAACCACCATTATAGTGATTAGGCAAAAATATTTTATAGTTATCAACTTGTTAATAAGATAGCCTTGTGATTACATCTCTTTCAATATGGAAAAAGGAGATGTGACGTTAACTTTCCATACAGAGTTGTCTCATTGGCACTCATACCACATCTTCTTATATCTATATAAAAGACGAAAGGACAACAAGATGAACAATAATTAGGTCGAAGTACGTACGGCCCTTGCCGTTTGTCAGAAAGGATCCCGTGAAGAATATGGCGGGGTTCAAGATTTTAATCGCTAAACCGCGACCCTATCATGGCCAGTTTTCTATGAGTTTATTTGCAAAAGCATATACATGCTATAGCAATCAAAACATATATTACAAATATGACACAATGATTAACAGCAGAAAACAACACACATGGTACAAAATTAATTAATGATATGACACCTTATTTTCCATGCTGCCTTTAGATAATATTACATAGTTTTATAGTCAGAGTTTTATAAGCAGCTTTTAATAATTGGTCTAGTTTATAGATTTATGGCCAAGAACAGTAGTATTTTGGTAAATAATGTGACCTTACAGGGTTATATACAGGACAAACTAAAACAAAATGATATTCGTCTTCTACAACGTTCATATTTATACAGCACAGACATAATCGCAATTCTCTTGGAGTATTGGTGTATCGACCAACTTCGATATTTAATTGAAGTGTTCCACTTCGTAGTTTTGTAAGTAATCAAACATCACAATAGAAATTAAAATAATTTTGAAGACAAAATTCTGTCTTGATTCTTCTATAAATACAAAGTTTTTCACAATCATATAACGATACTGACCACTCTTGTAAAATTGATCAGTAATACTTTTTAACAATATCAAAAGCTACATTAGTTACATCCTGTGAAATCATCCAAGGCCTTAGTGATGATAAGGCCTTGGATCCTTTCTGAGCCAGACGTTTCTCAGTTTGTAGAAATTTGCCATTAGAATGCATGATATTCCGCGGCAAACGTACGAATCAACTATTTGAAGTTCATTGTTGTCATAGAAGAAATGATTCTTAACCCGCTGCCAGCCGTTTCTAAATACAATCACTTTGGTTTTGTCAGTGTTTACTTCAATATTCCATTTTATACAATTTGTTGACAGTTTATTAAGTAGCTAGCTGCTGTAAAATATCAGGTGATTTCCCAAACAAAACGGTATAGTCTGCAAATAAAATGAGATTTATTAAATATTCGTTCAAAGCTACGACATTATCAGTTGTATCAATAGATAAATCATTGACTATATCGTTTCTGAAAAGTAAATGGTTATCCTTGTTCACACCAAGCAGATTTTCAAAAGAATTGGACAGTAAACAGATGTAACACGAAGTTGCACAGACGAATATATAGATTTCACCATAGCTACAAATTTAGTGCTATTCGTAATAATTTGTATATAAGGAGTTAATCAAACGCCTTATGGGAGTCCACAAATGCGCAGTATAATTTCAGTTCTTGTTGAATAACATGCGCGATATAATACCACGGAGATCAAATATGGCATCTATGGTAAATTTGACTGGCCTAAACCCAAACTAAGTATCTATAAATTTGTCCTCTTCTTCACACCAAGATAGTAAACGATCAGTAAGTATGCGTGTAAAAAAATCACCGCTTTTCGTTATGGGATTGACGATACACTCAGTCCAAAAATCAGGATATATTCCACTATCGAATATATGATTAAATAATGTTTTTAAAATCGGTGGAAAAAATAACGGACTGGCACTTAACATTTCACCAACAATGTTATCATTTCCTGCATTGTTTCCCAGATTTCAGTTTCGTAATCGCTTTTACTATATCATCGTCTGTGAATTCGGAATCTAAAACATTTATTGTTGATTCATTAATATTCGTTGGATACCAATTTTTGTGGATTTCCCGGGTACAGGGGAACCACGAATTTAAATGTTCAACGAATAACAAATTTTCTAAAGGAATGTCTAAATTATCAAACGTTTCATTATTCAATAGATAAAAAACTTAATCACAAATCTCACAAATCAGCACCGAGAACATTTTCAAAATATCTATACATTTTTTCATTGTCGATTGCACATTTCTTCTTTAACAGCTGACCAATATCTGGGACCCGTTTTGGCAATATTACATAGTTCCATTCTTTTCTTCGCTTAACAGTATATTGTGCCTGGCGTTTTATTTTAATGAAATTATTTCTCACGACTATGTAAGAAAGTCTGTTTACTTCATTAGAATGATGTTGAAAATAATTCCTAGCTTTATGAACATTTTGGCGAGCGTTAGCGCATTTTTCATTGACCCATTCATTATTCGACCTTTCTGAATTGTTGCTGTCTCTGATTAAAACAGTACGACCAAAAAATCCAAATGCACAATCATATAATATGTCCGTGATCTTTCGAACTGCGGAGTTCATATTGTCGACAGACAAAATGTCTGTTACTTATGAGAAAAGACTGTACTGGTGTGATCGTAATGATTATAAATACTCATTGCTTCGGTCACTATTCCACTTTATAAAAGTATGTACCATGGGCGGCTTGAACGGCGTACGATTATTAGAAAAGTCGAATTAAAAAACATGGGCCCATGACCTGAAAATTCATTAATCCGTTGTACCTTGAAACCACAAATTTGATTATAATTGGACGGTGAAAGTAATAAATAGTCATTAACGCTGTTTCCCTTTTTAGTACAGAAATTAAAGTTACCATTCTGATCACCTCTTAGTCTACCGTTTGCTACAATTAGACCTGTATCGTGAAAAAATGAAAAAGTTTACACCATAACAAAAATACAACATAAGAACAAACAATATACGGGTAATTCAAAAAGTGTTTGGCTCATTAAATCGGTATTTAGCTCAAAACTAAAAGACTAAAGAAATAAAGAATACTGAAAACTAGTTTTAAGTCAAATTTCAACTGATGAATAATTGAAATTCTCCCAGTCTAAAACTTTGATTGTTACGTTTTACAATGAGATATTTTGACGGACTTCCGAGTGGTTAGTATAGCAGTATATTATATATGTATGGACCTCGGTTTCTACCATTTCTTCTTTAATGTTTCCAAGGAATACTCAATCGGTGATTTGTATTGAAAACAATCCAAATCAGCCATCGATTCACTGGCAGTTTCGTTATCATTCTTTTTCGAATGAAAGTTCCTTACGGTTGCTTTTTGTCGGGCAACGTTTCGTTTCATCAGACGAAATTTGTTTTTGCAGAAATGGCGAAGACACGGATGTTAACAACTGGAAAATCACTAAAAACAGGTAGAGCTCTTATTTTTCGCAAAAACCTTGTAGAAATAGTTGGCGTCAAATCGACAAAATCTCCTTCGTCATCTCTGTAATCAACTCTTATAACTGGCATCCTTTAAATATATTTTATTTCCCGGATAACATCCTCCACACCTTGATATCCTCCTGCGGTGAGTTGCATAAATTCAATGGATATGGCACTGCAACACTCTTTCCCATGATATTCACATCTAATTTAAAGATCAATCTCACCAATGTTAGGGATGGTTTTCCAAAACGCCATAACGTATTCTCTTAATTTAAAAATAAGAAGATGTGAAATTCATGCAGCGGCAAAATAATGCAGGGAAATTTGGACCTTTTCGTTGGTTGTAAACAGGGGGAGGATAATTCATAAATGATGTAATATAAATATTTAACTAGTTCCTAAACTACTATCAAAAACTTATCATTAATTTTTGTAATAAAACATATGAAACTAGTGAAATTAACTATTTTTGGAGTGTAAAAATTCTTTGGATGTTTTAGATAAATTACTTGCTTTTGATGGTCCTTTAGATTGTGTTGACAGTTTTGACTTTTCAACTCTTTACACTACACTTCCACATAATCTTAGCAAACAAAAGTTTTCTTATTAGATTAAATGATCTTTTGAAATATCTGATTACAAATATATTTGCTGCAGTTCATTTAAAGCCTTCTCCTTTAATGAGTAAGGTAAATATTCTGGATATACTTACTGGAGGTGTGATGAGATGGTTGAAGCAGCTAATTTTCTCCTTGACAGCATTTATGTACATCTCGGCAATAAAGTTTATCGAGATGTTGTAGGTATTCCTATGGGCACCAATTGCGCCCCTTTAATATCAGACTTGTTCTTGTACTGTTAATTTCATACCAAATACTCCTATTTTTCTGATAAAAAGATGGACTGTGATACAGGTCTGATGATTGATCATGATTAACCGTGACAAAACAAATGATTGATTGATTGTTGCTTGCTTCATGTCCAATTGGAATTATTTCATATATATTCAGGACGAAACAAACAAATGATTAATACAATAGGTAGATTATAGGTTGTGCAAGGTAGAGCGAACGGGTTGAAGGCCGCTTGAAATCAGTTTAGACTTGGTGCCACAGGAAAATGGAGGTATGATGGTATGAATGAAAGGATTTTGCCTTGCAACAGACCACATTGCGACCCCTCAGAGATATGTTAAACTGGTTGTCTAACGTGGAGAGCGTGGCACTCTCTTTACACGAGGCATCGGATTTTAACGTCCCCACTTCGAGTGACGTGGCTGCGTATTTATACAAGCCTCAAAACCATACGGTAATTTATTTCTATTCCCAAGTCAGCCCTTGGAGTACATCAAATTATATATCTATATAATAGATCAAAGAGAAGGCAGATTATAAAATTTTAGAGAATCTATTTTGCTAAAGAATGTAATTTTCCCGATAAACGTTGTCGTTGGTTTATGTCTGTCATATTTATTTTTCGTAAATTGTTTTGTTATAAATTAGGCCGTTAGTTTTCTCAATTGAATGGTATCATATTTTTCATGTCGGGGCCTTTTATATTCGACCATACGGTATGGGTTTTTCTCATTGTTGAAGGCCGTACGGTTGCCTATAATTTCTTACATCCACTTCATTTGAACTTTGGTGGATAGTGGTCTCATTGGCAATCATACCACATCTCCTTATTTATATATACGCATAAAATATGCCAAAAATAAACGAACAGATAAATCAATTTTTCTCTCAAGAATTGAAAACAAGTTTACCTTCTACTTTCAGCATGCCTCCTCTTAAATGTTATTTACCATGTGTTATCTGCAGTAAACGTTCAAAACCTGCTGAAAGGAGATATTTGACTGGTGAAAAAAAAATTAAGAAATCCGCAAAAATTATTCAATGTCCACATGAAGTTATTGAAGGTGTAATATTTGATAAATGTAGATTATTTTGTGGAAAAGAAATACAAAAGAAAGAAGCTCCAATAATGAGTATTTAGACAACGATCCAGATTTTGCTCCAGTTGTAAGAACTTCTCGTATAAATGATGTTGAGTGTCGTTCACCCCCAAGTGTTCAGCTTTAATTACCATCTACAACAGCCAGCCATGCACAATGTATAGTCTGTAAACGTCATGGGCAAAAACTTGCAACAGTACCAAATTCTGCTAGATATTACTTATTTTTACATAAACTTATTATTTTACCACAAGGTGCAAGGTGTTGTCCTGGACATCTTTCAGATGAATTGTTTTCAAGCTCTACATGTGAAAAAATTGTTGAGAAAAAATCATCCAGCGATTTAAATCGTATAGAAATTACCAAGTTACTCAAACAAAGAAGGGATATATCGCTAAAAATTGGCAAAAAGCGTATCGACTTCTTCCACGAGGGATTCACACTGCCGTACAATTCGACAATGCATTGGCATTTTTCTGACTAAACTTAATTGTGGATTGTCTAATAGATTACTATCCACGTTATTCAGCTTGGGTCGTGCTGCTACTAGACGTGCTATTCCATCTACCAGAAAATATCTAGGTGAAACCTTTGTTCCGTGAAAATCCTGGGTTTGAGCACATAACACGAAATGATGTTATAAATAATCACACTCGTCCTTCAGCACAGTCCCTTTTCGGTGATACTACAAATCCCGCTATTCTTGTTGTAGATGGAACATATATCTATATACAAAAACTAGCAATTTTCAATTCCAACGTAGATCGTTTAACATGCATAAACACAGGCAAAACCAATGGTCTTTGTAACCACGTCTGGATATATAGTGAGTATGATTGGACCATGCATGGGTGATGGAAAGAACAATGATGCAAACATTTTAAATCATATCATTTAAACAAATATAGAGAAAATAACCGATTGGCTTTAGGATGACATATTAATTGTAGATCGCGGTTTTCGAGACTCTCTTGATTCATTAAATGAGTAAGGTATCAAGTCTAAAATGACGTCTTTTCTTGGAAGAGGAGAAAAAAAAAAAACACTCTGTAGAAGAGAGTAATACAACACGCCTCGTAACCAAACTTCGTTGGATTGTTGAATCAATAAATGGTAGGATAATAATTTTCCGATGTTTGGACAAAATTCTACCTATGAATGAAGTTCTCCACATTCGTGACTATGTACAAATTGCTTGTTCTTTAGTTAACCGTTATTTTAAACCAATGAATATAGGTGATCAACAAGCAGATGAGTTGCTTGGTGCGAAAATGGTTTTGTTGTTAAACAAATTAATGTACTGAAAAATAAAGTTAAAAATGATTATTTTGCCAAACGAAGTTATAAATGGTCCAAAATAGATGTAACAGATTTTGATATTGATTTTCCACGTCTCAATGAAGAAAAACTCAGAAATATTACTTTAGGAACATATCAACTTAAGATGGCAAAATCATACACAGAAGAAGACTTTGACTCCGAGGGAATATATGAGGTTTTGATCTCTACTAAAGATAAGTTTCTACTCATGCCAAAGTTCAAAGCCGACATATAAGTTCAAAATGTTACCAATTATGGATTTTATTCAATGAGTGTGTTGTACTTGGTTGGTATTGTAAATGTAAAACTGGTAGTCGTGTATAGTTCGTATGTCCTCTCACATTGCTTCAGTAATATAGTATTTGGGTTTCGGCAGGTATACTGACAAACAATTCCGAATGAACAACTGGGGTCAGTACTTATTAGATGCAACGAATATTCCCGAACTTGAGGAAATTGATGCAAGTGATTTTGAAACTACAGTTACTGAAGAGTGACTATATAACACTGTGGGACAAATTTGCCATTCCAGAATTGGCAAATCTGACTTTGTTGTTCTAAAAGATAACAAAAATATTTTTGGCCAAGTGATAGATAATTAAAAAATAAATTTCCCATATGTCCCAACATGTCAGTGTTGTCACTGTTGTCACCACAGCTGATTAAAAGTACATTTCCATGGAAATTTTAAATTCCATGGAATATTAGAAGTTCCATGGGAAAATTAATGTTCCCATCGGAAAAGTACTTTTCCCATGGGAATTTTAAAGTTCCCATCGGAACTAGAATTTCCCATGGGAACATTAGTAGATAGTTTCTTCCCATGGGAAATTCTAAATTTCCCAAGGAATTTTGTTCCCAAGGAACTATTTTTCTTCCCATGGAACACCTTTTTCCTTGGGAACATTTATTCTTCCCATGGAACAATAATTCTTCCATGGGAAGATATATTTTCCCATGGGAACATTTATTTATTTATTTTTCTTTTATTATTTTTTCGGAATTTGTAAAAGAGCTATGAAATATCGCAATGGACTGATTGTTACTTATAATCATGTCTGGAGCAGTTTAACAAAAATTTCATTTGATAAAATAAAATATGTAATTACAATACATTTAAGGTATTTCTGTCATACTTTTACATTCAAAAGTTTTTATTATCATTAAATGATTGATAGAAACTCTAACGTCCAGCGGCTTATTTTTCAATTTGAATCTCTCACCTTTTCGATCAATAGCATCGTGCATTTCATGTAATATTGTTCGCTGAACTGCCAAGGATCAGAGCCATGTCTGTGTATTTCAGAATTTAATTTAAATATAAAAATATAAATCCGTTGTTTTAATCTATATACATGGAAATCACGAATCGTGTTTAATATCGTTTTCCAGTTATAATCCTTGAATTTATGACATTGAAATCATAATTATTATCAATATGTTTATTCTTTTCATCTACGTAACTCGATTTGCGTGTTTTCTCCACTAGACAGATGTGCACTGATTTTTTTAAAAGTTTATGTCATTCATTCGGTCAAATTTCCAACTTCAATGTGTTACTTGTTTACAAAAAATCTTTTATTTGTTTCATTTTCTCAAACGCCTTTGAAAGTCTTGTTAGATTTGTTTTGTGATCTCTCAGGTAAATATCAAAGAGAATCCAGAGTTTTGCATTTACAAAGACGGATGAGGATTAAATACTTGATGGTATTATATGCACTTGTATTTTACCCGTATGCTGTAATTTATAGTTTAAAGGAATACGAATACTTTATTTCTCATAAAACTACAATTACTAGTTATTGAGAACATACATAAACATAACTTACTATAAGGTACAATTATTACATGCATGTGTGAACGATACAATTAAATTAACTTAGAGGACTGACTTTCACATTTATAACTTTAATAAATTTAAATAGTTTTCTAATATTACAATATTTGATGAGTTAAACAGTTGATCAAATTTATAGATATTAGGGTTTGACCAACAGTAGTTCGATAAACATTTCTTTCTTTATAGTTTAAATGTTCCACAATTCAAAATGTAATGGTACTCGTCACCAATGTAGTTTGAGTGACACAGACGGCAAATTCTGTCTTCTCTCGGTAAACCCTGCAACCTTCCAGACTCAATCGGCAAGTGGTGACTACCACATCTATATTTGCATAATGTATAAATAAATTTGTAAGGTAAAAATGAAAAGTATTTTTCAAATTGTAAATTCTTTAAAAAAAACGATAACATAAAGTTTTATGCGATTCTGCAACAAAAACAAAGCATTCTTGTTGAAACTGGTCTTTTAGTTTTTGCTTAATACATTTTGACACCCATTTATCAGCAAAGTGTGTATTCCATATATTGAACATAATCATACCGCAATTATCAAAAACATTTTTTATATATGATATCCACTTAGTTTCTATTCCGTTTTCATTATAATAAAAAACACAAGTTTGTATAATACAACACAAATTTTACTTTCTTTTTCCATTAAGAAGTCTTCTCTCGAAATTTATCATTTACAACTTTACAGACACAGTAATGGGGTATCTGCCAAGCTCTGCATACACCAGGAACATATATATTAGATATACTGTTCCCAGGCATACACTATGACATTTGGAGTAGACTGTTTTAAATGTAAGGAGCATAGTCGTCTTTTGTATCTAGATCAAAGACTAAATGATTTATTTTTGCGATTGCATACAGGTAAAATAACTATTTGATTGCTGGTGATTTCTTTGTACGAATAGAGACCAATTCGAAAGAGTTTTAATTTGCAAATTTTATTTAATTTGCAAATTTTATTTATTTTATTTTTTGCCTCACTAGGTAGGTGAAAATGTTGTATAAAATTTATTGTAAAATTGCGAAACTTGCATTACGGGCATATTCTATACTTCTAAGTTTGAATAAAGAATCTAAACTTTTTTCAAATATGGAATACGCAACCAGATCTCTGTAATCTTATCCATGTTTGAATTAT
Organism: Mytilus coruscus; assembly: GCA_017311375.1. Lineage (NCBI taxonomy): Eukaryota > Metazoa > Mollusca > Bivalvia > Mytilida > Mytilidae > Mytilus > Mytilus coruscus. The sequence continues at coordinate 68,056,212 of CM029596.1, forward strand.
GTTTCTGTGAAAGACGGTTGATTGGGTATTAGTTTAAGGTAGGTGTGGTTTTAGGTAACTTTCCTCCAATCAACTGGCCTATTCGACAAACCTGTGTGCGCTGATGCGTAAACTGGCTATGACATTGTAACGGCACGTGTCTTACATCGGAGTATGTCGTGCGTGACCAATGTTTATTGTAGTATTTCTATGTGGCCAATCTTATCTGATATACAAGTTTTAAAGATGGAAATTTAAATTCGCTTTTTGAAAGATAATTTAAGCAGTACCCACGAGATACGGTCTTAGAGTGTTTAAGAAAACAAAACTTTAAAACTTTGAGAAGGATACATATTTACAGAGACATATACTACATGTATTATATGTCTCTGATACTAACTATAACGTGTTTTGGAAAAAAATTAAGTGTCAGAGAATTTGAATTACGCAATTAGCGCACCTCGATCACTTTTGATAAAATAGTACATCGTTGATTTTTAATATTTAGAAGTGATTTGTGACTGTTATAAGCAGATACATCTATACACGTTCTGGTTTAAGTTTACTATGATCACACTATAAATCATTTTTGGGCAGATTTGCTTGTTTTTATTCGTAAAGTGTTTTTAGGGCCAATGAATCCCTTTTTGTGATTTTTACTATAACCAAACCTGGCCAGGAAAAATATCAACATTATTTTCATAACCTTGAAAGTTTAAAGTTGTTTGTGTTAAATTTTTTACATTTCATTTATTTCAGCTTTCATTCACCGGGTTTATTTTTTTTAGCGTTTTTTTTTTTTTTATTTTGTTCATTAAATAATAGTAAAATTTACTTTCTATAATATAGATACATATATTTGAATTCCTAAATAACACTTGGAAATAAATTTTGAACATTAAATTTGTCACCACTTCGCTTTTGTCGTCGGCTATCTTAGTTTGGTCCTTAATATGCATGAAATACTTGCCACTGAACGTTTAACAACAAACGGCAACTATCCACCAATCCATCTGCAATTGCGATACCTCTGTAAAATATCCGTCATTTTGTCACATGCTTGGTACTATTTTTTTAACAAATTTCGTGTTGTAAGCCGAATTTGTCCTACATTTAAATTGTTCTTGTTCAGTAATACATTCTTTGAATTCAAAAGTCCAGAGCTAACAAAAAGTCTATATTGGTATAGTAAGTTATTCTTTCTTTTTACATATTTACAATTGGTAACATCAAATAAAATTTTAGGCATGTTGTACTAAGCCATACGTTACTATTCGTCTCTGGTATGTAAATTTGTAAACAAGATTTAAATATGATTTTTATATGCAAACTGAAGGATCTAAAATTTAAATGATTTATGTAAAAAATAATGTATACGGAGCGGGGGTATTGCACAAAGTCAGCCAGACTACCCGGATTATAAATCCTAGCCTCTGTACTTGTATGATGACTTAATCCAAAATTTAGCTTGTCAGATGAAAAACCAACAACACTTTGGTTAAGGACTACAGTTGAAAAGTAGCCTTTGCTAACAATCCATGCAAAATAGTAAGGTGTGTGTTCCTGAGCGTATAATGCACAAAGAAAGGGTTGTTATGTACTTTTGAACTAAGTAGGTAGTATGGTTACCATGCACCTTCCTGTTATAACAGATACGACAGACGTGCACTACTGTCAACGGAATTACGGTATCAGTTGTTATAGTATACACAAAATTAATTGGGCTTATTTGGTCTCTGCTGCATAGTTTATTTCATTGGCAATCATAGCCCACATCTTTTTATTCAAGAAGAGTTTTGGGGCCTCGGTGGCCGAGTGGTCTAAGTAGTTACTACTGTAATCACTAGCCATTTGACACTGAGGTTGTGAGTTCGAACCCCGCTCGTGCGGGTGCACTCGACTCCAATCTTAATTGACAAGGATTGTCAGTTTTCCTATCGAAGGTCGGTTGTTTTCTCCGGGCACTCCGGCTTCCACCACCAATAAAAACTGGTCGCCACGAAATAGCCCAAAAGCGGTGCTTAAAAGTGGCGTTAAAACACCAAATATCAAAATCAAATCAAGAAAAGTTTTAAATCTTGAATATTTTGTAATATCTTTATGAAGCTTGACTGAGACGTAGATTCACTCAGATACCGATCATTCTTATCTTTTCTTCTTTAACACAAATGAATGTCAGGGATTCGGAATATGGCAGTTATATATATATATATATTCTCAGTTTATATTTAATTCGAAGCATTATCGAACTATGTCAGCCTATTGGACTTTCATCTTTAAAATTCACTTTGAATTAAAAATCTAAATGAGATAACATAGGAATAGCTTGGAGTGTAAACACGTATATGTAAAAAAGAGAAACCAACAGCAGTATTTGACGCGTAGACGAAATTGATGATGTAATTTTAACGTCCAGTGACATATATTACAATGCATGTCGAAACAGAACTTGAAATTGACAATAGGTATTAATAGAACCGTCGCTTTTCCAAAGTATTCACGCTTAGTTGGAATTTCACGTGCTATTTCACAAGGTTCGCATTATAGTTAAACATGTACAATACAACTAACAAATGTGATGACGAATTTCTGTTCTAGAACGTTCTAATTTTAATTTAAATCTGATTTTTCTACAATCATAACTTTGACGAAGCAAAGCAAGTTAGATATAGATCTGGACTGATATGCATAAAACAATACCCAATCGTAGTATTAATTTATCGTAGAACATGCAGAAAAATCCGTCTTTTCGGAACAAATCTTAGCTTAAATACGGGCCCTGAATTTAAATCAGATCGGTTCTGGAGGTTTTTATTTTCAAAATACATATTATTGATTGTGACTATCTTTAGTTCCGTATCTTTCTATCTGTATAAAGCAACGATCGACAAGTGCGTACATTTTTTGTGAAATAAATCTTTATATGTTTTAAATTGTCAATAATTATTGACAAGTAGTACAAACTTACATTTTTCAAATTTGACCGATAGAAAATATCTCCATAAACTGTTACTTCCTCATATCTTTGGTTGGAATTAAATATCATTCATTACACCAGAAATGTAATTCATAAACAAGTGGTAGTAAAATTGACTACACGTATGAGTTCAGTAATTTATGGTATATCACTGTCGGACTCAAGATACAAAACAAATGTACACATGATGTATATTCTAACAGATAATTGATTTTTAAATATAAAGTTCCAAATTACCGGCCGCATACACAACTCAGCAGTTACTGTAAAGCGGTACGTGAACCAGCATTACGTGTAATAAAACTTTTAAGCCCGACAGGAAATCGCATGAATACCCGGAAGTGTCACCTCACAGTACCTCTGGCAATAATTCTTTTAGCCATGGTCAAGTTAGGAATTTAATAAAAAATTAAATTTAAAAAAGTCATGTTGTATATTGAATAGTCCCAGATAAAAAAGTTATGAACAAATTAGATTATTGGAAACAATTTTACACGGAAAACTGCATTTTAATTATGGCTTTATACTATAAGAGAATCCATAAAAGAAATCGCTTTAAACTAATTCCCTATATTTTGTCGAGCCTGCGACTTTTGTCGGAAAAGCGAGACATAGCGATCCAACATTCCGTCGTCGGCGTCGTCGTCGTCGTCGGCGGCGTCCACAAATATTCACTCTGAGGTTAAAGTTTTTGAAATTTTAATAACTTTCTTTAACTATCCTGGATTTCTACCAAACTTGGACTAAAGCTTGTTTATGATCAAAAGATAGTATCTAGAAGTAAATTTTGTAAAAATTTATTTCCTGTTTTTTCGTATATTACTTATAAATGGACTAAGTTTTTCTTCCAGTTAACATTACATGTACATACAATCTGCAGTTAAAGTTTTTACAACCTTTATTAGATTCATAAACCATCCTTGATTTTTACCAAACTTGGACAGAGGCTTCTTACAATAAAAAGATTACATAGACAACAGCAAAAATAGGCGAGACACTGGGTTCCGCGGAACCCTTACAATTTTTTGTTTCATAACGTTAGCTAAAAAATCTAAAATGGCAGATCATAGTTATTTAAAAATTAGAGAATGTAGAGAATTGATATTTTGAATTTGAATTTGATGGTGATATTTTATCTAGGAGAATAAAACGTTAATACTTATGAATTTGTGCTGTTTTATACAAAATGAACATGATATATTTACATTTTTTTGGCGGAGTTTCCTTTAACTTTTAGACTTTTATTGCTGTATTTTTGGTTTTATTGTGCTATCATGATACTATATTAAAATTCATTATTATACAACAAATGAATAAAATGGCATTGATAATTTCTCTTTTTCGATAAATGGACTGTTTTTTGGCGCTATGCACTAAAATATTCTCCGCCGTTAATAGTGATACACTTTTGGTGAATGAATTGAATATGAATACCCATCTTAACATTATTCAGTGTAAAAAAAGTTAATATCATCACTCGGTATTGTTTTAACACATGAAAATCCGAGCCGGAATATGTACAGAATGTATTACCAAGGAAAATGCATACCGGCACATATAGAACACATAATGAATTGTGCAAGCACAATACAAGATTAAATGTTCTTGAAAAATTTAAATATACATTATATAGAAATAATCGTGCTCGTATAAACTTAACATTTATTATACCAATTATGGAATATGCATATGTGTTTGGGATAGATGTACTCAACAAGATTCTAATAATTTAGAACATGTCAAGTTGGAAGCAAAAGGATTAGTAACTGGGTTGCCCGTGTATGTCAGTCGTGAAGCTACATATTTCGAAACAGGCTGGAAATCGCTATAGTAGACAGAAGAGAGTCAAGAAAGCTCAATGTGTTATATTCTTTACATAAAGAAACTGCCCTTGATTATCTCTGCGATTTAATGCTCCGACTTATTGGTCAAATTCAAATTATGATTTGCGAAATAGTAACAACTATGTCGTACCCCGTGTCATAGACTAGATATAACCACAGCATCCCCCCCCACACACACACACACACACACATCTACTACAATTGAATGGAAGTCTAAATCCCGACATATGGACTTCCCGAAATATAAAAACAGCCACCCTTCTGCTTTAGTTGTAGTGTTAGAAAACTTAATATCATTCATGCTTGAGAAATAGGGTGCGTCTAAACACTGCTAAGGAGTCCTTAGTGCACTAAGGACTTGTGATATGCCACTAAGGACTAGATGGGGTGCTATTACCTTTAATGTCTTTTCATATTATCGTAGATATTGATATTTAATGCATAAATTTCAAATTTTATAGAAAAATAATCATAAATAAATGAGTTATTCAACATTGTGTAGACACGTGCCTGTTTTTCTTTGATATGCCGAAAATCAATGAACCGTTAGACACGTGTCAAATTACATAACTGATTACACGGGAATCCTGCTATCTGTTGTGTTTAATCGACAAAATTGGAAAAGTTGGATACTAATAAATGAATTGTTTTTCAGATTATATTTCAGTGATCAAGTTTGTTGTTAAAATTTTATTCATGTTTTTTTTTTTTTTTCAGATTCTCAAGAGTATTTTGTAATTATTTCTTGTAAATAATAGATTTGTTTCCAGAGCAATTTATCTAAATTTATTTTCATATATGAAGACGTTAAGCAATGTATTACTAGTCAAAACGAAATCAATAAGATAATAAATCTTTACTACATGCAACCACACTAATTTCATATATGAACTGTTTGGGCAGAGATTATCTTATGCGTTTGTTATGGTTCATTTTCAAAATTTTTATCATATGAAGAAAACGTTTGAGCAATATATTTCTGGACAAAAACGAATTCAATATGATAATAAATTTTTACTACGTGCAACCAATATAAGAAAGGAGATGTGGTATGATTGGCGATGAGACAACTCTTCACAAGAGACCAAATGACACAGAAATTAATAACTATAAGTCACCGTACGGCCTTCAACAATGAGTAAAGCACATACAACATAGTCATTATTTCATACAATATCTTAAACAGACAATTTGGTTAAAAAAATAGAAATCGGATTTCCTTCTGACATACTTGTTCTTCTTAAAGAAAAAATAAATTAAAATAAATTATATTTGAAAATATTTCTGTTGGTTTTGTTTCAAGGATTTGTATAGTAATATACTATACAAATCCTTGTTTTTTTCATTTTTGTCGAGCCTTCGACTTTAGTCGAAAAAGCGAGACATAGCGATCCTACATTCCGTCGGCGGCGTCCACAAATATTCACTCTGTGGTTAAAGTTTTGAAATTTTAATAACTTTCTTAAACTATCCTGGATTTCTACCAAACTTGGACAGAAGCTTTTTATGATCATAAGATAGTATCCAGAACTTGAGAAGTAAATTTTGTAAAATAAAATTCCTGTTTTTCCGTATTTTACTTGTAAATGGACTTAGTTTTTCTGCCGGAAACATTACATTCACTCTGTGGTTAAAGTTTTAAATTTTAATAACTTTCTTAAACTATCCTGGATTTGTACCAAACTTGGACAGAAGCTTGTTTATGATCAAAAGCTAGTATCTAGAAGGAAATTTTGTTAAAATTTTGTACCTGTTTATCCGTATTTTACTTATAAATGGACTTAGTTTTTCTTCCAGTTAACATTAAATACAGTCTGCAGTTAAAGTTTTTAAAACATTTATTAGATTCATAAACTATCCTGGATTTATACCGAACTTTGACAGAAGCTTCTTACAATCAAAAGATAGTATCTAAAGGAATATTTTTATTGATTTTTTTCCTCATTTTTGTTGAGCCTGCGATTAACAGCAAAAGTAGGCGAGACACTGGGTTCCGCGGAACCCTTACGAATTTTTACACGTGGTAGATTTAGGTATAAAGTATTCAAATTATCTTGTATTACAAAAAAATGATTATTTTCACATCATGAAAAAGCATATTTTCAAGGCATTCGTACGAAGCATAACCCTTTTATGTCAAAATTATATCTATAGCTCTAAATTAACACATACGGGATAATTTTCGTAAATAATGTGCTAAAACTGTGGAACATTTTAACTAAAAACATTTGTCTCCTTTATATATTTGAAAATGAAACTTCAAAGTTCGATAATGATATTTAAACTTCTTATACTTTTAGAAAAAAAAACCAAATGTCGAACAATTACAAAATATAGGTACGGTATGAAGCCTTTGTAAACAGCTATCAAACTGGTTGAAAACTAGTGGTTTTGAATAACCCCAAGGACGTCACATGATTTTTTTTCAATTCAATCGTAATTCGTACTAAGTATGAAGCAGTAATAGAAAGTGGAGAAGCAAACACCAGGTTTTGATAGTTTTTTCAGAATTTACTCATAAATTTTAATGAAACACGCATCTTTGTCCGAATTAAAATTAAAACAAAAACTTAGAAAATATATCCATTCCTTTTGTCTTGGTATCTCTAAATATTACTTCCATGCTCTTACATAAACATTTAACAAGTTGATCACACTCTTAACTTCTTAGTTGGCGCACATCAAAGTCGTGCACAAATGGCAAACAACTTTGTCGAGAAAGAATAAATACATAAAATTATTTGTCCTTTTAATCATTGCAAATAAGAACAACATATTTTATTATAAATTATTAAGCATTAATCTTTTCGATACAATTGTTAATTACTTAAAATAAAAGATTATGATTGTTTATTCAGTTGTTGTTATATGGCACGTGTCAATCGGTTCACTGATTCTCGGCATATCAAAGAAAAATGGGCACGTGCTTAAACAATGCTTAATAACTCGTTTATTTGTGTTTATTTTTCTGTAAAATTTTAAATTTATGCATTAAATATCAATCTCTTACTTAATAAGGAAAAATAATACATGTAACAGCACCCTATCCAGTCCTTAGTGGCATAGTATACGTCCTTAGTGCACTAAGGACTCCTTAGCAGTGTTTAGACGTACCGTGAGAAATATGCGAAGCTATTTAAATGCAGATCTGCACCGTGTTAATATTAAACTAAATCCGCATGCAGCTGTAGCCATGCTGTTGAAGATTGTATTCATAACTTTTCGAGTGCCCATTTCACAATGAAGCAAGAGAAATATTGTTTTGATTTTAAAAGATATGCTATACCAGTTGAGCTTCTACTGGCTGATCACGGTGACCTGTAAGCATTTCAGCAAAACAGAGACATATATATATATATGTCTCTGTGCAAAGTAAAGAAATTTTTGAATTTGTTCAATCTTATATCAGAAATCTGTGACAGCGATAATTTGTGTAAATTGTGCATCTTCGTTTGGAACTATTTATAGAGATTATTTTTCGCTAACAAACTTCTCGGTCATAAATTGTCATTATATAGTTAAACTAATTATTATTTTATCAAAAGTCTTATTTCCGTCTTTGTGAAAATAAATTTGACACTTAATAGTAACTTATAGCACAAAAAGCTTTTCAAACGAAATTCGTTACATGTTAATAAAATTGAGACATTTATTTCTTTATCCATTTTTTTTTTATAAATAATTGAATTTATTTATTTCATTTAAAATTTAAATGTAAATTTTATAAATAAGCTAATAAGACGTTCACTTTTGCCCTGTCACAATTACACAAAGATTATACATACTTTATTCTGATAAACCGCTGTAAATACAAAGATACATAGAAGAACATAGACATTATACAATATTACAAAGGTACATATGTTGAGGAAATAAACAATACAACAGAAATACATGTTAAAATGTGCAGTGTATATTAAATGGAAGGCCTTAAAATGTGACAGAGGAGGAGAAGTTTAATTGAGAGAATCCACTTCATCGTTTATAACTCTAAAAAAATTGCATAAATTTCTAAGCTAAGATTGTTTAGATGTATTCAGAAGTTCCCTGAGCTTAAGAATATTACAATGGTTTGTGAATTTTTTTATCTAAGTATTTATTTCTTTCTGTTGTAAAAAAGTTGCATTTGAGGAGATAATGGTATTCATCACCAATATCGCCATCTTCACATAAAGGACAAGTCCGATTTTCTCTTGGGATATTAGACCACCTCCCACATTCTATTGGCAGTTTATGGTTGACCATTCTAAATTTACAGAATGTAAACCCATCTTTGTCGTTTAGAACATCAAAATACTTTTCAGTTTTAAGCGATTCCTTAAATAGCCTGTAGTTCAGAGTTTTTGCAGAGGCTTCTACACTTGAGAACCAAGTTTGGGTAAACTGGTCTTCTAAAGTAATTTTAACAATTCGCTTAAGCCAATTTGCATCATAAAAGGTTTGATATGTCCATATAAATGAAAGTCCACATTCGTTTAGGGTGTTTTCTATGCTTAGTAGCGAAGTTAATCGGAAATTGGTTTCAAGTGCCATTTGAGTCATTAATTTATAAACATTCAGAACTTCACATACAACTAAAATTCTGAATTCCTACTTTGTCACGCCTCACAATTCACGCCAGTCCATATTACAACAATATTATATTGCATTTTCGGTTTTGTGTTAGTTTGTATTACATGCATTCCTGTTTTGTTTTTCGTCATTATTTTATGTATTTTGTGTTTGTATTTGTATACGGAGAGGTGTTATAACTTGTGTTCAATCCCATTTACTGCTTTTGGAAATAAAATGTGTTTAAATAAAAACAAAACAAAAATACGGTATAAACGTAAGTAAGTCACACAAAAAAAAAACTCACGTGAAAAGTAACAAACTTGTACATTTGGTACATGTATAGAGCTCTGATACATGTATCTGTATATGTAAGAAAAACAGTCACAGAAATCACTAATCCATGTCCATGTTAAGTTTTTAAAACAATTCAACAGAGACTAATAATATGACTTCAATTTATTATTTTCTGTTCTTGTTATTCATCTACATAAACTGCCTATGTCCTATACAGAATATAATACGGAAGGAATCAAAATGTTGAAATAAAGATGTCCGTAGAAATACCGCAAATGACCGCCTCAATATTACACACTAGGGACTTGATGGGAAGATATAAATTATTGGCACAAAGGACATGAAATATAAAAGTAGACTATGCTATTATAAATAAATAAATAATTTCAAATTATATAATCATATCTTAAGTAATAACAGTGTTATTAAATATTTTATCGACACGTGCCGCACTCTATTGATTGTCATTGATGTGTAATCGATTGAAATTCGTGTTCATTCAACCAGAACCCGTTAATTACGTACGTGTTTACAGATTGTACATGATTGTATTATTTCAGCATGTTATAGTGTTTTTGTTTTATGGGTCTTGTAGTTTGTAAAAAAAAAAAATAATCAAAATTTGTGGTATTTCTACGCACCGGAAAATAAGTTCAATAATAGAAAAAGAATATTTTGTTATCACAACACACGCACAACTTAATTTAAAACTTACTTGTCATTGCTTCATATTTTAATGGATAATCAGAGTTTTATGGAAGTTGCATGTTGAGTGCAACTTTAGATACGAAAGCATATTGACATTTTGTAGAAAACCCGCATACTTCAATAATTTAAAATAAATCCTGCATTTTCAACAAATTTCATTTTTTCTAGGAGAAAAACAATCTAAAGGAAAACATGTTCCCGTTGTAAAATATCTGATTCAATGGTAAGAAAAATTGTTCCCATCGGAGAAACAAATGTTCCCATGGGAAGAAAAATCGTTCCCATGGGAAGAAAAATTGTTCCCATGGGAAGATAAACTGTTCCCATCGGAAAAGTTAAATTCCCATGGGAACTTTTAGTATTCTTCTTTTCCCATGGGAACTGTAAAGTTCCGATGGGAACTTTAAAATTCCCATGGGAAAAGTACTTTTTCCGATGGGAACTTTAAATTTTCCCATCGGAACTTCTAATATTCCCATGGGAATTTTTAAATTTCCCATGGGAAATGTACTTTTAATCAGCTGTGGTGACAACAGTGACAACAGTGACATGTTTGGACATATGGGGAAATTTAATTTTTTTAATTATCTATCACTTGGCCAAAAAATATTTTTGTCATCTTGTAAGACAACAAAGTCAGATTTGCCAATTCTGGAATTGCAAATTTGTCCCGCACGGTGTTATATTATCAACTATGGACTTTTGACGAGGTCAATACGTTATATATGGACCTGATCAGATTATATTGACCGAAGACGAAGTCCGAGTGTCAATATAATCTAACAGGTCGATATATAACGTATTGACTGAGTGAAAGTCCTTAATTTTTATATTACATAATTATGTAAATAATGTATTAGGAAGATGGACTTCAATGTTCTTTCTGTGTATTTTTAAATTATATTTTGCAAGATTTTTAACATGCCTTTGAAAATATCTATAAATAAGATGAACTTGTTTTATTGTAGACAAAATACAACATATTTTATTTTTTTCTTTCTGTTTAGAATAAATAAGAATTCAAATGAAACTCATTTCAGTCTACTTTTGAATATTAAAGTTGTAATTGAATGTTATATTTGAGCAGTTATATAAGTTTGGCATAGGCATCATTGGAGCCCTTTGAGGAATAGCATTTACTGGTGCATTGTCAGTTGTCTGGACAGGAACAACTTCCCGAACAAGATCATAAGTTTTCAAAATATCATTGAGTTCATCATTAAATAACTCAGGATCGGTTGAATCACTAACATCGGCCAACAATACTTGTTCTTTGGAACAGGAGAGCGTCATGAGTTCTGTACTGTGATAATTTAAATCTGATATTGCAGTTGTAGCAGTGTAGGTAGATGTAGTAGTTTTAAAGACTTTGTTAGTAGCGTTGGTCTTTTTATTTAAGGTGTCTGGCATACGTTTCTTTGTTTCTTCACTCGTTTGTCCAGTGTATGTTTTAAGTGAGTTCTCAGATATGTGTCCGGTTAAAGACATTATATGTCTGTTTTGAAACTGGGCAACATCAAGAACATGTACGGTAGTTGCTCTTAGAGAATGATTTGTATAAAATATTGACAATTTGGCAGCTGCAGATATTTTTTTCATCACTGAACCGAGATAGTTATGACCTAAATCAACAGTGTTGTAGTATGTTTTGTCCTTCGGTTCATTCCTAGACTGTTGAAAAAATGATTAACATTTTGGATTGAGTCTTTTAATGTATGCCATAAGACTGCGAACAGGACATCTGGGAGGACTTTCTGAAATTAAATGAAAAAAAAAACACACATTAATATTAATAGGCTAGATTTGAAATGACAACATAAGATATTTACTTGTAAAGTTTTACGGATAGACACAATACGTAGATACTGAAATAAGAATTGAATATATATAGTACATTAGACCGGTCTTCCAATTATGATACGTCATTGTGATATTCATCTGTCTTTAAAGGTTTTATGAATTATAGTTACATGTATAGGAACAAAACATAGTATTTGAGATAACATGTATGAAACATGTAGCAATAAAATTTTTAATTTTAAATCAAACTGTTTTTTACCTTTAATTTCGTACATCCTCCCTTCACTTTTGGCATCATCTGTCTGGTGGTTTTTAGTTTGCTCATTCCGAACTTTATAAGCATAAAGTGCCCCCTGTCCATCACTAGTAACAGCAAAATCATCTCGTTGTAGGTCCCTAAGATTTTCCCAGCCACGTCTCCCAAAATGGAGCATAACATCCACAAAGACCTACAAATTAAAGAAGTTTTGCTTTGTATTATTCTTTACAATACAGAAAAAAAATTAACAAACAATTTGTATAATCAAAGCTTGCATCATTTTTAAATTTTGTTTTGAACATGTCTTCTGTGTGTGTCTGTTTGATGTTGGTATTAATTGTGGATGTCAGTTTTATTTTATTTTTCTATGGCATACCTAAGTCCAAATTTGGACTAGGTATACTTATGCTATTAAAAATGTACATATAATATATACAAAAAGAGGAAATGTGGGGAATTCGTCATGAAAAGTCTGTATAATACAGGGTAGTATCACATAATCACTTATATTACATTTGGTGTAGCATTCTCCTTTTTTATTGGTTTATTGGTTATTACAATTAATTTTTACAAGTTCATGGGATGAAATAAAACGTAAAAAATGAAAAATGCAGACAGGAGGAGAAAACGTTATTTGCAATCATGTCCTACCTTGTGTTGAAGAATTTTTGCCGAATTAGTTGTACGCCAGGAATCTAAATATGCATATACAGATTCTAGATCAGAATCAGAAATAAACTGGTGATGGTCGACAGCTCCCTTTCCTTTACCTTTTCATTTGCTTTACAACACCCCGAAGAAGACTTTCTTTGACTTTGATGTTGAAAATTCAGGTCCTTTGACAATGTTCACTTTATCATCTCTAACAGAGTCTAAGTGTCTCTGAATACCTTGTCGATATGACGTCAGTGTTGTCTTTTTGTACATTTCTCCATTCTTGTCACGGATTTCTGCATAAAACTTGGTGGTGAGGGTATTGTCAAGTGTTTCAACATCCTACGTTTCAAAGTGTGGATCCAGTTTATTTTCCGTTAGATATTCTTTGAACAACTTCACAGCTTGATGCGTTTGCTTTCTTGTATTCTTAGCGTCTGCATTTAACATCAAATTCTTGATATCACCATCGGATAAACTTGCAAATTTTCTTTTCGTCTGCTGCTGCAAGTTTTGCCATCATTGTTATGTGTGACATCATGACGTAGAGTAATTTCGGACCGGAACGGCTTAGCAAGATTTTCATATTGACCGTCAATATACATATAAATAGAAACATAGCGTCAATATACTTAAAAATAGAAACAAGACTTCAGATACACGAAATAATCTTTGAAACACGTGATCGTAATAACCAATGAAAAAGTAGAATGCTACACCATATGTAATATTCGTAAATATGTATGGTTGTCAGCTTTCACACTTCAAACTAATACATTATCCAATTGAGGTTAACCTGATCGACCGCTTCGGAGGAATTCCAAATCAACCACTATGTGTTTTCAAATATCGTCACTGTATGCATTTTATCCAAATTGCATCTATTTTGCCCCAAAAAAGCGACGGAAATCTTATAGGTTTTCTTAAAGACTGAACAGTTCGTATTCTCATCATTTGTCATTATGCAGGTCTTTCAACATAGCTAAATACACTCCGTTTATGAAGTTACAGGTCACCGTATTTCATTGTGTTGTTTTAGCCGTACCTATTAGCAATAATCTTCGAAAGTCATACAATAACACTATATGGATACATAAATATGTTAACTTTATTTAAACATATATTTCATTAGGTCCCCAACAATGAAGCTCAAGTGTTCTCAAAATAACTCACCGGAATGAAGGAATAAAATTAATACTTCTATATAATGATGACCTCTTCATCTTGTTGAAAATTCGAATGGAATTGGTTGTGATGGTGATATTTCTAACAAACGATTTGCCAATATTTGTCTTCCTTGATTTGAATACATATTTAACACAATCATTTCGAACATTTATATATAAACTGATAATTCAGTCAAAATAGCCGTAATTGCATTAATTGCTTGACAAAAAAATCATGGTGGTTACCACAGCAACAAAATCAGAATGATTAATTTAAAAATATTTAATGGAACATTATTTCACAATACAGACACAGCATAAATGCCTCATTTACTGAACTCATGTATTATGATTTTGGTGATTTCAAGGTATTTTAGGTGTTTTCAGACATATTAATAAAATAAAATCTACCTCCGTTACCATGGCAACTACGATTTAAACTGTAGTATATATCATCAGTACATGTTATCATGATACACAAATGTAAATATTAGCATTATTCTAAGTTGGGCCAAAAAATACACTCAAGGCCCCTACTCCTTTACCTTTACAGAAATAAAAAATAAACGGTAATAACTGTCCTTTGCTAGATCTAGATATTTCAGTTTTACACGGGAAACTATACACAAAAATTTACGAAAAAGGGGACGTTTAATTATTCGTTCCCTATTGTTAATTTTCCTTCTTTGGGCATTGGTGTTCATTTGGCACCATCTTATGCTGTTTATATACCACAGCTCGTTCGCTATGCCCGTGTCTGTAGTGACGTTTAGAAGTTTGGCTGTACCTGTAGAAAACTTATTTTAAACGGGATAGCACATCCTAATTTTTACGGAGATGTTGTTTACTGAGACCGGAAATTAAGATACGGTCCGGGTCAATCTAATCAAAATAAAATTCTCTGATTTCGTTATCCTTATATGTACGAGCACGCGAGTTAATGTAGATATAAATTTTAATTAGATTAGTTGTTATTGGCTTTGAACTAGCTGTAGTAACAGCGAGTACTCTCAGATCTGAACCTAGTGTCTTTTTTGTTGTGGGGATGTATAAATTCCCTGCCACATCCGGTCTGTGTTTTTGTAAGTTGTTTTTCTGCATTGTATCGATCTGAGTAAAGCCCTTTTCAACTGATGTTTACAGTTTGTTCTTATGTTATACTGTTACATCACTATCCCGGGTTAGGAGGAGGGTTTGGCGCTAGCAAACTAGTTTAACCCCGCCACATTCTGTATGTGCCTGTCCCAAGGCAGGAGCCTGCAATTCAGTGTTTGTCGTTTGTTGCTGTATATTATATTTGTTTTTCGTTCATTGTTTTGTACATAAATTAGGCAGTTAGTTTTCTCGTTTGAATTGTTTTACATTTTTCATTTTGGGGCCTTTTATAGTTGACTATGCGATATGGGTTTTGCTCATTGTTGAAGGCCGTAAGGGGATCTATAGTTGTTAACTCTTTTGTCATTTGGTGGAGAGTTGTCTCATTGGTAATCATACCACATCTTCTTATTTGTATATTTGTTTCGTTTTCCTCTTTTTTTTGTTTTTGTCGTTTTGGTACACATTTATATATTATTACATACATATAACGTTCATTATGAGGTTTTATTCCTCATATAAAACAAAGGATTCCAATTCATTTGTAGTTGTTTGTAAATTGTAATTATAGTTTAAAAAATATATCATATATATATAAGAAAATAAACATTTATTCATCCAATAAAATACAGAAAATAAACGACCATTACAAATAAATAAATAAATTGTCTAATCACAGTTCTTCTTTTTTAGGTTTTCGGAAACAAGACAGTAGAGATCCGATAAAATTACATGCATATCCACTCATGTGTTTTTCATTTAGTTTTTACATTTTTATTGCAAGAATAACTTAAAAGGATTGGACACAAGTTTTAACAACATTGGCGGCGTCCTCTACCAATACAAATATAAATACTTAAAAATCAATTAATATTGACGAAAACAATGATAGGAATGTTTGTACTACAAAAACCATATACCAGGAAAAATAAACAATATATGATATGAGATAAAAGTAAATTGGAGTTGAAGTGAGAAATCAAGTCTTAGTTCATGCTGCATGGTGTTTAAAAAGGAATCAGTTACTCCAATTCCATTTTAGGAGTTAATTTCCATTCACTAAAAACTGTAATCGTATTTTTCATGGATCCTTGTATTGAGTGACATGAGGACTGTTATTAGGCAAACATTTTCACTCTACTCGACATACACGTCATTTTCAGCCTTTCGCCGAGGGAAATCCTTTTTACTGTGCTTATTCAGTGGGCTTTGTGGTATCACAATAGCAATGGCTAAAAAAGTTTATCAAATTGCAGTTTGAATTCTTCTCCAACAAATTGATCAACTGGTAAAATATTTTATCAAATTGCCTCAGTGAAAGGTTGTTAGTATAAAGCGAGTGCAGTGACATAAAAAATTAATACTTACCATCCAGCTCCAGATAGATGATGTCTATGTCATGGATTTCAAACAAAATAATGACTTACTATAATATGAGTCACTGGTTTGAAAAGGTCTATAACTTTGACATGAAAACTTCTATCCTAAAGAAATTTTATAAATAAATAGTTCAAAACATTGTTTTGTAGGTCAATAATTTATAACTCTAATTTGGATACTTTTTCTAAAGCAATTACTAATCTGCTAATATTAAAGGGAAATACTTTACATTACTGTAAAATCAGCAAAATTTGTTCTGTCAAATATCAACTTCCTTCATTTTATAAGTAATTTGTTTGTAACATTATTTCCATGATTATTAAACTGTTATCCTCTGTTCTGAAAAGAACACTGAAATTTATTTTTAAGATGATTAAAATTTTGAAAAAAAGCTGTTAAAAACATATTATGGAACACATTATAAGTTCTATAAATCATACAAATTCGTCTGTTAATTAGTAAGAAGGTATCACCAGCCCAGTAGTCGGCTGTGTTCTGTGTTGATATGAATTTTCATTGATATGGTCAAAATTATAGATTAACTGTTTTTCAAAACTTTGAATTGTTCAAAGTACTAATGATTTTCTACCACCGAGGATTAGATTACTTATAAGCAGAATATGGTAAACCTCAATGCTCTTCAACTTCATACTAATTTGGCATTTCATTTTTTTTCATTCGAGTCGTATTAATCGATGAATCTTTTGTAGGCAAAATCATAAGCCTGGTATCTTTGATTAAATTTTTAATATACAATGACTCAATAAAAATTATTTCCCTTTAATGCCAGCAGATCAGTAATTCTTATAGAAAATATTCTCCAAATCACAATTACACAATAACTTCCTCTAAAAAAACAAAGCTATAAATTATTGACCTACAAAACAATTTTGATAAATTGGTTTAATCATTGATATTGTGATACCACAAAGCCCACTGAATAAGTAAGAAGCTATAATACAAATCGATTGATTATTATACTTTGTTGTGTCGTAAGTTATACAACTGTAATATTGTCCCTTATAAGTTGAGCAAACACCAACTAAACCTTTGCCAGTACAAATATTTGAACAGTCTAATTTAAGATTTAAGATATCAGCATCGTATAAAAGAGGGACGAAAGATACCAGAGGAACAGTCAAACTCATAGATTGAAAATAAACTGACAACGCCATGGCTAAAAATAAAAAGACAAACAGACAAATAATAGTACAGAAGACACAACATAGAAAACTAAAGACTAAGCAACACGAACCCCACCAAAAACTGGGGGTGATCTCAGGTGCTCCGGAAGGGTAAGCAGATCCTGCTCCACATGATGTGGCACCCGTCGTGTTGCTTATGTTATTTCAAATCCGGTAAATAGTCTAATTCGGTAGGTCACATTCGTGAAAATGGAAGGGTATTGTAGTTACGACATAAGGAACATATCCGATATCATCTGTGAAACGGTTATTCCATAACGGTCAACCAACTCGTATAATAGAGGCTTCTGATTGAATAAATGACTCATTAATACAATGTACGGACTTCGCAAACTTCGTTAATTTATATTTATGATGATGTATGTTTCTTTTCATATTTCCGTAGGCCATGCTGATTTTAGATTACCGTGATATATGTATAAATAAACGGGATATTGAGTATGAGTCAATAAAGTAAGCAACCCAACAACACATGCATGAAACGACCATTGGCCTGGGAGAATAAGTACCTGTACCTTATTACAAACGAAATAGCACATCCTAAATTTTACGGTGATGTTGTTTAACGAGCCGGAAATTTAAATACGATCAGGTAAACTTGTCAATCTTGAATAAACTTATTCTAAAAGATTACCAATTCAACACTGTAATTAGATCTATGAATATTGCTTTTATTGGTATAAATATTGATTTTGTTATCAGTAAATTAAAACCATACTTAATAGTATTGTTATACACATATGCACTTTACGATACTACAATCTGTCAATTCCTATATTTAGGCAATGCACAAGGTCATGTTTTTCTATGGCTGTTTATGACGTCTTTACACTAAATCCATTGAATGTTGGATATGTACTGATTGATATTTTAGTCTTAGATACATGATTTCTTTTATTAGTTGTTGTAAGCTTTGAACTAGCTGTCAGTAACTGCGAGTACTCTCAGATCTGTACCTTGTGTCTATTTTGTTGTTAGTTCAGGACTGTCATATTTGTTTTCGTAAATTTTTCTGTTATAGATCAGGGCGTTAGTTTTCTCAATTGAATTGTTTCATATTTTTCATGTCGGGGCCTTTTATAGCTGACTATACGGTATGGGTTTTGCTCATTGTTGAAGGCCGTATGATTGCCTATAATTGCTTACATCCACTTCATTTGAACTTATGTGGGGCCACCCTTAAGAAATTCTTTGTTTGATGTTGCCTACCCATGCCTTGTAGGGTTAGGTAGGTAGGTAGGTATATAAAAAGAAGATGTGGTATGATTGCCAATGAGACAACTGTCCACAAGAGACCAAATGACACAGAAATTAACAACTATAGGTCACCGTACGGCCTTCAACAATGAGCAAAGCCCATACCGCATAGTCAGCTATAAAGGCCCTGAAATGACAATGTAAAACAATTCAAACGAGAAAACTAACGGCCTCATTTATGTAAAAAAAAATGAACGAAAAACAAATATGTAACACATAAACAAACGACAACCACTGAACTACAGGCTCCTGACTTGGGACAGGCACATATACATAATGTGGCGGGGTTAAACATGTTAGCGGGATCCCAACCCTTCCCCTAACCTGGGACAGGGTTTGGTTTTTTTTTGGACAACAACACAAGTTACATGTTTAGACAAGAAAACGACGTCGGAAAAATCATTGAAAAAAAATTTAAAACAATTTGTGCCATACAATTTTTCGGGTAGGCTGCCTTTAGGTGGGTAGGTAGGCAACTGACAACGCCATGGCTAAAAATAAAAAGACAAACAGACAAATAATAGTACAGAAGACACAACATAGAAAACTAAAGACTAAGCAACACGAACCCCACCAAAACTGGGGTGATCTCAGGTGCTCCGGAAGGGTAAGCAGATCCTGCTCCACATGATGTGGCACCCGTCGTGTTGCTTATGTTATTTCAAATCCGGTAAATAGTCTAATTCGGTAGGTCACATTCGTGAAAATGGAAGGGTATTGTAGTTACGACATAAGGAACATATCCGATATCATCTGTGAAACGGTTATTCCATAACGGTCAACCAACTCGTATAATAGAGGCTTCTGATTGAATAAATGACTCATTAATACAATGTACGGACTTCGCAAACTTCGTTAATTTATATTTATGATGATGTATGTTTCTTTTCATATTTCCGTAGGCCATGCTGATTTTAGATTACCGTGATATATGTATAAATAAACGGGGATATTGAGTATGAGTCAATAAAGTAAGCAACCCAACAACACATGCATGAAACGACCATTGGCCTGGGAGAATAAGGTTTATTTATAAGTTAAAATTAAGCTTTGAACTATCAGTAACTGCGAGTACTCTTAGATCAGTACTTTGTGTCTTTTATCTTTTTGTTATTTGTTTTTCTGCTTATTACCAGTCGGGTGAGTTAAGGACTGTAACACCACTATCCAACGAAAGGGGAAGGTTGAGTGATCTCACAGACATGTTTAACCCAACCACATTTTTTGTGTGTCCGTCCCAAGCCATGAGCCTGTACTCCAGTTGTTGTCTTTGGTTGCTGTCTGCCATTTTTATTTTTCGTTTATTTTTGAAGAATAAATCAGGCCGTCTGTCTTCTTTTATGAATTATCTCAATTTGACATCCCGTGTGCCTTTATTGCTTACTTATGGTATTGACTTGTGTACATTGTTAAAGGCAGGACTGTTCCCTGTTTTGTTCACATCTTTGTCCGTTTGTCTTCAATATAATCTTGTCTCATTGACAATCATGACCCGTCCCCTCACTTATTAAACAATGAACAAGCGTATACATAATTTATTTCCCATATATTATTGACGTACCATTAATTTGTACTTTTGTTAAACCATTTGTGTGTTTCTTTTTATGTAGGTTATCCTCCGTCTGTCTTCTTTTTTTAGCATCTTTTAATAAGTTATTTGTTCCTGTGCCCTTCTTCTTTTCTTCCTTTTTCATAACTTTCCTCTCGCTCTTGTCAGGTACATCAAGTACAATCTCTTTCTGTCGGAAAAATTAAACTCTCATTTATAATAAGAAAAATCAAGGTGACGAATGATTAATATTGTGTAATCTAGCCTACTAAAAAGTATTTTTCTCATGAATTTTGGCTTATATTTTTCTCTAACTTGTATGGAAGTCCACCCGTGGGATTATAATGAATATATAAATGCATGTATCCATGTATTTATTATACAACTTTGTAAATAACATTCATTTAACATGTATTTGATTTGAAATAATAGTCATACCCTTTGGACAAAGATGTTTATTGGATGGAAGAGGAGACTTTGACTGTACCTTATTACAAACGAAATAGCACATCCTAAATTTTACGGTGATGTTGTTTAACGAGCCCGGAAATTTAAATACGATCCAGGTAAACTTGTCAATCTTGAATAAACTTATTCTAAAAGATTACCAATTCAACACTGTAATTAGATCTATGAATATTGCTTTTATTGGTATAAATATTGATTTTGTTATCAGTAAATTAAAACCATACTAAATAGTATTGTTATACACATATGCACTTTTACGATACTACAATCTGTCAATTCCTATATTTAGGCAATGCACAAGGTCATGTTTTTTCTATGGCTGTTTATGACGTCTTTACACTAAATCCATTGAATGTTGGATATGTACTGATTGATATTTTAGTCTTAGATACATGATTTCTTTTATTAGTTGTTGTAAGCTTTGAACTAGCTGTCAGTAACTGCGAGTACTCTCAGATCTGTACCTTGTGTCTATTTTGTTGTTAGTTCAGGACTGTCATATTTGTTTTTCGTAAATTTTTCTGTTATAGATCAGGGCGTTAGTTTTCTCAATTGAATTGTTTCATATTTTTCATGTCGGGGCCTTTTATAGCTGACTATACGGTATGGGTTTTGCTCATTGTTGAAGGCCGTATGATTGCCTATAATTGCTTACATCCACTTCATTTGAACTTATGTGGGGCCACCCTTAAGAAATTCTTTGTTTGATGTTGCCTACCCATGCCTTGTAGGGTTAGGTAGGTAGGTAGGTATATAAAAAAGAAGATGTGGTATGATTGCCAATGAGACAACTGTCCACAAGAGACCAAAATGACACAGAAATTAACAACTATAGGTCACCGTACGGCCTTCAACAATGAGCAAAGCCCATACCGCATAGTCAGCTATAAAAGGCCCCGAAATGACAATGTAAAACAATTCAAACGAGAAAACTAACGGCCTCATTTATGTAAAAAAAAATGAACGAAAAACAAATATGTAACACATAAACAAACGACAACCATTGAACTACAGGCTCCTGACTTGGGACAGGCACATATACATAATGTGGCGGGGTTAAACATGTTAGCGGGATCCCAACCCTCCCCCTAACCTGGGACAGGGTTTGGTTTTTTTTTGGACAACAACACAAGTTACATGTTTAGACAAGAAAACGACGTCGGAAAAATCATTGAAAAAAAATTTAAAACAATTTGTGCCATACAATTTTTCGGGTAGGCTGCCTTTTAGGTGGGTAGGTAGGCAACATCGAACAATTTAAATTTTATTTTATTTTTGGCTTCCAATAGTTGCCTCATTGGCAATCATACCACATCTCTTTGTTTTTATACAGCTATTTTATTCTTATACTGTGTCCCAAAAAAATCAAATTACACTTGTTTTCATTAATAAATTAAAACAACACTTTATAGATTTCATGCGTCAGAAGCGCTTTTCTGGATTTAACTTCATCAGGAATCTTCAAAGCTGAATTTTTGAAAGAAAATGATGTATAAGAACCGAAACGATTGAAGAGCTATATGGCCAACAAGGACTTAAAATAATAGCCAAATCCATCTAAGGTCAGCTTTGCCTTAGGGAGTTGGGGGATTTAACCTATAAGTTTCTTAATAATTTCTAAATTTATAAGCGGGGACAATTTAAGAAAGGTTTATTTTAAATCATGTCAGTACCGAAGTACTGACTACTGAGCTGATGATACACTCGGGGACTGATAGTCCACCAGCAGAGGTTTCGACCCAGTGTTATAAAGAATGAAAACTATACTTTATAAATTGCATGCGTTCGAAGCGCTTTTCTTAATTAAAAAAAGCATTTAACACTTGCATATTTGCTTTTAGGGAGCTATTTCTTTATTTTTTCACTTACAACACTTTTTAAAATGTTTGGTGTCAAATTTAGTTCGAACTTCTTTCTTAGGATAGTAAATCAAAATTTCTTGGAGGGAGATGTGATATAATTGTGTCAATTGTGATAGTTAACATCGAAGAATTGTGTCTAAGAAGAATATGATCATATGTTAAGATGAAGAGTAATCATTGTTGAAGGCTGTACGGTGACAAGTAGTGGTTTACATCCTCATTTTTTTGTCCTAGGAGACTGTTGTCTCATTTGCAACATCTAGATTAGTTAATGTATTTTCCGCTTTATCGGGAATGTGTATATGAAATTATGTTTTACTATACTATTTGTACTATCAACTACATAAACTTTTTTGTTGGCGACTTTGTCAGACTTATTTGTATGTTTGTTTGAATTTTAAGTCAGTTGTGCTTGTATGTCTGTGATGTATGTTTACACAGTTTTGGCTGCTGAATCCCAATTAGTGTCACGTTAACCAATTTTGTCTGTTAGGTTTTCTCACCCAATTTTGTTAATATAACGGAACTATAAACAATTTTCACACAAGTGGTAGGTTTAGCTAGTTAAAAACCCAGCTTTAACCGACCATTTTCTTCAAAAAATGCATATACCAATTCCGGAATATGACTTTTGTTTTTCATTCTTTCCTTTGGTTGACGTAGTCGAGCGTATGATTTTTCAAGGTTTTATGGACTTCCACCTTTTATAATTTACCTTGGAGTTCGGTATTTTTGTTAACACTTTTTTTGCCATGTATTGGCCTATTGTCAATACTTTACCTTTAGAGATATATCGAACCATGTAGGTTTTCCCGTTTGGTGAATGTGCGCCATAGAGGAAGGACCTACAAACAATTAATACTTATTTTTCAAACTGCATGTTTAAATTTAAGAACTTGAAATAGAGGCTTTTGTGAACATGTATTGCTTACCTTTCAAAACTTAAGCCCTAGATAACAACAGTGAAATCACGAGATTTACCGTAATCAATTTAATGCGCCGTGTGCGGATTTTGAAATTTTATTTTTATCAAAAGTTCAATAGCAATGAACCGAAAAAAAAACACCACAAAGGCCACACAAAACAAGGTAAGAAAAACACGTTGTAGGATGAATTTCCGTTTTTTTTTTTAGAATAAGATAAAACACTTTTTCTTGTCTTTATTGTTTAAAAGTTAAGGTCATTTTACTGGCTAATTTATTGGAAATATCTTTCACTAGTAATAATAGTCGCTTTAAACTGTCAAAAGTAAAGAGGATATTTTGGAAGAAAGACCATTACGGGAATAGCCAGGAAGTTTAAGGAGAAGAGGTCTTCAAGCATCTTTCTTGATTAAAATCTAATATGACCAAATGAATGAAAATCAACATTAGAGAAGTTTACCAGAAAAAGGTATCATGATATATCCATAACATAAAATAAAATTATCCTTTCAACTTGTTCCTGTTCACATTTCTTTTTATTCTGCTTATTTTTTCAAAAATTACTGAGGTTTTTAAGATATCAGTGTTAATAGTTAAACAACTGCCTTTTATGAAGTCGGTTTGGTCGTCAATAATTAGTCGTTTGGAAGTAGTGTGACACAGTTTGATAAATGAAACAAACGGCATTTGTTTACCCTACTATCCTTGTTTTTGATACACCACCAAACAATATCTTGAAATAATAGCAATAGTGGTATACAAGTACTCGTATTTAGGTCTACTGTAAAACTTACGTGTGGTGAAACTGTATCGGATTACCGATGATTCGTCAGCTTTTACTTCAGGTAAACATATAAGAGTTTCACTTGCAATCCAAGGAGGACTGTCGCTAGATTCTATAGGAACTGAAAAGTCGAAAAGTATATACATTAATAAAAAAAAAAGCCATAATAGAGATTTCCAATAAAATGACATACGTACGTAACTCGACGTACGGACGTAATGGGACTGGTTATTGCCAACTATAAATTTGATTAAATACGTCGCTCAACTTTAAACAAAGTATTCCAAGACTTTTAAAATCGTACGCTGGAATCTTCGTTCATATTAAATAATTTGATTATGATGGAAAATGAAAGAAATCATGCATTTTCTTTATCACGTGGTTCTCCAGATTCCCGCCTCAATTTTTACTGACATAAGATCACGTATAAACTTATCATACGATCGATTTAAATTATCTTTCCCAATTTTAATTGTGACAATTGTTTTTATGCCCCACCTAGGGGCATTATGTTTTTCGGTCTGTGCGTCCGTTCGTTCGTCCGTCCGTTTGTCCCGCTTCAGGTTGAAGTTTTTGGTTAAAGTTCTTGGTCAAGGTAGTTTTTGATGAAGTTGAAGTCCAATCAACTTGAAACTTAGTACACATGTTCCCTATGATATGATATTTCTAATTTTGATGCCAAATTAGAGTTTTGACCCTAATTTCATGGTCCACTGAACATAGAAAATGATAGTGCTTGCTTCAGGTTAAAGTTTTTGGTCAAGGTAGTTTTTGATGAAGTTGAAGTCCAATCAATTTATAACTTTGTACACATGTTTCCTATGATATGATATTTCTTATTTTTATGCCAAATTAGAGTTTTGACCCCAATTTCACGGTCCACTGAACATAGAAAATGATAGTACGAGTGGGGCATCCGTGTACTATGGACACATTCTTGTTCAAAATACTTTGCAGATGAACGCTTCATATTATATTTTACATGCATATTTTTTTCTTTTTCAATCCGTCTATTTATTGATATTTTTTGTGAGTATAACTTTTTTTGAAGGATATTTTTCTGACAATTTTATAAATGTCGAAATCAGTGTTTGTCAGAATTTGTCTCTTTATAAAAGTTGAAAATTGAAATCAAACTATCGCTTCTATTTAATTTCTAAATTAAAGTATTTTCCATTTATAATAAAATTTAAGAAAAAAATCGCTATAAAGGTTGTATTTTAGGAGGTGTGCTCTATTAAGGTTAAGATAAGGATTGATCTGTGTAGTTTTGTTTAACGGGAATGCTAATATAAGTGTTTTTATTAACTATGTATTTGCATTCAGGTATCACAGATCAAATTTATTCGTTCATTGTGTGTTAATTTACGTTTTTTGATTTGAGTGAATTGATATTTTATAGTGTGTCTTTCTATGTTGTGATATTATACTATTGTTTCAGAAAAACGGAGAAGGTTTGGTACCATTAAAACGTTTAATCCCGCTGCAAATGTTTGCACCTGTCCTAAGTCAGGAATCTGATGTACAGTAGTTGTCGTCTGTTTATGTAGTTCATACGTGTTTCTCATTTCTCATTTTTATATAGATTAGACCGTTGGTTTTCCCGTTTGAATGGTTTTACACTAGTAATTTTTATCTATTATTGTTTTCTGCTCTTTGGTCGAGTTGTTGACTCTACGACACATTCCCCATTTCCATTCTCTTTTTTATCAACTTTTAATGTTATCGAATGTTTAAATTTTTATTACTTTCATCTAAGAAAATTTGAATATCGAACCGACTGCTACCAGCCGGTTGGATATTGAATATCGAATAACTAACCAGCCGCTAACTTCACATACATAGATATAGGAAGATGTGGTATGAGTGCATGTACCATGGTTGCAGCAAATTTCCCTTGAAAAAACAGTGAGGTATCTACATACAAACCCACTGTTTTATACAAAGCCTACAATTGGCTAACCAATCGAAAGTTTTGTAAACAGTGGTGTATACGTATACCTCACTCTTTTCAAACGAAATGTTTACAAACTATAGAACCCCGGATCCCTTCTTTCTCCGAATTAAAATTTCTTCGTGCAAACCTACACATAGTATAATATATGATATTGTTTTGTAAAGATTCATTAAAATCCATGCATCTGTTTATGGGTGCTTACAAGTTACATGTACAGACAGACAGACTGACAGACGGAAGGGGGAAGGAAGGACTAACGGACGGACATACAGACTGTCCCGGTGATTCTTATATACCCCCGTCAACTTTGATTGCTTGGAAAATAACAATGAAATAGAAACTGTAGTGGGACTTATATTTTATTTTATTAATACTTGAACAAAATTTGATCCGTTAGTTCAAGCACAATCATCACACGCATGGTCGAAAATTTAACGAAATCGCACTTTATATTAATCACACAAAATTACTTCCTTGTAATCGGCACCAGCATAAATTCAAAGTAAACATACGTATCACCTCAATATATAATCCCAAACCCATTCTAATCCCACAATAAGCATTTCATTCACTTCTGAGCTCCAAAATGAAACACACATCCACTAAAGGTACTGTGCGCACCACATGGAATATTAATATTTGATACGGTTTCATTCTCAGAAGGCATGGAAGGAGAGGTCACGGTTTCACATCTCATTTTTTTGATGGGCATCGCTTCCGGTTCCAAAACATTTGAAATATCTTTAAGCATATCGTCAGCAGCCCTTTTGTACTTCCTTACACTTTCGACCGACCTGTGCCCAGTTCTGTTCATGATTTCTTGCTCGGGTATCCCCGCTTGTTACAACGTTGTGGCACAAGTACGTTTTCCTGAATGATTCGTGAAATAACCCTCAACGCCTGCGTCAGCACACATGGTTTTCATGATGGAGGAAAGCTTGTTTACACCAATAGGTTGTTCACCAAATTTTACACCATTTTTCGAATCTAACGGTCTTCTGTAAAAGCAATTTCCTTTTAAACTGCCGACCAACTGGAAGTAGTATTCGTAAATCTCATAAAGCTCATCATTCTGGAAGTAGTGTTTGATGTTCTTGGCGGATAAATGGCGTTGGTTAAGTCCACCTTCGATAAAAAAAAATAGAAAAGTAAACATTAATATAGTTCATTAAGATATTAATCTACTTGTCAAGCCAGTAGTCTATAAGCGCATGCATCGATTAAGACGCGGCAATTATGATTTCTACTTTCTATAAAATACACTTTGGCCCATAGACCGGGCGCGTCGGGCTCGATGTCAAACTGTTAGGGAAACAAAAAGCAATCCATGAAGGAATTCAACGGATATCCTGCTTGCCTCAACTCATTTATGAGGGTGCTCCTTAGAATGGAAGAATCTACCCGAATACAAAAAATGGGTGTTTTCGTTGATGTCCGCGTTTGTGTAAAAGAATGATGATAACATGAAATTACAAAAAAAAAACCAACAAATTAAATAAAAACACGTTTGTTTGGTTATACTTATCAAAATGAATATTGTTGTCGAGCTATTTGTGAGGATTGTTTAGGGATATTGATGATTTGCCATTTTTATTTTAGCGATACAGATTATTTTCTGTTTTATTTATAGGGATACGGATTATTTTGATTCTGAAATTTGATGGATAATTGACGATTTTTTTTAGGGATATGGGATATTTCTTTATAACTTAAAGGGATATGGATTATTGGTGCCCGCATTGGTGATAAAGGAAACATCGAATTCCCTCACAGAATCTTGTTACGCACTATAGATAATAATTGTTATGCATAAACAGATAAATATATGAATGGGTCGGATTTTTGGTCAGGCATTTTATGAATGGGGGTGTTTTTCAAATCCCACAGGCACACCTGTACCTACTTTTAACCGAAGTACCCCCACCCCCCGTGGATTCATTCACCCGGTTAAACAGTATGAGGTTAATTTACCCTCACTAGGCATTCTTTTGTAGTTACCAATACTGTTTAATTTATTTACCACATTCTCTATAATTTAAATAAAATATATGTAAAGGGACCGACCACTGATCTAACCTATAAAATGTGTGTGATTTGGGAGGGGGGGTAATTAGGTTTTTTTTTCATTTTTTTTTTTTTTTTTTCAAATTTAACTTTTTTGACTCAAGTTTGTTCCCCAATTACTGGCGGATTATTTGTTTGTCTTATTTTTGAAAACATACATGCCCCCTCCCCCTTCCCCGCCCCCGTTTTTCAATTTTCGTTTTCTCGGTATTTTCCTGTTATCAGCACCGATAAACACAGACAGTTCCAAAAGTCTTTGCTTCAGCGAATTAATAACCTAACGAATAAACGATGGTATATCAAATGCATTTTATCAACACAATTATAGGGAAATCGTCTTACCTTTGTATGTTTTACTAGCCCTCCCATTTAAATTTATGTATTTCTCTCGCTGATCTACTCCCAGGTCGAACTGGTCTGTGTTCAGATGTTTGTGCTCGTCGACCCCTCGTAATCCAAACAGTTTAATTACTATTATAGTAAAACATGGTATTGGTCATGGATTTTGCTGATTTTCCCAAGAAGGCCCTTATCCCAGAGATGTTTTTCTGTTTCTTTAGATATGGGCTCGGCTTGTTTTGTTGTAGTTCCCACCCCTCGAGCGGTTAGCTCTATCATTCTTGCACTCAGCGCGCGTCTGAATTCATAAAACTTGGAATCACGTTCATCTAAAAAGTTCAAATTGATACCATTTTCTCTGAGACACCTCAATAAACCGACACATAAAATATACAGTGTTCTTGGAGGGTAAGGTTTTCCATCTTTCCGGCGAGTTTCAATTGCAAATTTGCTCAACCACTGATTAATATCCATAGCCGTGAAGTTCAGCAATTCAGGAATAGCACAATTTGTTTTCATCAATCGTTCACCTTTCCAGTCATTAAAACTCGCTATACTCTAATTGGTGTTTTTCCGTGTGCTTTTGCTCTCTGTAGATTTTATTAAAGTTGCAACACTTGCATTGTAGATTTTATTAAAGTTGCAACACTTGCATCGTCGACAAACGAATACCGCGAACTATGTGAACTATCAACCGCCTTCTCAAGCTGTTCGATAACATTTTCAGGAGTTATTTCAACCTCCATTAAATCGAAATTACCAAGCGTGTCTATCGTTTTATTCATCTCCGCGTTGACCTCATACATGTCCAAGTGACATTTGACTCAAACTTAAATCTTCTAGCTTCTCAACTGCGGTGTTTTCATTTTCTATATCATCGCAAATTTGCGACAAAGTAACATCATCGACAGTGTTGTCCCAGTGTGCCTCTAAAAATCTATCTCCGTCACGTCCATCGTACTGTAGGTGCTGTGCCACGAATGCACGGGCCTAATAACCATTACTCATTTTATTTACCCTATATGAAAAACGATCGGTCAGTATGTAGATACACCATGGACAGGACAAAAGAATACTCGACAGCGAATGCACGGGACCTATTGTATTCTAAAACCAACCATGGCACATATTATTTACCCTAATGAAAGACGATTGGTCAGTATGTAGATACACGATGGGTAGGACTAAAACACACTCGAAAGCAGAGCTTTCTCGTGCATTTAGTCCCACCCATCGTGTATCTACATACTAACCAACAGTTTTTCATAGGGTAACTAATACTAATGAGACAACTCTCAATCCAAGTCACAATGTGTAA
This sequence comes from Mytilus coruscus, assembly GCA_017311375.1. NCBI lineage: Eukaryota > Metazoa > Mollusca > Bivalvia > Mytilida > Mytilidae > Mytilus > Mytilus coruscus. The sequence goes on from CM029596.1 coordinate 68,086,648, forward strand.
AAAGTAAACAATTATAGGTCAAAGTACGGCCTTCAACACGGAGCCTTGGCTCACAACCGAACAGCAAACTATAAAGGGTCCCAAAATGACTAGTGTAAAACAATTCAAACAGGAAAACCAACGGTCTAATTTATATAAAAAACGAGAAACGAGAAACACTGATAAACCACATCAACAAACTATAGATTTTTATCAATAAAATGCAATCAAAGATGTAAGATGATTTTTTTCAAAACACAAAAACAAACGCCCACTCTAGTAACATTTAAAAATATACAAAACATCTATGGAAAGCCGAAAAAAAGTAACTTTTGATTGATTTCATATTCAAAATATATGCAAATATACATGTAAGGGCCAGGGGTGTTGGCTAGATCTTCATGATATCTCAATCTTCATAATATTATGCATATAGTAAGTAAATATATAGATACAAATGGCATCAAAAGTAATTTAGGTAAAGTTTTCGTCTTCTATGTTTACGGGGGGCTCAAAGTGCCAGTTTGATATTCAAAATATATAGTGAAAACCTGCCGGAGACTGCTGAAAATACAGTGAGATCCCCCTTAGTCTTTCAATGTCCATAACATTTGGGACTACTTATATATACAGATCCTTTCAAAATGAATTCCCAGAAAAATGTTATTTCCGATATGTATGGAGGGCATTAAGTATTACTTTTCAATTAAAAAATCGTCGAAAATTAAGGTATAAGGGCCCAGGGCGATTGCTAGATCTTCCTGATATCTCAATCTTCATAATATTATGCATATAGTTAGTTAATATAAAGATACAAATGACACTAATATTATGAAGATTAAGAGATCAGAGAGGTCTAGCCATCACCCTGTGCCCTTTTACCTGAATTTGCGACGATTTTTAGTTGAAAAATGACAATATCTTTTTCTTTTTGGGCTTTCCATAATTATTTCTATTTGTTTTTTTTTTTAATGTTACCAGAGTGATCGTTTGTTTATGTTTCTAGAAATATCATGTATAAAAGTACATCTCTGATTGCATTTTATTGATAAACATCTATATTTCATAAGACAAATGTGCGATTTACATAAGGGTTTATATTTGAGGACAACGGGAATTTACGACAGCTTGAAGGGGTCTTAAAACGATTTCCTACATATATTTTTACTCCTTTTAACTATGACTATCATGCTTTTGATATTATCGAATATTTAATTTTTTTATTATTTTCAATTAAGAAATTTGAATATCGAACCGGCTGCTAGCAGCTGGTTGGATATTGAGCATCGAATAACGAAAAACGAACTGCCCGCTAACTTCACATCCATTATATAAATCAGGATTCTACTTCGTAAAAATTATCTCCCCATTACGTCAGCTAATTTTCACAATCGTAAAAATGAAAGCCATTGTAGGGATGAGGCGCTACCAATTAAGCTCTTGAAAACCGATAAATGTATCCACATAGCACCATTACGATCCTTATATGCCATTTTTATTTTAAAATACAAATGTATCTACTTTCTATTCAGCATCATTTAATGTACTTTTCTGCATTTAGTCAACTTAAAACTATTGTCTGATCGGTTGTCAGGTAGAATTTTCGAAAGTTCAAAAACATTTAAAAACAAGAATGTGTCCATAGTACACGGATGCCCCACTCGCACTATCATTTTCTATGTTCAGTGGACCGTGAAATTTGGATCAAAACTCTAATTTGGCATTAAAATTAGAAAGATCATAGGGAACATGTGTACTAAGTTTCAAGTTGATTGGACTTCAACTTCATCAAAAACTAACTTGACAAAAACTTTAACCTGAAGCGGGACAGACAGACGGACAGACTGACGAACGGACGGACGCACAGACCGAAAAACATAATGCCCCTCTACTATCGTAGGTGGCCATAAAAATCTAATTAAATATTTCGTGGAAGGGCAGACTAAAAATTTTCAGACGTTGAAGACTAATAACCCTAGATAACACACACAAAAAATGAAGTTTTTTTGAAGTTATGCATTTTTAAGATCCACTTGTAAAGTCTGTCGTCAAGTACTTTTAGTAAAAATTTGTTATTTGAACACACCTACTCTGTTGTTATGACTCATTAGAAAGGTATTTCACTTGACCCATATATTTCATTTTTAGTACTGTAAATTTTTAATGTTATTAAATCAACCTGCAGCCTAAATATATAGAAATAATAGAATCTGAAGCGAGATGATGTATCAAATATTTTTGCTTTATACGAACTCAAACACGCCCGAACATAAAAAGGTGCACTCGACTTTCTCTTTTCGATGAAATTATTGCCCATTTTTAGGATTTTTTCCCAAAAAACTGTCGCCGGGGGCAGAGATGCAAATTAATGCTTTAAAAAGATCAATCTATTATCTTTCTGCGGAATTTATGCTTATGCACAAAAAAGATCCACTTGTATTTGCACCTAACACAATCGACTATTTTATGAAAATTTGTCTATAATTAAAAAGTTTACAAATATCTATCCATACTATAATTTAAGTAAAAACACGTATATAAGATGCATAAAATCCTAAATTATGCACCTTTATTAAAGGGGCATTAGCTTCGAGATGTTAAAAAAAAAATAAAGGTATGATTTTTTTTGTTTAATCATTAATGAAAGTGAAATAGTGGAATAATAATTCATTTTTAGCCGCCAGTTTGGATTAATTTGGTCAAAATAAGATGAGAAACATCGCTGATAAATTATTCACTTGCAAGTGAATAATTCGACCTCATTGAAACCGTATTCATCTGACCTTCTATTTAACCCCTTGGCTAGAAATGGGTTACGCATGAACTAGGCGTGTTCCGCTATTAAAAGGAAAATAGTGTCAACATTGAAAGTGAAACAAGGATAAACCATTTGGTTGACTGAATCGATCCACAAAAACTCATTCTCATACAGGTAAAAACTATAATTAACATATTTTTATAACCTATAATATGAAATCAAACAGACCTAGAAAAATTCAATTGCACGAGTTCGCTATCTATCTATATCTATATTTATGTTTATATTGGGTTATATGACTGTCGGCAGTCTTCTTGGTCACTTTTTTTTTAAATTTGGATACACGTTTTAGTATGTTATAAATCAAATATGAGAATTTGAGTCAAATCGGGGAACATGAATTTGACAGCTAATGCCCCTTTAAACTTTTAAAGCCCATAGAAACAGATGTAAACAATTCAAATATACCGATTTGACTTTTTTACCTTCTCTAACAAAGACTTCCATTTCTTTTGATTAATTTCAACTGGATATCCGCCTGTATCTTGATATAAATCATAGAAGTATGCCAAAAAAAGATGTAAGTCGTGTACACCTTTTACTTTCCGGCGTATTTGAAACTCTTGTTTTAACCTTATAGCTTATAAATCAAACATGAGAATATCATCTCGCTTCAGATTTCATTATTTTTATTTTTTCCAACTTAATTTTGGTTTAGTAGTTTTAAGAATTCATCCTTTGAGAAATAGATATATGGGTCAAGTGAAATGACGGAAGTTATGATCGGTGCGTTTGATTACCGGTTACTGGATCAAAAAAGGTTGTTCTCAATAGACGAATCCCGAGTTTAATATCAAAATATGTAAAGAATAAAAATAGCAGTTTGGGTTAATTTTTGAATAGCATCTATTCCAACAAAGTATGGGTATTCAACGAGCCAAACATTCATGTAGTCTATGCTCCCCTCCGTCATGCACCAATGCAATAGGCCGAGATACGTTCAGATAGGTTGGTTATTTCGAGTAATGTCATTTTATTGGAAATCTCTATTAACATATAATGATCTTCTATAACTTAACTATAAATGGAACTAAATGTATTTAATTATCTTTATATTATGTTTTGAAAATGAAATCATTAATTGACCTGGTATTATTGGCGAGAGAAACAATATTAAATTTAAGGGTGAGGAACAGTAAATAGGCTAAAACTCAGATTTTAGTAAAATTTTGCATACAACTTTGACTCGTTGAACTATAACTGAAAATCGAAAAAATAATGTGTTTATATCTTTTATTTTCTGAAATATTACTGACTGAATTCTTTCAAAATAGGCGAACATTTGTAGAGAAAGCACATAAAATCGGCGAAAAACTATCTTAAGGTTGTCTTAAAATCATCAAATCTCCAATTTCAAATCCATAGATTTTCTTTAAAAAATATATGTTGTTGATACATAAATTTCTGTTTTAATGATATGAAATAATCAAATGGTTACCGACTTCGTTCTTGGTGTATTATCCAATCGGTTACCTAATTGGTAGTGAAAAACGTCAAAATTCGACGTTTAACGATCTACAACGCGATGACGTTTAGATTATTTCGTCGTTGTTTGGTATTTTTTCACCTACAACACCACTTTGAATGATGTATACCGTAAAAACGAAGTCGATGACCCTATTATTATTTTACATTATAAAAAACGGAAATTTATGTACCAACAACATATAGTTTTTAAAAAAAATCTATTGACTTGAAATTTGAAATTTGATGATTTTAATCAAGTTCAACGAGCCAGAATAGTATGCAAAATTTTAACAACATCTGTGACATATAAATAAGAAGATGTGATATGAGTGCCAACGAGACAATTCTCCATCCAAGTCACAATGTATAAAAGTTAACAATTATAGGTCAAAGTACGGCCTTCATTAATAACCCATTTACTGTAACTTGACCTTAACTTATAGGCACAAAAATTGTTGACTCTGATAGCCTTTGCTGTCAAAGTTTATTCCCATACACTAAACATTAGTTTTATTATTGCTTCAACTTTAGATTCGAACTTTGATGCCTGCATTTGAACAATGCTGTGCGTGACGTGTGATAAGGCGAAATTCGTGACCCTATCCACATTTGCGATGGTATTTAAAAGTAACTGTTTTGGCTTGAAATTAAAACATGTCGCGTAATTTTTTCATGATGACACTGCAGTCAGATGTTATTGCAGTTTAAAGCTTACCAACAGCATTCTGTCCGAAGTCTTGCTTCTTCGTCTCTGTCACAGCTTCATTGTTCAATATCTGTGAATTCTCACCACTTTCATTCCCGTTTTCATCAAGTTCATTCCCGGTTTCATTTATGTCATTACTGAGTTGATTGGCGATGTCATCTTGTCCTTTACTGGTTTTATCTTCCTTGACTTCATCTTAAATATGGCAAAAGTTGTTGAAAAGAAATTATATTTATTTTCATAGTGTTTGTCCCATGCACAGGAAATATAAGCAGAACTATGAATGCGTTGTTTTTAAATTTTGACATCAAAATGTTAAGTAAAATGAGTGCTGAATAATAAAAAAAAATAATAGCCAAAGCAAAACATAAATTAACAAATGTACATATTATAGTCACTATCAACACAAACCTATATTTTCACAGAGAAATCCTTCTTCCTCTGGATAGTGATATTCTCCTCTCATATTTTCAATATCTTTCCAAAAATTTGACTCTGAAATTGACTAGGCCTCTTTTTTGAATTCGTCAAACAACTTCCTGGTTGCAGCCTCTTTTATAAAACAGACAGTTCATGTTATCAATTACTCAAAAACGGAAAAAAAAATCAATTATATTATTCAATATACCTCTATTAGTTACTCCGTGATACAAGTGTATAATTTTTTTTTTAGCTAAAACGTTGATGCATAATCAGTATATGTATAATTATCAATTATGGACTTTTGAGGAGGTCAATACGTTATATATGGACCTGTTCAGATTATATTGACCGAGGACGAAGTCCGAGTGTCAATATAATCTAACAGGTCCATATATAAGGTATTGACTGAGTGAAAGTCCTTAATTTATATATTACATATGTAAATAATGTATTAGGAAAATGGCGTTCAACGTTCTTTCTGTGTATTTTTAAATTGTATTTTGCAAGAATTTTAACATGTTATTGAAAATATCAATATTCTTTGAACAACTTCATAGCTTGTTGCGTTAGCTTTCTTGTATTCTTAGCGTCTGAGTTTAACATAAAAATTCTTGTGATAAACTTGCAAATTTTCTTTTCATCTGCTGCGGCGCTTCCTCCATGGTAGGTTGGTTCCCTCCGTAAAATATCCAGTATGCCTGCGGAATATATTGTCAAGATTTTCAATAACGGCCGGGTACCAGTCTATCTCCATGGTTATTATGTGTAACGTCATGACGTCATTAATCTAAATTTAGCAAGATTTTTCATTTTGACCGTCAATATACATATAAATAGAAACATAACGTCAATATACTTAAAAATAGAAACAAGGCTTCGGATACATAAAATAACCTTTAAAACACGTGATCGTAATATCCAATGAAAACAGGAGAATGTTACACCATATGTAATATAAAGGAATAACACGTTCAATGGACATATTTAGATTCATACACCATAGTCAAAAAGTCAGCGTTGCTACAAGTACATGATAAAATGTACTCGCAAGTGTCTGAAAATTGTTTAAATTGCGTCAGTGTGGACACATTTTCATACAGCTACACAAAATTCAGGATAGTTTGAGATTCAGTATTCTTATCCATGACAAGCAAAATCAGAAGTCTATTTTTTAAAAATTCTTTCATAATGCTCTTTTTAGAGTAGCCGCCTATTATTAGTAAGTGGAAATACTAACTTTTATTTTCCCCTTTTGATCAAACCTGTTTATCTTAAATTACAAATTGATTTTCTGTACAAGTCTTCGTAATTTTGTCTGTAAAATTCTTCTTGGATTTTTCCGTTTTCGTCCAGAATTCTAGTTCTTCTTTAGTGATTGAGTCTTTTTTAAGCTGTGAAACAAACCTTTTCTTTTCGGATTCTAAAATCTCATTTACATTATAGTAGTCAGCCATCTAAAATGGAACCGGTAAAATAAGGCCAGATTTCTTCAAAAATATTAATCCTGGCATCATTTTCTCATAGTGTATTACAAAAAAAATTAAAAAATGTCTGAGGTAATTTTGAATCTTTTTAAGTCACTTATCATCTCCGCCGTCGGTACTGCATAAAACAAATAAAATTGAGAATGGAAATGGGGAATGTGTCAAAGAGACAACAGCCCGACCAAAAGCATAAAACAGCCTATGGCCACCAATGGGTCTTCAACACAGTGAGAAAATCCCGCACCCGGAGGCGTGCTTCAGCTGGCCCCTAAACATAAATGTGTACTAGCTCAGTGATAATAGACATCATACTTAACTCCAAAACATATAAATGAACTAGAATTAAAAATCATACAAGACTAACAAAGGCTAGAGGCTCCTGACTTGGGACAGGCGCAAAAATGCGGCGGGGTTAAACATGTTTTGTGAGATCTCAACCCTCCCCCTAAACTAACCTATTTTGATTACGATTAAAAAATATAAACTTTTCTTTTATCTGTCTTTGTAATGGAAAGGAATGAGTATGGTAGTCTGAATTAAATTATTACTGTAACATGTTTCTAATCTGCACCCCTAATCTTATGTAGACTACATGTACAAAGTGGTTTATATTAATCAAATGCAACCCTGCTTTAACCACTGTCCTAGGAAGAAGATACGGTTTAACATGGGTGGAATTTAAAGACTCCTTTCCTTGAAGATAACAACAGTTTCGGTGGAGATCGTCCTACACTTAATTAAAGTATTGCTACAGAAATTATTATAGTACTGCAGGAATTTCCCTTGAATTAGTAATTTATGTTATGTTTTTGTATTTTTCTATTTTGAACAGTTTAAGCACTATTTTGACTTTTAACTAATTAAGCTTTAATTTTGGGTAAACACGAGGAACACATGTCTGTTATGCCTACTGCCGGAGAGTAACTGAAACTGCACAAAACGCGCTATATATAAAACAAATGATACGTCAAATACCATTGAAAAACTTCATTAGCATTGCCCGGTACTTCTATTAAGCCATTTGAAAATATAAATTACGGACAACGAGAGGCGAAATGTACAAACACAAGCGCTGATCTGTAATAAGATAATGAGCTTTCAATTGTATATTTACGCAATTTGTTTTAGCTTAGTACCGTGTATCCAATTTGATTAAATATGGAAAATACATTGCCTTGATCGTTTTTGTTCTTCACCGTTTATCTTTCCAGTAAACACAAATATTGCAAATAAAGTACAGAAGTGACCACAGTGGATACCATATATCAAATTTCTTTTTAACAATGAACAATGTATCTGCTATAATTAACAAACAGAGATACTTGTTCAGTTGCTCTATTATCAACAACCGTGATCAATCGAAATACTGTGAAATATGTTTCTTAAAGATTTATGTAGTTTTAATTTTGCATTTTTGATGGGATTGTCTGCTTTCCTCTTCTTCTTCTTCCATATACTGCCTACATTCAACGTGTTGAAAAATCTTGCAAGTTGCGCATGATTAAAAACTAGTTAAGAACTGGTTAAAAACGATACTACTGATATGGTTATTCAGTGGTGTTGGTCAATTGAGACTTAAATATCTCTAGTGACTTTGTTGTTGCGATAACCGGAGGCAGTTTGTTCAAGTCCTTGACACTGTTTACGAAGAAGGAATATGTTTTACAGTCTTTTATAGCTGGTTGTTATAGGCATGTGGTGTATGCCCTTATATTTTTCAATTATGGGTTGTTTGCCTGTGAGAGAGCTTTCACATGTTTATTATATCTTTGTTCTTAATTGTCAATTATATATTATGGTGTTTGGATGTATAAATACTCATCCACGCTTGCTATTTTTATTATTGCCCCCTGCTATGGTTTTACTATGATTTCTTACAATCTCTGTTTTTGCCCTGTGTTTGTTATATGTCAGTATTGTAATACTTAAGTCTTTACGTCGGGCCTTTTATAACAGTTTTTGTAAGAGTTCTTTTACTGCTTTGCCTATTATTTCCTATTCCGTAATTGTGATCCTTATTCATTGTTACAACCTCCGGTCTTTTTATTTTCTTATACCCTATTTAATTATCACGATTTTATGTAATGGAAAGAAAATTATTAACAACACAACTTCTAGGATATCCACGTGCTTAAACAAACGTATTTGTTATGCCTCTACAGCCAGATTGTTTAACAAAATGCGCGTGGATATCCACAAATTTTCCGTGCAATGCCAAAAGTGACTAACCTGTTTTAGATTAACTTCACAAAATACTGTACGGTCAACAGTGAACGGGAGAGCTTTTCGCTCTCCTTTTCCTGTGACATTACCTGAAAAACTCAAAACCTTATATATGTGGTAACTTGAACCCAACCTAAATGTGGTATTCAATATGTGGGACAGACAGGACGAGCGTATTACAAAAGAAATCAAGAACACCTTTACCGCTTTCGTAGACCTAAAAATTCAAAAGTTTGATATATCAACATTTAGATAAGCATAATCACAATCTAAAATTTATTAAATTCCAACCACTTGAAACCGTTCAGAAACAACCAGGAGAATCACACAAGCAATTTGAAAAATCACGTGAAATTCGCGAATTATTTTGGATAAAAGACTTCAAACTGCTTATCCTCTCGGTCTTAATGACAAAATATTAGGACAGGGAACATAACTAAAACTTCAATCGATGTCATTAATATTGTCGATAAACGACTTAGAAATAAAAGGTCTCATGGCAAACGCAAAACCGTAATCAACGTATTAAACATCGTATAAATTATACACTTGCTGATCTGTTATCTATAATAAAAATAATGGCAGACATCAAGTATTATGCAAACTGGGTCAGATACCAATAAGTAAATTATATGCTATTTTTCTGGAGTGTGATACAATTTCTTTTTTTAGCCCGATGTATGAATACACCCGTATTATTACAGCCTTTTGTCATCATAGGCTATTTCCTAGTATCGATAAACCTGAAAATCATAAACGGCATTTTCTTAAATTAAAATATATAAATAGAGGTATTGATTTTATTAACTTATCTAGTATATTCAATGACTCTACCATCCAAAGCCAAATACCTCCATATTTTGATAATATAGAACCACCTATTATTTCGTATTCTTATAAAAAACCAGCAGAAGTTTGATTTTAATTATACGTCAGTTACATCAGACGTCAATATAGTAAATAATGTTCCTTCCACTTGAGATTGTGAAACATCTAGTTTTAGATATGTTCCCTATGGTCATGTCCTTACAGGAGACCTCAACATCGTCGAAGACCGTGAGGTCATAACTTTTCTTAAGAAAGGACCGAAATATCGTCCTCCATCTAAAATAGATTGGAAACAGTGTCGTAAGGTTATTAAAGACGCTCTGTCTGTCTACTGTAAAAATTGGTGTAAACGTGAAAAATCTGATAAAAAATCTCTAGACAGTTATTTGAATAAAATTATGAATACTGTTAATATTCGTATATCTCATTTTGAAAACAATTCTGAAATTAGTAATAGGGTCCATGATATTCCCATTTCCAGAATAAAAAATAAACTCCAAGTACTCGCAAAGCGGTTTGTGTTCGTACCGGCAGATAAAGCAGCAAATAATGTAGTGGTGGTGTGACGCATATACTACACGGAAGTTCTCCAAAACGAAATTACAAATTCATCTACATTCAGGTCCGTACGCTCCACAGAGAGTCAAATTGTAAACAAGCATATCACTGCCACTACCCAGCTTAAAGACTCTTCCGAACATTTGAAAGTCCCTACTATGTACTGGTTACCTAAATTGCACAAAAAACCATTTAAATTCCGTTTCATCTCCGCATCTAGTAAGTGTTCTACTACCAATCTATCAGTTCTTCTAACTACCTCCTTACTACTATCAAAGAACTTGTTATTAACTTTTGTAATAAAGCTTATGAAAATAATGGTATTAATTATTTTGGAGTGTTAAAAATTCTTTAGAGGTTTTAGATAAAATACATGCTTTTGATGGTCCTTTTAATTCTGTTGACAGTTATGATTTTCCTACTCTCTATACTACACTTCCACACAATCTTATCAAGAAAAAGTTTTCATATTTAATTAAATGGTCTTTTGAAAATCTCATTACAAATTTATTTGCTGTAACTCGTTTAAAGCCTTTTCTGTAACGAAAAGGAAAGTATGCTAGATACACTTACTGGAAATGTGAAGATATGATTGAAGCTTTAAATTTTCTCCTGGACAACATATATGTACGTTTCGGCGATAAAGTGTATCGACAAGTAGTTGGTATTCCTATGGGCACTAACTGCGCCCCTTTAATAGCAGATTTATTGATAAATTGATCGCCCTGAAGATCACAAAAAACATTTTATTAAAATAAAGTATGTCAATAAAGGTTTTGATTTTGTAAATATTGCCGGTATTTTTAACGACCATTCTGTTAAAGAACAAATTCCTGGATATTTTGATAATACTGAGCTCCCTCTTATTTGTTATATTTACAAGAAATCTACCCGGAAATATGTGTTTAATTATAGCCAATTGTGTAAAGATGTTAATATCAGTGAAAATACACCTACTTCATGTAATTGCAGTAATTCCGAATACATTTATGGACCCATTTCCCATGTTATAACAGGAGATCTTAACATCGTTCAAGACCGAGAGTTAAAATCATTCCTCAGTAAAGGACCTAAATATCGTCCCCCGTCAATCATTAATTGGAATGAGTGTCGTAATATCATCCACGACTCACTCCGTACTTACTGTTTAAAATGGATAAAACGGGAAAAAGCTGACAAAAATCTTTGGACTATTTTTTTAATTCAGTAATGAACATAGTTGATATACGTATTCAACATTTTAAAGAACATTTTACTCTTAACAACAACCATAATAAACCTATTTCTCGTATCAAACATAAACTTAAAGAACTAGCCAAGGAATTTGTTTTGTCCCGGCCGATAAAGCTGCTAATAATATCATTATTTTTTACGTAAATTTTACATTGAGGTTCTGAAAAAAGAAATCACCAATTCACCAACATTCCAACTGACTCCATTTTCAGAAAACGACATCTGTAACAAACATAAACTTTTAGCTACCTCTTTACAAGCAGAACCAAATACAATGAAAGTCCCAACTATGTACTGGCTTCCGAAGCTACATAAAACACCTTACAAATATAGATTTATTTCGTCTTCAAGCCATTGTTCCACTACTAAATTGTCTATTCTTCTTACCAGTTCACTTGGTACAATCAAAACCTGATAATAAATTGTTCAAATAAGGCCTTTGAAAATAGTGGAATTAATTACTTTTGGAGTGTCAAAAACTCGTTGGAAGTACTTGATAAATTGCATGCTTATATTGGTGATTTTGAATCTGTTCAAAGTTTTGATTTTTCTACCCTGTATACCACATTGCCTCACATTCTCATTAAGAAAAATTCACACACCTAATTAAATGGGCATTTAAAAGTCAGAATGTGAATACATATGTTCTAACTCTTTTAGGTCATTTTTTAGTAGCAATAAACAAAAGAACTATGTCAATTGGACATGCTTTGATACTATATCTGCCCTTGAATTTTTACTAGATAATATTTTTGTTCGCTTTGGAGATTCCGTATATCGTCAGGTTATCGGAATTCCAATGGGGACTAACTGTGCACCACTTATTGCGGACCTGTTTTGTATTGCTATGAGTTACAATTTATGACTAAAATCAGCAAAGACCCATCGAAACAACATCTGATACAAAATTTAATAATACTTTTAGATATTTGGATGATATATTGGCTCTCAATAATGACGACTTCAGTATGTATACTAAAGAAATTTATCCTGTTGAACTTACTTTAAATAAAGCTAATACTAACAATGACCACTGCCCTTTCCTCGATCTTGATATCTATATCATTAACAGAAAGCTTAATACAAAATTTATGATAAAAGAGATGATTTTCATTTCCTATCGTTAATTATCCATTTTAGATGGTGACGTTCCTTGTCACCATCTTACGGTGTTTATATATCTCAACTTGTACGATTCGCTCGTGTATGTAACAACGTTTCAGATTTTAACGAAAGAAATTTATGTATTACAGAAAAATTATTACACCAGGGTTTTCGATATCACAAACTAGTCAAAACATTTACTAAATTTTATCATCGGTACAAGGACATCATTCGTAAATATAGCTCAACATGCAGACTTCTTATACGTTCAGGTATTTCACATCCAATCTTTTATGGTAATATTCTTTATAAAGCACTAAAATGTCAGTATTCACCTCAGAAGCTAACAAAACCTTTAAATAGGCTTATTAAGAAGGGATATAGTTACCATACTGTTGTCAGGTCATTAAAGATTGCATATTTTGGCTTTAATATTGATTCACTTATAGGGTCTTTGCATCGGAACTAAACACATTTATTTAAAAACCAGTTGTTGGCATGACACGGGTTATGCTCTTCTCATATATTTTATGATGGTATGATACTAAACCCCTAACGGGAGGGATTGTGCCTGATATTCATATGATGAAGACATAATCTTTCAATCAGTTTAATTGAGGTCTGGAGCTGGCATGTCAGTTAACTGCTAGTAGTCTGTTGTTATTTATGTATTATTGTCATTTTGTTTATTTTCTTTTGTTACATCTTCTGACATCGGACTCGGACTTCTCTTTAACTGACTTTTAATGTGCGTATTGTTATGCGTTTACTTTTCTACATTGGCTAGAGGTATAGGGGAGGTTGAGATCTCATAAACATGTTTAACCCGCCGCATTTTGCGCCTGTCCCAAGTCAGGAGCCTCTGGCCTTTGTTAGTCTTGTATTATTTTTACTTTTAGTTTCTTGTGTATAATTTGGAGTTTAGTATGACGTCCATTATCACTGAACTAGTATATATATTTGTTTAGGGGCCAGCTTAAGGACGCCTCCGGGTGCGGGAATTTCTCGCTGCATTGAAGACCTATTGGTGACCTTCTGTTGTTGTCTGTTCTGTGGTCGGGTTGTTGTCTCTTTGACACATTCGCCATTTCCATTCTCAATTTTATTATTCCTGTATTGCTATGAATCTCAGTTTATGACCAAACTCAGTAAAGACACGTCATTGTTACATTTGGTTGATACATTCAACAATACCTTCCGTTATCTAGATGATATTTTTTCGTTAAATAATCCAGAGTTCTCTAAATATACTACCGAAATTTACCCAATAGAACTTACTTTAACTAAATCTAACATAAACAGCAGTAGTTGTCCTTTTCTGGACTTGGACATTTCAATCTCTAAAGGAAAACTCCATACGAAAATTTACGACAAAAGAGACGATTTTCATTCCCTATTGTTAATTTTCCTTTTTAGACGGCGATGTTCCTTTGGCTCCATCACACGGTGTGTATATATCCCAACTCGTTCGTTATGCCCGTGTGTGTAGTGATGTCATAGATTTTAACGAACGTAATCAATGCATCACTAGTAAATTATTAAGTCAGGGATTTCGTTACCATAAATTACGTAAAACTTTTGCTAAGTTCTTTCATAGATACAAAGATTTGATTAGTAAATTTGGCTGTACCTGTAGAAAACTGATTAAAAACGGTATTTCACATCCTAAATTTTACGGTAATATTGTACTTAAAGCGCGGAAATCACTATGTGATCCATGTAAACTCATCGAACCTTTAAATAAACTTATTAGTTCAGGTTATCTTACCAATGTTGTAATTAGATCTTTGAATATAGTTTACATTGGCACTAATATCGATTTTGTCATCAGCAAATTAAAACATAACTAAATTTGTATTCTTTTCAAACGGGATGTTTAAAGACACACCCACGTTCATTTTGATCTATAAAGAGGTTAAACTCCTAACTATCCTACTGTCTGTCGATACATTTATTTTTGGCATTGCACAAGTCATGTCTTCTTTGACTGTCCATGACGTTAAAATACTAAATCCCTGGGATGTGTTTTAGTTGATTTTAGTCTCTGATGCATGATTTTTTATTATTAATTGTTTTGGCTTTTAACTAGCTGTCAGTAACTGCGAGTACTCTCAAATCGTACTTTCTTGTTTATTTGACCTGTTGATACTAATTGTAATGCTTTTTTTGTTATTTAATGTTATTCAGGGTTATATCTGGTCTATATACCAGCTTTGATAAGTGTTTGGTACTAATATAAATTTCCACTTCGTACTATGAACATCAAAATTATTTATTTTGTTAAAATATTTCCTTTCTCTATTGTAACTGTACGCGTATACCTAACAACAAAATTATTTTATTTACCTGTGTTTAAAGTTATTGCAAATGGCTGATATTTTTGTTCGAGCATATTGTTTTTCTTAAATTGTTTAACATTTCATACCGATATAACATGTTACTTTTATTATTCTTCCCTTAGTTTATTTATTTTGAATTTACATTGTATCATAGGTCAAATTTATTTGTTCAGTGTATGTTCAATGGTGTTACTATGTCCTTTGATTGAGTTAAGCTATTTCAGTTGATATTTTATAGTGTGTCTTTCTATGTTGTGATGTTACACTATTGTTTCAGAAAAAGGGTGAAGGTTTGGTACCATTAAAACGTTTAAACCCGCTGCATTTGTTTGCACCTGTCCTAAGTCAGGAATCTGATGTTCAGTAGTTGTCGTTTGTTGATGTGGTTCATAAGCTTTTCTCGTTTCTCGTTTTTATATAGATTAGACCGTTGGTTTTCCCGTTTGAATGGTTTTACACTAGTAATTTTTGGGGCCCTTTATAGCTTACTGTTCGGTGTGAGCCTAGGCTACGTGTTGAAGACCGTACTTTGACCTATAATGGTTTACATTTATAAATTTTGACTTGGATGGAGAGTTGTCTCATTGGCACTCATACCACATCTTCTTATATCTATTTACTGCAGGGTTTGTTGCTCGTGCTGTGTGGATGCAGTAGAATGTGTCCCCGTGCTTGTGGTGTATGCCCTTATATTTTTCAATTATGGGTTGTTTGCCTGTGAGAGAGCTTTCACATGTTTATTATATCTTTGTTCTTAATTGTCAATTATATATTATGGTGTTTGGATGTATAAATACTCATCCACGCTTGCTATTTTATTATTGCCCCTGCTATGGTTTTACTAAGATTTCTTACAATCTCTGTTTTGCCCTGTGTTTGTTATATGTCAGTATTGTAATACTTAAGTCTTTACGTCGGGCCTTTTATAACAGTTTTGTAAGAGTTCTTTTACTGCTTTGCCTATTATTTCCTATTCCGTAATTGTGATCCTTATTCATTGTTACAACCTCCGGTCTTTTTATTTTTCTTATACCCTATTTAATTATCATGATTTTACGTAATGGAAAGAAAATTATTAACAACGCAACTTCTAGGATATCCACGTGCTTAAACAAACGTATTTGTAATGCCTCTACAGCCAGATTGTTTAACAAAATGCGCGTGGATATCCACAAATTTTCCGTGCAATGCCAAAAGTGACTAACCTGTTTTAGATTAACTTCACAAAATACTGTACGGTCAACAGTGAACGGGAGAGCTTTTCGCTCTCCTTTTCCTGTGACATTACCTGAAAAACTCAAAACCTTATATATGTGGTAACTTGAACCCAACCTAAATGTGGTATTCAATATATGGGACAGACAGGACGAGCGTATTACAAAAGAAATCAAGAACACCTTTACCGCTTTCGTAGACCTAAAAATTCAAAAGTTTGATATATCAACATTTAGATAAGCATAATCACAATCTAAAATTTATTAAATTCCAACCACTTGAAACTGTTCAGAAACAACCAGGAGAATCACACAAGCAATTTGAAAAATCACGTGAAATTCGCGAATTATTTTGGATAAAAGAAAAGACTTCAACTAAAACTTCAATCGATGTCATTAATATTGTCGATAAACGACTTAGAAATAAAAGGTCTCATGGCAAATGCAAAACCGTAATCAACGTATTAAACATCGTATAAATTAT
The DNA here is from genome assembly GCA_017311375.1 of Mytilus coruscus. Lineage (NCBI taxonomy): Eukaryota > Metazoa > Mollusca > Bivalvia > Mytilida > Mytilidae > Mytilus > Mytilus coruscus. The sequence continues at coordinate 68,103,508 of CM029596.1, forward strand.
ACACTTGCTGATCTGTTATCTATAATAAAAAATAATGGCAGACATCAAGTATTTAAAACTGGGTCAGATACCAATAAGTAAATTATATGCTATTTTTCTGGAGTGTGATACAATTTCTTTTTTAGCCCGATGTATGAATACACCCGTATTATTACAGCCTTTTGTCATCATAGGCTATTTCCTAGTATCGATAAACCTGAAAATCATAAACGGCATTTTCTTAAATTAAAATATATAAATAGAGGTATTGATTTTATTAACTTATCTAGTATATTCAATGACTCTACCATCCAAAGCCAAATACCTCCATATTTTGATAATATAGAACCACCTATTATTTCGTATTCTTATAAAAACCCAGCAGAAGTTTGATTTTTAATTATACGTCAGTTACATCAGACGTCAATATAGTAAATAATGTTCCTCCCACTTGAGATTGTGAAACATCTAGTTTTAGATATGTTCCCTATGGTCATGTCCTTACAGGAGACCTCAACATCGTCGAAGACCGTGAGGTCATAACTTTTCTTAAGAAAGGACCGAAATATCGTCCTCCATCTAAAATAGATTGGAAACAGTGTCGTAAGGTTATTAAAGACGCTCTGTCTGTCTACTGTAAAAATTGGTGTAAACGTGAAAATCTGATAAAAATCTCTAGACAGTTATTTGAATAAAATTATGAATACTGTTAATATTCGTATATCTCATTTTGAAAACAATTTTGAAATTAGTAATAGGGTCCATGATATTCCCATTTCCAGAATAAAAATAAACTCAAGTACTCGCAAAGCGGTTTGTGTTCGTACCGGCAGATAAAGCAGCAAATAATGTAGTGGTGGTGTGACGCATATACTACACGGAAGTTCTCCAAAACGAAATTACAAATTCATCTACATTCAGGTCCGTACGCTCCACAGAGAGTCAAATTGTAAACAAGCATATCACTGCCACTACCCAGCTTAAAGACTCTTCCGAACATTTGAAAGTCCCTACTATGTACTGGTTACCTAAATTGCACAAAAAACCATTTAAATTCCGTTTCATCTCCGCATCTAGTAAGTGTTCTACTACCAATCTATCAGTTCTTCTAACTACCTCCTTACTACTATCAAAGAACTTGTTATTAACTTTTGTAATAAAGCTTATGAAAATAATGGTATTAATTATTTTGGAGTGTTAAAATTCTTTAGAGGTTTTAGATAAAATACATGCTTTTGATGGTCCTTTTAATTCTGTTGACAGTTATGATTTTTCTACTCTATACTACACTTCCACACAATCTTATCAAGAAAAAGTTTTCATATTTAATTAATTGGTCTTTTAAAAATCTCATTACAAATTTATTTGCTGTAACTCGTTTAAAGCCTTTTCTGTAACGAAAAGGAAAGTATGCTAGATACACTTACTGGAAATGTGAAGATATGATTGAAGCTTTAAATTTTCTCCTGGACAACATATATGTACGTTTCGGCGATAAAGTGTATCGACAAGTAGTAGTATTCCTATGGGCACTAACTGTGCCCTTTAATAGCAGATTTATTCCTGTATTGCTATGAATCTCAGTTTATGACCAAACTCAGTAAAGACACGTCATTGTTACATTTGGTTGATACATTCAACAATACCTTCCGTTATCTAGATGATATTTTTCGTTAAATAATCCAGAGTTCTCTAAATATACTACCGAAATTTACCCAATAGAACTTACTTTAACTAAATCTAACATAAACAGCAGTAGTTGTCCTTTTCTGGACTTGGACATTTCAATCTCTAAAGGAAAACTCCATACGAAAATTTACGACAAAAGAGACGATTTTCATTCCCTATTGTTAATTTTCCTTTTTAGACGGCGATGTTCCTTTGGCTCCATCATACGGTGTGTATATATCCCAACTCGTTCGTTATGCCCGTGTGTGTAGTGATGTCATAGATTTTAACGAACGTAATCAATGCATCACTAGTAAATTATTAAGTCAGGGATTTCGTTACCATAAATTACGTAAAACTTTTGCTAAGTTCTTTCATAGATACAAAGATTTGATTAGTAAATTTGGCTGTACCTGTAGAAAACTGATTAAAACGGTATTTCACATCCTAAATTTTACGGTAATATTGTAATTAAAGCGCGGAAATCACTATGTGATCCATGTAAACTCATCGAACCTTTAAATAAACTTATTAGTTCAGGTTATCTTACCAATGTTGTAATTAGATCTTTGAATATAGTTTACATTGGCACTAATATCGATTTTGTCATCAGCAAATTAAAACATAACTAAATTTTTTTTTTTCAAACGGGATGTTTAAAGACACACCCACGTTCATTTTGATCTATAAAGAGGTTAAACTCCTAACTATCCTACTGTCTGTCGATACATTTATTTTGGCATTGCACAAGTCATGTCTTCTTTGACTGTCCATGACGTTAAAATACTAAATCCCTGGGATGTGTTTTAGTTGATTTTAGTCTCTGATGCATGATTTTTATTATTAATTGTTTTGGCTTTTAACTAGCTGTCAGTAACTGCGAGTACTCTCAAATCGTACTTTCTTGTTTATTTGACCTGTTGATACTAATTGTAATGCTTTTTGTTATTTAATGTTATTCAGGGTTATATCTGGTCTATATACCAGCTTTGATAAGTGTTTGGTACTAATATAAATTTCCACTTCGTACTATGAACATCAAAATTATTTATTTTGTTAAAATATTTCCTTTCTCTATTGTAACTGTACACGTATACCTAACAACAAAATTATTTTATTTACCTGTGTTTAAAGTTATTGCAAATGGCTGATATTTTTGTTCGAGCATATTGTTTTTCTTAAATTGTTTAACATTTCATACCGATATAACATGTTACTTTTATTATTCTTCCTTAGTTTATTTATTTTGAATTTACATTGTATCATAGGTCAAATTTATTTGTTCAGTGTATGTTCAATGGTGTTACTATGTCCTTTGATTGAGTTAAGCTATTTCAGTTGATATTTTATAGTGTGTCTTTCTATGTTGTGATGTTACACTATTGTTTCAGAAAAAGGGTGAAGGTTTGGTACCATTAAAACGTTTAAACCCGCTGCATTTGTTTGCACCTGTCCTAAGTCAGGAATCTGATGTTCAGTAGTTGTCGTTTGTTGATGTGGTTCATAAGTTTTTCTCGTTTCTCGTTTTTATATAGATTAGACCGTTGGTTTTCCCGTTTGAATGGTTTTACACTAGTAATTTTTGGGGCCCTTTATAGCTTACTGTTCGGTGTGAGCCTAGGCTCCGTGTTGAAGACCGTACCTTGACCTATAATGGTTTACATTTATAAATTTTGACTTGGATGGAGAGTTGTCTCATTGGCACTCATGCCACATCTTCTTATATCTATGTATGATTTCCTACGCGACTGGTTTTTGTAAGTATTTATTCTTGTCTATGGCTACAAGGTCATTTGTAATTTTGTAACACATGCCCGATGATAAGTTGTGATTCTTTACGCCTGAATTGTAAACTTTTCCGTCCTAGTTAATTTATCAAGTGCTGACACTGGGTCTATTTTTATGTCGACTGGTTACGTATCGTGCGGATCGTCTTTGTACTTTCGACTGTTTCGATACGGGTCCCATACTGTCGTGGCATATTCCATTAGTGTTAAGGCATGCTCGTTTATGTATTTGGAGCTGATGTGGAGGTTTCGATGTAGAAAAACCAAGGCTTCAGTTGGCATTATCTGCGATGTTGTTTATATGATAAAAATATATGATATTAAAAAAGAATAATTGTAGGGTAGTCACTGCTAATTTTCATTTCCTGTTTTAGTCTCAGATTCACATAAATATAAAAATGCTTTTTTAGAAGAATTTAATTAATGACTTTTTTTTTATCAAAAGGGGTGTTCATTCTTTATTAAGTCCATCATACATTTTCTGTATCTGAATACAGAAATACCATGTACTATTAAAAATACAATGTAATCAGTGTATATAAAGTGCGAATCCAGTTAGTTCATTTTCACTGTTGTATGCGAGTATGTCTATTGTAGAATAAAGGATGATGGGAAAAACCGCGTTTGTTTACTTTTTGAAAATACAAAATAATAGATTTGAATGTATGTTTTAATAGAATTTCATTAGAATATAACTTTTTAATGTATAATAACAGGATTAAAGTCCAAAAAAGTGTTATTTAAGCAGCAGAATCCATAATATTGATTACTGAATGCGATTCGTTTTAACTATAGATGCGATGAATAATCACTGAAAGTGCAATCATTTCTGATGTGGAATTTTTGGAAGTGCGATGAATTTTTATTGTCGTTTTATATGATTATTCGACATACAACAACTGAAAATAGTTTTTAAATGACTTTAATATTGATTATATTTACAATTTGAAATGCAAGCTAGTCGTAGATGCTCACTTTAATATACACGGGTATAACCACGTTCATATCATGAATATTCAAATATTGTTGGTGAGTTTGCTATTAGCTTGTCATGGATCCGAAAATTTACAGGAGCAGAACATCCATGAATATAACGTTTTTCTACGACGAATTTTCTTTGAAAAGTTTTACAACTTGCTTAAAAAGCTTTGAACATTTGTCACGCCGTGTCATACATATTTCTACCGTATTGATAGGCTTTTGCACAACGAACAGTACAAGAATGTACAACGAACGGTACTAAAAGAAAACAAACTATAAAGAGAATGAATCGTACAGTGTCAAAATTCTGAAGTCAGTTTTTCAGGTAAATGTCTTCAAATAAAATTAAAACAACGGGTTTCTCATTCGTATTATGTATTTTAACAACAAAGCACAAAATACACGGTCGCATTTAGTGAAAGAGCCAACCAACTATGCTCTTTTTGTAGTTTAATCAAGTTTGAGTTACACATAGTGTTTGTTTCGCGATGTTTACTAGTAATTTACAGACCTGTCTATTTAAAATAGTCACATGGTGTTCATGTACTATAAATGATATACAATGCTGCCAGGAGCAGTAAACTTTGTTTTCATAAACACTGAATACTTAACTGAACAGTTAGTCAATTAGCCTTTGGTGTAAATATAAGAACGGTATATCTACAAACATTGCTTCGCGATGTAGCGATTAACGTCCGGAATCAACTGTACGGCGGTTATACCCCATGGTATAGAACCATTTAAACATGTAACAATAAACTGTTTTCAATATTTCTTTGTATTCTCACAATTGCGTATTGGCTTATTTGTAACACCGACTTATAAGAAATTCAAGCATATTTAAGGTGACTCGACTGTTGCTCGAACTTTCTTTACTGTATAAGATTTATATACAATGGCATGATAAATATCAATTATCCAGTCATCCAAGCGTCAATTGTTTGTGCAAGATGAAAACGTTTCCACTCATTCAATCGTGAAATGAAGATCGTTTTGTGAATGCTCTTTGTTATCTCAAATGCATTCATTAGAGCTATTTTCCTAACTCTTGTAATTTAAAGGTTTGGTTGGCTTGCTTGCTTTGTTTGTATAAACGTTTGCTCAATCTTAATTACAATGCTTAGGCAACATTTACACAATCAAGGCCAACCACACCTTTTAACTACAAGCAATAGGAAATTAGCTCTAATGACGTTTAATTTATTAGTATGCGATGTAGATTTAGACCGAAACAGAAACTTTGCTTTTCCGGTGACGTGGATTGGCTTAACTGTCCAAGATATATGTATTTAATGATGACGTGTCATAGGAAAGAATAAATTTTATCCTACATATAGATCAGGACAAATTATTTGAGAAAATAGAATTGACTATATTAGCAATAAATACCATGTTTAGGGAGCTACCATTTGATTTTTATGGGGGGGCTAGGATGAAAAATTTTGTCCTGCCTTTTTATTTTTCCCTCTATTCAGTCCCGCCTTTTTATTTTTCACTCTATTCGGTCCTGCCTTTTTTTTTAGTTTATCCTGACTTTTTTTTTTACATAAATTGTCATCGTGAACTATTCTTTATATTTATCTATTTGTGTATCAGTTTTACACCTGGATGGCTGTAGGCGCGATGAAAACCCGTCCGCATCTCATACCTATATCATGAATTTATAAAAACAGTACACATTATATATTATCTCATTTTATTCAAAAATCTTGAATTTGTCGTCTGTTTATTTATCATTCTACATCAGAAATTCATCACGGATACAGTAAAAATGACATTTTAGGATTCGCACATTACATACACTGGTAATGTGAAATAAACATACATAAATGGGCGCAGGACGGTCCGTGTATATTTGCGTCCATTCGTTTTTCGTTTTGAAAAATCAAAAACAAAAAACAAAAAACGAAAGTGTTTTCATTTTTCATTTTTGATTTCTTAAAAACCAAAATGAAAAACAAAAGTGTTTTCGGTCCGTGTATATTTGCGTCCATTCGTTTTTCGTTTTGAAATATCAAAAACCAAAAACGAAAAACGAAAGTGTTTTCATTTTTCGTTTTGATTTCTCAAAACCAAAATGAAAAACAAAAGTGTTTTCGTTTTCGTTTTGATTTCTCAAAACCAAAACGAAAACGAAAGTGTTTTCATTTTCGTTTTGATTTTCAAAACCAAAATGAAAATCAAAAGTGTTTTCGTTTTCGTTTTGATTTCACTAAAAAGAAAAGCATCTACATTTGGATTCAATTTCTGTATTTTGCTCTATTTAATTCTCGTTTTACGTTGTACAATGTTTTCCTTTCTTTTTATATAGCCATTGATACCCCGGTGTATTTACTACTTAATGTAGACAGAACAGACCGCCTGACTTATGATTTGAACTATTAATGAATCAAAGACTTTCAAATTTCCATGTTTTTATCTATAATAAAATATAAAATATAAAATTATTATATTTAAATATCAAATGAATCACAAATTTAAATAATACAATGAAATATTATATAAAGATGGTTAAAATAAAACGATTGATTACAACATCACATTGACAAGGGAGGTTACTACTTATCTGATAAGAAAACTAGCCCTGTCGTTAAAGTATGCACAGCGCTTATCAGATCAATAGTATTAAAATCGGAGATAATGTCGACGAATTGAAAAGACTTTATAACTCTGAACAATAAGGATGCATGATCTTTACTTTTAAGTTTGAAAAGTTGGTTATCTAAGATTATTAGAATTATTGCATGATGACTGAGGCCAATCAGCCATTAGGGAACAGTCATTATTTATCAACTGAGGGGGTTGGTGCATTTTAGGGGGGTCATTGCCAAAAATATCATACTGGTGGGGGGAGTTACCATTAAAAATATATCTTTACTAGGGGGGGGGGGGGGTCGCCCGATTAAAGTTTTGACGATATTGAAGTGAGTGACATTGTTAAATCTTTGATTGTGTAAAGCACCAGCAGGATGCCTAATCTCTCAAGGTAGTGAATCCGATCACTCCTTTATATCACAGTCATCTGTTATGGTTCATTATCCATAGGATGTGTAAATTTACAATTCTAGTGATACTTAACTGTATGAAATATTTTAACCTAGTTTTGACCACAGGAAAGTTTCTGAACACGCATTGTCAACTTTCTAAAGTGTTTAAATCATTTTGATGTGATTCTTGGGATAGAAGGTGTGTATATTCTTAAATCACTTGATAACAGGTATAATTATTTTATAAAATTATTACAAAGATATCGAATAAGAATATTAGATAGTCTGGATGGTAAGTCTTTCACTTCTGTATTCTTTAATTTTTAAGGTAATTTTTCTCTATTCCATATATTTTCTCTTTTCTTTATATTCTAACACCCCATTATTCTCTATTCTTTATTCTTTTTCTATTTTCTATTCTTTTTTTTTTTTTTTTTTTTTTTTTGGGGGTCTATTTTTCTATAGATTTGATCCATTCGTCTTTATTCTGTAAACCCTATCCAGACCCTCATAAGAATACTTGATGGGCACCATGGCATTCACACATACAAAACAATACACGTAAAACATTTTCACGTTGGAATATTATAATAAAATTAAGAATTGAAAGGGGGAATGTTTCAAAGAAACAACAACCCAACCAAAGAGCAGAAAACAGCCTAAGGCCAACAATGGGTCTTCAACACAGTGAGAAAATCATGCATCCGAGGCGGGCTTCAGCTGGCCCTTAAACAAAATGTGTACATTTTTAGTTCTGAGAAAATCACACTAAACTCTAAAACATCTAAATGAACCAAAATTTTAAAAATATACAAAATATACAAGACTTACAAAGACCAAATGTTCCTGACTTGAATACATGTATATATTTCTTTATCTCAAATAAATCTTGTAGATATTTAATGAACCATAAAATCAGTAAAATTTGCAATGTGTTATTCCAGTAATTACACTTCCTATATTGGAATACTGACTTTTTTGTAATATTTTTTTCATTTTCAAATTATACTGTGTCAGCAAATGTACATTCATTCCATAGGCGGATCCGGGAGAGGGGGGAGGGGGCCCGGCCCCCTCTTTTGTGGGTAAAATTTTGTTGCTTGTATAGGGAATCACTGAAGCATGACTGAAGCGGGCCCACCCTTAGGTCAGTCAGTCCCCCTTATAAAATTATAAAAAGTTCTGGATCCGCCACTGATTCATAATAAAGAGTAAAAATCATTATTGAAAGTTTATCTATATGAAATATGTAGAATTATAGGTTGCAGTAAAATAAGGTAAATTGGAAAAAAAAAATTTTCTCTTTTTTCTTTCTTCGTCATCCCATTCATTTTTCATTGCACATGTTCATGTATATAAACAAATTTGGTTTATAGTGACTTTAATAGCTTTACTTATTAAGCATTAGCATTTTCAAAATCAGGAACAATATGCATAGGTATGACGTCATTCTGTACATGAAGGATCAAGTTAATTTGTAATATTTTTTTTCTCATTAAAAAGCTTATTTTGTCAATTTTTCTACATGCAAGTGTCAGATATTCTTATTTGACAAAAAAAAAAAAAACATCAAGAAGAAAAACTCTTTGTTATACTGAGGATTTCTCAAAGCCTGTTACTATGTAGCTGGCAGTCATCTACTTCTCACAACTGTTAATTGATGGGGATTTTTTTGGGGGCGGGTTGGTCAAACTTTTAAAACTATGCTGTTAGGGGGGTCATTTTGCGGTTTTTAAGAATGACGGGGGGGGGGGGGGGGAAGTGTTGCCAACAACAAATCTTATGTGAAAAATTTGAACCGACCCCTCAGCTGATAATATTATATTACACGAACATTCAAACTTAGCATTTATGACGGTAAAATGTATACGCTATTTAGATTATTTAAAAAAAAAGTTCACACTCCAAGTCGAGGTTTAGGAGGCCATCTTATGAGTCACCAGGAAGCAGTCCAAAAGAAGATGTCTATCACGATGCTCGGAACATTATTGTACTTCCCGCCTTACTTGACTTATATCAAAAAATAAAATATGTGATAAAATTGCTACGACTTTTTTTTATTAAGTCACAAATCACAAAACAAAAGGTTGTGCGACTAGTTGAGTTTCATCATTTTCTATTATTTTGCCTCAATAATTGGTGGTTTATTTTGTTCGTTTTGACTTTGCGTGATGGCAATAACGATAGTTTGATAATCATTTATGACCGTGAACTTGTTGGACCATTTTTTTTTTCAAGCAGAAAAGCATCGAAACTTAACTGTTGGCAGCATGTTGGGTCAACCACAGAAATAGCCAAAAGCACAGGTACTTAAGAAACATGTGGCTTTCTTCCAATTTTTAGGAATAAAAAGGGGGGGTCTTTGAAAGTGACGAGACCAATTTTCCCTGGACTTATTTCACTCAAAATCTAAAATTGGTCTGTACATTGCAAATTGAAGATGACGTTATATATCAAAATACTATTCAGTGCTATATGTGTCTGTTGAAGGCATTGTAATACAAAATTGCAAAGGGTTAGAGCCTAGTTTTCAATATCTTTTATTTTCACTCGCAGGGTTCTAAATGTTTTTTCATATGTTTATCATACTTGAAATGTTATATAAAAAAGTTTAAATTATATATCTAAAATATCTTTTATAATTTTAGTTCATTGATATGTTTCGGAGTTTAGTGTTTAGTTCAGCGTTACATGCTGTTGAAGATACAAATCTGTTTTACATGTTTTTGTCAAATTTTGCATCGAAGGCCGTCGATAGCCAAAATGAATTGGTGAAAGACAATGAATAGCTTTACTTCTAACACAATTTTGGATTTGGTTAACGATGACCTTCTTGTACGTTTTAGGAATAAATACTAACGAGCAAAAATTTGCAAAAATCTCGATTTTGAGCTATCTTTAGGCGTTTATAAGTTGGTGATACGTTTGAAATTAAGCGATCATATTGTAAAACCCTTAGAGTACACTTTGGGATGTGGTACTAAGAATCTAAGTAAACTTTAAGATTGATAGACTTTTTGTAAATGGCCCTGGTTTGAAATAAACCAAGAGTTTTGGTTTGGTTAACTATTTTATTTTTGTTTATTCATTTTGACGATAACTACTTAAACGTTGCCAAAATCTTTCAAAAGTTTTCCGGTTTGGACTATTTGCAGACCCTTTAGGCGTTTTTAGTTATGTAATCTATTTAAGAATTATCCATTATATTGTTAGAACAATAGAGAACATACATTGGGTTGCGATACGTGTGCTAAGAATTTAGTTACAGATTGATATACTTTTTAACTAGAGGCTCTAAAGAACCTGTGCCGCTAACCTAGGTCTATGTGCATATTCAAAAAAGGACACTCTCCAACATAGAAGACGAGAATAGAATTCATGACAAAATCTCTGTTTCGTTGGACTTGTATTGCTGATCATTTAGTCTGCTTTAAAAACAGTTTCTTCCATCTTCTCTAGTTTTGCTCAAAACACAAAAGAAGGCAGGAAAGTGACTCGTTAGTAGATCTTGCCTTATCGGTCATTTTGAGATTTAAAGTGTCTATTTATCTATTATAATTTTTATCATGTAAAGCAAAACCCTCCAAAATGACAAAATTTTCATTAAAGAGCAATAATTCCAAGGAGACGTCGGACGATTTCCTCAATATTGTTAATTGTAGATATTGTCTTGCTGATCATTTTGCATATTAAAGTTTCTATCTATCTGTTATAATTTTAAAGATATACATTTGTAAGGCAAAACGCAAAAATGTATAAATCATCATCTAAGGGCAATAACTCTAATAAGGAGTCGGCTGACGATTTCGACAATTGATCTTATTTGTAGAACTTTTCTTGCTGATCATTTTTGAATTTTAATGTTTCTCTGTATCTTTTATAGTTTTCAAGATAATAGGCAAAAATGATAAAATTTGTCATTTAAGGGCAATAACTTATATAAAAAGTCGCCTGACAATCTTCACATGTATGGACAACAGAGCTCAACATTCTGAACATTTTTGCTCATGTCAGATTTTCTCTATTCATAACGGTTTACGAAATAATAAACAAAACTTACATTTCTATCCTATGTTCTATTTTAGTCATCGGACACATTTTTCAAACTAGATACCCCAATAATGATTGTGGCCAAGTTAGTTTAAATTTGGCCAAGTAGTTTTAAAGGAGAAGATTTTTATAAAGGTTAACGGACGACGACGGACGACGGACGCGACAGACGACGACGGACGCCAAGTGATGATAAAAGCTCACTTTGCCCATTGGTGAGCTTAAAATGGCCATGGTGTGAATAAAATTCAGGAGGAAAGTTTGCCATGCACCACCGTCCCTTGGTGGCTTTTGCAGTTAAATTACATATCCAATGAATTGTAAATATAAACAAAATGCTCAGCGGGACACAGAATGATACGACCGCAGATGTCGAACCATGAACAGTTAGGGCTAGTATTGACCCTAAATTCAAGCTTGTTACAGCTCTGAATTTGAATTTTGATTAAATATTTGACACAGCATAGGCTTTTAACACAGAATAAATGTGGTCAAATACCTGAAACATTTAAAAATTGGACTTTTATAAAATGAGGAGATGAGGTATAACTGCCACTGAGACAACTATCCACCAAGGTTCAAATAAAGTTGATGTAAGCAATTAAAGGTAACAGTAAGGCCTTCAACAATGAGAAAAAAAAACACTATACCAAATAGTAGGCTATAAAAGGTCCCAATATGAAACAATTCGGTTGAGAAAACTAACGGCCTAAGATTAAACAAAACAATTAACGAAAACAAATATGACAGACAAGAACCAACGACAACCACTGTACTACAGGCTCTTTACTTGAGACAGGCACGTACAGAATGTGGTCCAATATCCAAAATCTAAATACATGTGTACAACGTTAGATTCAACACCAAGAATTTAATCCACTAGTATTTATCAATGGACAAAAACAGCTAAGTTTGTCAAGGGGTTAGGTTCATAAAAGAATTATATATAAATTAATTTATATAGAATAAAACAAACCTACCACCAAGTTCTTAAAAATATTTACAAAAGAAATAAAAAAAAAAAATTCACAAAATATCACTCATCATTAATACAATATCTTTTAAAAATATCCATAAAACTTACCTTTAGTTATTTTTAAAACGATCTATTATTGAATAGAAAATTTCAAACTATATTTATACATAATTTCTTCTATAAAATTAAAATTTAATGCGGTATCTATTTTTAACTGTGAATCTACTTACACTTTCTATCAATTGTGCAATACAACTCTGAATTTCGATAGTGATTAAATATTTGACATATCATAGGTTTCTGACACAGAATGAATGTGGTCTATGAACTTAAATCAAAGTACTGAAGTACTGAACATCGGATGACCGCAAGTTCTGGTGGATGGTCACAAGCACTAGTCTCAGAAAAAAAAAATCACATCTCTATACCTGAAAGTAAGGTTGAGGTACATAGATATATTTTTTTCTGAGACAAGTTAGTGTATGGATGATGAATGAATGACAGGAAATTCAAGCTCACCATAATAACTGTTATATTGTAGTGATATAATCATTTGTTATCTGTATACTCTGGTTTGGTGTTATATATTATATCAATATTTGTAAAACAGTTATATTTTTAGTATAATTTTCATCCATTTGTATATCATTCTATTCTACTATTCTAATGATAGTGCAGTGCAAGTGCATGGTGGACACTCTTCTGTAATAATTAGTTTTTCTAATAGATTGGATTTGAGTAGGCATTCATATTTTCCCACGTTTGTTGCAAAACGTTCTTTACATATTCTTTCGCATACGTTAACACAAACTTTCGGTATTCTTGATTTGTTATTGATATTATCAGATTATTACATGATGGCATTTTTCATATCAGATTATTATAAGCCCAAGGTTCAATATCAGCCCAAGAGCCGAAGGCTAGAGGGCTGATATTGACCGAGGGCTGATAATACATCTGATATGCCATGTTATGATCTTTTTATCATATGCTTCAACAATGGAGAAAAATAATAGTTTAATATATTGATACATTTTAGTGGTTCTCACGTAGAAGTTCAAAAAGTGAAAAGTTTACGGACTCCAAATGTAGTACATCCGATATGAAATCTTTCTATCATATGCCTCAACAGAGGAAAAGAACAACAGCATGATATATTTTATATTGACGATAAAAAAAAAAACACAAAAAAACAGCAAAACATACATGTAATGAACACTATTTGGAAAAGTTAACACTTGTAAAGTAACTTTCTAAATTATGCTGGAAACTTTAAAAAATGCATTTATTGTATCATTTTTATTATTTTTTTTTCATTTTACATAATATGTTATAATTATATTGTATCGTAATAATTGTTTAGAACCCGACTTTAATTGTAATGTTTTTCACCGAAAAAATGTACCATTCAGGTGTATTTTCCGGAATTTGCCGAGTATCACCGGAATGCCATGCGATAACGTTACGGAAAGGTATGTGATAATAGTTGAAGCATGTGATAAATTTTTCATATCAGCCCGCTAAACACCATTTCGGAAAAATATGGAATTCACGTAAATTTAATGCTATTATCATACTGTAAAACTATATGTTATTTGCTCTAAGTATATGATAATACATATAGATTATAAAATGGCATTTTTCATATCAGACCCCTTATCAGCAATAGGTCATGATATCAGTCCGAGAGCCGATAGGCTCGAGGGATGATTTTGACCATGGGCTGATAAGGGGTCTGATATGAAAAATGACATGTTTTCAAAAGCGTACACCAAAATGTTATGATTGGCTTAAAACGTCCTAAACAAAGAAAATTGAACCAATGACGTAACGTTATTTTCTTTTTGGTGTACGAACAATGAGATTACCCATAGTACTTTAGATTCTGAAAACGCCAATTCTTCAAATTAAATGAATAAATATTGAACAGATATATCATGTTATGGAGGGGTATTTGCGAAAAATACCAGTCAAGGGACGGTGAAATTTCCCAAGCCGCTAGGCGAGGGAAATTTGGTCCCCAGACTGGTATTTTTCGCAAATACCCCTCCATAACATAATATATATCTGTTTAATTACACCGAATAGGTTTTAATTGAAACTGTCTGTACATGTGAAGGGAAATCGTAGTACCGCGGGAATTATACATGTACTTATACGCGTTAGTGCTGTCTTTTTGTAACGTCATGGTATCTATATGTGTAAACGTCATTTTTATTCAGTCATTAAATCGTTCATTTGTATAGACATTTTTTTCCCCTCTTTATATGTATATTTCTGACAGTTTTCCGTTTAACTCAATCAATACTGAGTGCTTAACCATGTTGTCGGGATAAAGTGAGAAAGGTTCCGAATAATTTTGGCGGGAACTGGCTCGCGAGGGTAAAAAAGAAATATCCAAAATGGCAAATACCACGGCAGAGAGGGGAATTTGAGGCAAATTCACCGGCAGTGGTGAAAAACAGGCAAATTCGTTTGAAATGAGGAAAAAATGTTAGAATATGCGAAAAATACACTGGCTAACAACCAATCAAAATCCGGCATTCTTATATAAGGTGTAATTAATGTACAAATAAGTTTTATCAAGGGGAACAATTATACTATTATTTTCTACAAGTATATGATAAATATATTTCTCACAACAATACATTTTCATTTATCTATGTTCTTAAAATTTTTTTCATGAATATTTATTGATGAAATTAGTATATAACAAGCGATAAGGAGTGTTATTTTGCACTCGATGATATCCGCGTAATTATACTAAATACGTTCGGTTATCAGTCAAAAAACGCAAGTCATGTGGGTAGAAATGTCTGTGGCAACATAACACCGGAATGCCCTCACGGTCATCCGCTGTAAAAAATGAAATTGGATATTTACCTATCATGATCCAATATCCAACATATATGCGTAGATTAAGTAATCAAAGACCCTTGATTTCAATTTTGTTAAAATCAAACAAAATTGATTATGAACGCTTTGGACCTTAATGTAGACCAATTTGAAAACCGGGCCCAAAATCAAAAATCTAAATACACGGTTAGATTCACCAAAGCATAGAACCATAAAAGTCTATTTTATTTGTTTAAATCAAGCAAAGTTTAATTTTGGACCCTTTGGACCTTCATGTGGACCAAATTGAAAACGGACCACAAAATAAGAATCTATAAATACACGGTAAGATTCTGCATATAAAAAAACCCCAAGAATTCAAGACTATGAATTAAACCCCATTGAATTGGTCAAGATATGAGCAACGTATGTAAAGTATAAGAAAAGTATTGTTTTAAAGCCCTTTTTCCTAAAACGGTTCATTTTAGACTTATACTGAAGTTATTGTCCGTAAACCAGAAAATCCTAGTTTTTTTTCACGATGTTTTGGTCCGTAATTCTTGAAAGTATTAGACCATAACCCCCAAAATCGGTCTCAACATTCCTTATGAAGTACGGAACCTTGTGGTACAAATTCATTGCGATCCATACACTTATAATTAAGTTATTGTCCTGAAACAAGAAAAATGTTTTTTCCCCCTTAATTCCTAAAAAGTTTGGACAATTAACCCTCAAATCCATTCCAACCTTCCTTATGTAGTATGAAACTTTTTGGTACAATTTCATAAAGATCCATACACTTACATGTATACTCCAGTTATTGTTTGGAAACCAAATGTCTTCGGAAGACGACGACAAACGTCATACCATTATATACGACCGCAAAATCACTCTTTTATGCAAGGTAGTGCATGAGATGGTAATGAAGGATGGCTTTTTAATGTCCAGTGGCAAATTAAATGCATATTCAGGACGAGAACATGTTATTGTAATATGAATTATTAACCCTGCTTTGGATTATACCGACACACTGAGCGTGACGTGCTACTTCGCGATGTTATAGTTCGCAGGAAGACATGTTATCCTACGCGGATTCAATATTTTGACTCCGAGCCGACAAGTCTCTGCTTTTACTTATTAATGCCGCGTGCTTGTAGAGAAGCAACAAAAAACAATTCTAAAAACTTTGGTTTGACCAGACCGAAAATTCCCATAACCTCCGCAATTTCATACACATCTTCACATTACAGTTTGCAACACTATGCAATGTCATTGGGTTCCAAAAACGTTTAGAAAACTATGTCAATGTGCTTTCCCATAGGGTTTTATGCAGAACAATTATCGGAAATCTATTTGTCAAAATCAAACTCTTAACTGAACAAAATGACTGTATCCAAGTTGTAGTTATTGCATGAATACTGTCTTAATTTTAATATTTGTTTTGTTTTTACCTTCTTAATTTCTCGATCATTTATACCGAAGTAACTATTAACCAATGTTTTACGTGGTTTCATGTGAAAGACAACTCACAGATTTTTACACCACCCAGGTATGAGTTGGGGAATATCACTCGAATATATTGGGCTGGCCTGTTTGAAGGCAGGAGCCTTTAATTATGTTTTATCGTCGGTAGCTGTATGCATATTTATTTTTTTTTTCAATTATTGTTAATCATAAAGGGCCACCATTAATAAAATTATACTATATTGCACGTGGGAGTAGTGGGGGATAGACAGGTTTTGAAAATGAAAAGTCTAACCTGGTGTAAATAAAAAAACAGGCACAAGAATATGAAAGAAGAGTGACGCTACAGTACCAACAGGTGAAATGTACTGTTGTCTGTCCCTCTCCTAACCCTCCTGGTAAAAATTAAACCAGAAAAGTGCTTTGTACGCAATAAATTAATATTTTTTTTTTCCATTTTGTCACCAGGAGCAAAAGAAGTTAAGTAGCCATGTGCTAGCAAATTATTGAAGCTCACGTCTTAATTGATAGTCATAAAAATAAAGAGAAAACGTATGGTTACCAATAACAATCTACTGGAGACAGAAAACGTTGGTATAGGCAACTATTATAATGGTCTGGATTGGGGTTTCTTTAATGTTTTAGGCCATTTTTCTCTAATCATTATACTTTGTTAACACCGCATTATTCTCTTTTGTTTAATTTTTGGTCCATGTTCTTTATTCTTTATATTTCTTGCCCATTATTCTCTATTCCGTAACCAACCCGTACACACTCTCTAGTATAGGTCACCATATAGCCTTCACAAAGGAGTAAAAGTCATCACGAAAAGGCCCGAATGGCAAAATGATTGAATGCTAATCCCATTTTGAATTGTGAACTTTCGGTATTTGTTTTTCAATCAAACGATCTTAATGAAAAAAAAAAACACGAAAAAAAACAGATTATCGTCGTGAATGTTCGTGTAACAGTACTAATACTGACAGGACCTAGGTCATCAGTTTTAATCATCTTAGATTACTAACCTTTTACAACTTAAAAGTAAAGATCATGCATCCTTATTGTTCAGATTGATAAAGTTTTCCATTCGTCGATTATCTCGATTTAAATACTATTGATCTGATAACCGCTGTGCATACTTTAACGAAAGGGCTAGTTTTCTTATCAGATAGTAGTAACCTCCTTTTAATTTGATGTTGTAATCAATCGTTTTATTTTACCATCTTTATATAATATTTCATTGTATTATTTAAATTTGTGATTCATTTGATATTTAAATATAATAATTTTATATTTTATTGTAGATAAAACAGGAAATTTGAAAGTCTTTGATTCATTAATCACCTTAGTTCAAATCATAAGTCAGGCGGTCTATTCTAACTACATTAAGTAGTAAATACACCGGGGTATCAATGGCTAAATAAAAGGAAAGGAAAACATTGTACAACGTAAAACGAGAATTAAATAGAGCAAAATACAGAAATTGAATCCAAATGTAGATGCTTTTCTTGTTTAGTGAAATCAAAAACGAAAAATGAAAACACTTTTGATTTTCATTTTGGTTTTTGAAAAATCAAAAACGAAAAATGTATATAAACACTTTCGTTTTTCGTTTTGGTTTTTGAGAAATCAAAAACGAAAAACGAAAACACTTTTGTTTTTCATTTTGGTTTTTGAGAAATCAAAAACGAAAAATGAAAACACTTTCGTTTTTCGTTTATTGTTTTTGATATTTCAAAACGAAAAACGAATGGACGCAAATATACACGGACCGTTTTCGATTTTCTTTTTTTAATTTTTCAAAAACCAAAATGAATATCATAAGTGTTTTTGTTTTACGTTATTGATTTCTCTAAACAAGAAAGGAATCAACATTTGCATTCTATTTCTGCATTTCGCTCTATTTAATTCTCGTTTTACGTTATACAATGTTTTCCTTTCCTTTTTCATAGCCATTCATACCCCGGTGTATTTACTACTTAATGTATACAGAATAGACCGCCTGACTTATGATCTGAAAGGTGATTAATGAATCAAAGACTTTCAAATTTCCTTGTTTTTATCTATAATAAAATATCAAATTATTATATTTAAATATCAAATGAATCACAAATGTAAATAATACAATGAAATACTATATAAAGATGGTAAAAATACGATTGATTACAACATCACATTAACAAGGGAGGTTACTACTTATCTGATAAGAAAACTAGACCTGTCGTTAAGTATGAACAGCGGTTATCAGATCAATAGTATTTAAATCGGAGATAATGCCGACGAATGGAAAACACTCTATCAATCTGAACAATAAAGATGCATGATCTTTAACTTTTCTGTTCTGAAAGGTTAGTTATCTTAGATGATTAGAACTGATGACCTAGGTCCTTCTGTCAGTATTAGTCAAGACAAGACAAGACAAATACTTTATTAAAGTCTCACCACTTGTTACATATAAAATATACAGCTTTTTAAAACACAAGTTAACAACAAGAGCCACTCTATAAAGAGTTATGAGAGACTATAAAACAATTTTTCTTAAATTATAATACAAATACAAGTCAACTATCATGAGTATAAAATACATTTTCGCTTTATTAAAATTTCATAGCAGATTTTGGCAGTATAAAATACCATATTTTCATTTGTAAAAAGAAATATAAATTTTCATTATCAGACATATGTAAAAATTCTCATCAACAATACTAGCATGGTTAAAAATAACATTACGAATATCTGAATATACAGGACAGTTTAACAAAACATGTTTTTCATCTTCAACGTCATCAGTACAGTTAAAACATAATCTATTTTCAATATCAATATTTTCATAACGACCAGTTTCAATTCTGATGGGTGCTACACCACATCTAAATTTGGCTAAAGCACTCCTGTATCTACCTTGTATATTAAAATCAAATAATTTTCTACACCATATACATTTTTGAACATTCTATATGTACGTAATTTATTTTATCATCTGACATAATTTTGTCATACCATTCTTCCTTAAATTTTTCAAAACATACATTTTCAATATTCTTAATTAAATCCTTGTTCAAAATAGCACCATTGCACAAATATTCCATATCAAGTTCTTTAAACTTATTTTTACTCTAAAATGCCAATTTTTACTTTTTACATGTGTTACCCCATATATACACTTTTTATTTACTCTATTATCATTCATTTTATTAAATCGTGTCCAGTTTCTAAAACACTAGTCCACTGTTTGATTTTGCATGGCATCCAGCCCATGTCACCATACAAAGACATATTAGGTGTGTATTTTCCTACACCCATGAAAAAACGCATGGCTCTATTTTTAATACTATTTATACATGAAAAATCACGTGTTCCCCATATAGAGGCACCATACTCTATTACAGACCATACAAGTGTATCAAATAATTTTGTAAATGTACAATATTGAAAACCACCGTTAGCTTTACATTTAGATATCAACAGACCCAACGATCTACTAGCGGCTTTAGCAACTGCTTTTGCCATATTATCATAGCTTAAATGCTCAGTAAACAATAAACCTAAATATGTGTATTGGGAAACAATATCAATATTGTTACCATTAAACAAAAATGAAAAATTCGATCTAGATACAGACTGTGTTCTAAAATGTACTATTTTAGATTTTTCTAAATTAACAGTAAGGTCATTAGTACAACACCATATATTCAAAACGTCTAATATTTTTTGTAAATCACCCTCATTCTCAGTGATAAAAACAAGATCATCTGCATATAACAACATGTTAACTTTATGATTTTCAATATCTATACCTATATTCAATTTCTTAACCTCATCAACAAGATCATTTATATAAATATTAAATAACAAAGGCGAAAGGATACACCCTTGTTTTAGGCCACAATTTACATCAAACCAATCCGTTAAGTTACCATTTACTTTAACACAAGACTGTACATTGTTATAAAGAGAATAAAGTGACTTTAACATTTTTGAACTAATACCAATTGTTTTTAATTTACAAAATAATAAATTTCTGTTTATCCAATCGTAAGCTTTTTTGAAGTCAATGAATGCCACATATGTTGATTGTTTACGAAGCTTTCTAGTTTCTATAATAGTAGACAGTGTACTTAAATGGTCGACAGTACTACGACCTTTTCTAAAACCGTTTTGTTCGTCACATAGGAAGTCAATATCATCAAGCTTATATGTTAGTCGTGAGTTCAATACTCCACAGTACAGTTTGTAGGAAACTGGTGCCAAAGTTATACCACGGTACGACAAGGGATCCCTCGGATCTGATGTTGAGCTTTTCGGAATAGGCGTTATAATCCCTTTTGACCACATTATTGGAACTTTACCAGAGTCAAAACAAATATTGAAAACTCTAGTTAGTGCATTTAACATAGTTTGGTTCTTGTACAATTCAACTGGTATTTCGTCATATCCAGGTGATTTTCCATTTTTGGAACATTTTAAAACATTAAATACTTCTTCAACAGATATTTCACAATCTAACATATCATCATATAAAACATCTACATCGTTTTCACATATATTTACATCACTATCATCATTTCTATTAAACATATTAGAGAAATCACACTTCCATTTATTTAAAACTTCATCTTTATCACTAGAAATTTGACCATTATCTAATTTTACTTCCATGGGAATATAATTTTGGCGCTCACTACCTACACCAATTTTTCCAATTTTTCGCCAAAATTCTTTTGGATTTCCACACGAATTACTCAATTCTTCCTGCACGGAGTACCAATATTGGCGTTTTGCCTTTTGGACCGCTTTATCAAATAATTTCCTTTTATTAATAAATACTTTACGAAATAACTTTTTCTGATTCCGAATTTTACATTTAATCCATATTTTTTCGGATGCACAAACGTCGTTCCATAATTCAGTTAGCTCCTCGTTCCACCAAGGTTTCTTACATCTCCTTCTTTTATTATTTACAGCGTCGGATAAGACAATCACTTTAGATGGTAATTTTGTAGACATTTCCGTTTTAATAACATTCACAAATTCATCATACATGTTGTTAATCTTGTCTTGCGTTACATTTGAAATTTCCAAATTTTGAATAATGCTATCAATATCATCCACAGCGGATTCCGAACTGAGCCAGTCTTCTGGTAAATTTTGATATCATATTTGATTTTAGTTTTACGATTGTTTTTTGGAGGCGCAGCATTTTTATTACTTTGGCTAAATTTCAACGTTATTTCCCAAGTAAGTAGAGAGTGATCTGGGATAATTTTCTGAAGGTCAAATTTACCATTTGCACAAATTTGCTCTATAATTAAACTAGTTCTTGTAACTTTAAATTTGTTGAAAATATCCAACATTTCGTACGGTACTACGCAATAATCCACAACACTCAGACCGCGGGTTGATACATAGGTGTAGTCATTTAATATGGTATTTCTTCCATTTAAAATACAACAGCTAACATCGGTAAGAAATTCACAAAAAACCTTCCCATAACTGTTACACTGAAAGTCTACAACATGTCTGTCTGGAAGATTATCAATACCAGTGATTGAATCCGCAAAGTCTGAACATCGGCTATTCCAGTCGCCACACATATAGAAGGCGTTTCCTTGAGGAACAGTGTATACTTTAGTCATTAAGTTGTCAAAGAATTCATGAACGTTAACTGCACGTGTGGAATTTTCGGGAGGAAGATAAACAACACAGACATAAAGAACGTTATTTGCACAGGTTTTATTCTCAAGTTTAATCCATAAAATTCCCTCAGTGTCATTATCTGCAATTGTTACATCAAATTCATTACATATGCCATTTCGGATTAAAATTCCAACCCCACCCGATCCGGATTTTGCTCGGACATGAATATGTTTACGATTAAGACCAAACCACTGATAACCTTCAACGTTAATAACTTTATCTCCAGTGAGATGCGTCTCCGCTAGTCCAAGTATATCCAAATTATAATGTTTTACATGAAATTAAAACATATATTTATCGCTATTTACATCAGAATTCCAACCATTAATATTCCAAAATCCGCAATTTACCTATTTATGCCCACCACGGCTATTCTGATTTTGACCTCCGTTCTGACCTCTGTAATTTCCTCGACCCCGACCGTTCAAGTTACTTTCTGACTGATTATGGTTATAAGAGTTTGTATTGCAATTTTCAGTGGCAGATTGTCCATTTCTGTATGTTGATCTTTGATCCGTGTTATGGCTATTTCCACCTCTAGTGTTTCCACGACCACGATCATTTCGTCTGTAATAGCCGCGATTACCACTCTGTGTATCATTATTGATTTGCGTATCGTCTCGGTCACCGCGTCTTTGTGTATTGGTGTCACGTGTACTTTTACCGTGTCTAGACCTTACCAATGATCCTCTGATCTCAAGCTTGTCGTTACCAATCGCTTTAACAATATTCCTTAAATTAGAGTTCAAAAGGCGTTGTGCGTTTGGAATGGCATTATTAATATAGACATCTTTATAGATACGAGTGCTTCTTAATTCACGTTTTTTCTCCATAACCTTTTGTTTGTCATCTTTATTTTGGAACTTAACTATGACAATTCCGTGTTTACCTGGGTGGTTATTCTTTTTTCGCTCTACATCGACAACTTGTATACTATTTACGTGTAATCCATCTTTGATTAAATCTTCAACTTTACAAGAAATATTTTCATTTTCTGTTTCGGGTAGATTTTTTATCACCAATGAGAGATTGTCTTCACTGACCACTTGAGTTTGCATTTTATTTTGTTTAACCACATCTGAATATGATTGTTCTAAGTAGATGACTTTTCGGACACTGTTTTAATTCTGTTTTAAATTCTTCCCTAACTTTTTCATTTCTTCCGACACTTTTGGTCGATCATATTCGCCACTTGTTTCGGAATGTTAGTTTCAATATCACCCATCCGTTTAGTTAAGATGTCACAAAATTTATTCATGCTATTGGCTAGTCCAACCACTAAATTCTTTAGCTCACATATATCATCGAGTTTGTCTGAACAGTGTTTATTTTGTGTACATTGATCATGAGGTGACCCGTCAATCAGATTTACACGGTTATTGTGTACAGTTTCTGGTTTCAGTTTTTTTGCATTTTCCGAATAGAGATCGGAATCAGAATCAGATTCATGCGGTCTTTTTAATCGATTGTTATTACTCACAGTTTTCTCATTTAGTACATCGACATGGACATCAGCCGTTGTTATTAACTGGTTTACTACTGACGTCGCCATTACTGACTGGACATACGATCCTGCCGATTTTGAATTTAGCGGGTCGAATTCTATTATGTCAAATCCCTGCATTTCACAGCATCAATGTCTTATTTGGCCTTTAGTGACTCACTAGTATAAATGTCAAATGGTTATAAATCACAAAAATCCACATAAAATTCAGAAATATTGAGATTTTTTTTCTTCGAAAAAAAGACGACCATTAGTACTATTACACGAATATTTAGGACAATAATCTGATTATATTTAATTATTAAGATCGTTTGATTGAAAAACAAATTTCCGAAAGTTTACAATCCAAAATGGGGATTAGCATTCAATCATTTTGCCATTTACGGCCTATTCGTGATGACTTTTACTCATTTGTGAAGGCTATATGGTGACATATACTAGAGGGTGTGGAAGGGGGGTTACGGAATAGAGAATAATGGGCAAAAATATAAAGAATAGAGAAAATGGATAAAAAAATAAAGAAAAGAGAATAATGCACTGTTAGAATATAAAGAATAGAGAATAATTGGCAAAAAGTATAATGATTAGAGAAAAATGGCCTAAAACATTAAAGAATACAGAAATGAATGACCCCAATCCAGACCCCCATACTAGTAGTTAGTTGCCTATACCAACGTTTTTTTTTTTTTTTTTTGTCTGCAGTAGACTGTTATTGGTAATCATACGTTTTCTCTTTACTTTTATGACTATCAAATAAAACGTGAGCTTCAATAATTTGTCAGCATATGGTTACTTAACTTCTTTGCTTCCTGGTGACAAAATGTAAAAAAATTATTAATTTATTGCGTCCAAAGCACTTTTCTGGTTTTATCTTTATCAGGAGGGTTAGGCGGGGGAACACAACAGTAAATTTCACCTGTTGGTACTGTAGCGTCACTCTTCTTTCATAATCTTGTGCCTGCTTTTTTTTTATTTACACCGGGTTATACTTTTCGTTTTCAAAACCTGTCTATCCCCCACTCCTCCCCCGTGCAAAATAATATAATTTCATTAATGGTGGCCCCTTTAATTTATGATAAACAATAATTGAAAAAAACAACATATTATGTGTATATGTCATACAGCTACCGAAGACAACAACAGAATCACGGGTGTCATTCGATATATCGAGAAAAAAGATCGTGAAAGAATGCCTAACGGTGGTCAAGTATTACGATTGGATCGTGAAAGCTCTGATATAGTAACGTGAATTCAATCTTATCGAGAAGACAT
The DNA here is from genome assembly GCA_017311375.1 of Mytilus coruscus. Classification (NCBI taxonomy): domain Eukaryota; kingdom Metazoa; phylum Mollusca; class Bivalvia; order Mytilida; family Mytilidae; genus Mytilus; species Mytilus coruscus. The sequence continues at coordinate 68,128,708 of CM029596.1, forward strand.
ATGCAAGGTCAATTACTAATTTAAAATAATGAATTATACGAAGAAATTCACAAAAAAACTAAAAGTGTCTGTCAAAATGGTTCAACATAATGATTAGTATCTGAGAAAAATCAAGGTTTAAAAGTAAACCGTTCATACAAAACTACAAAAGGCAGATTGCTCCTCGACATTCCAATGACATTAAAACGTAAACAAACTAAATGTTTTTGATAATTCGAATGACTAAACAACTTTTCTTTGAAAAATGTAATTTCATTTTAATGATTCAAATGGTTCTTACATTTATTTAGTGTTAAATGCCCAAAGACTTAGAGGAAAATGAGAATCCGGTGAAATGCATTTGCAATTATTTACGATGCATCTCTATGAAATATCCCCTGACTTAAGAGTGTTTAAGTGATCTGTCTATACGGAAATTCCAACTTGAGTATACACTTAAGTGTATGGATCTTTATGAAATTGTACAACAAGGTTTTGTACCACAAAAGGAAGGTTGGAATTGATTTTGAGGGTTATTGTCCCATCTTTGTAGGAATTAAGGACCAATAACAAGCGTTTTTCTTGTTTCAGGACAAAAACTTAATTACAAGTGTATGAATCTCTATGAATATGTACCACATGGTTCCATACTTCATGAGGAATGTTTTGACTGATTTTGGGGGTTATAACCCAAAACGTTCAAGAATTACGGACTAAAAAATAAGGATTTTGTGGTTTCCGGACAATAAATTAAGTATAAGTCTAAAATGAATCGTTTTAGGAAAAAGGGCTCAAAACAATACTTTTATTATACTTTGCATACTTGCTCATTTCTTGACCAATTTCAATGGGGTTTAATTCAAAGTCTTAAATTTTTGTTTTTTTATATGCATAATCTAACCGTGTATTTATAGATTCTTTTTTTTTTTTTTTTTGGGGGTCCGTTTTCAATTTGGTCCACATGAAGGTCCAAAGGGTCCAAAATTAAACTTTGCTTGATTTTAACAAAAAAAAGAGATTATCAAGGTTCTTTGCTATGGTGAATCTAACCGTGTATTTCGATTTTTGATTTTGGGCCCGGTTTTCAAATTGGCCCACATTAATGTCCAACGCGTTCATAATCAATTTTAGTTTGATTTAAAAAAAAAAATGAATTCAAGGGGTCTTTTAATTGCTTAATCTACACCTATATTTGTATTTTGGGTATTGGATCATGATTGGTAAATATCCAATTTCATTTTTTAAGTTCTTAGACCACATTCATTCTGTGTCGGAAACCTATGATATGTCATATATTTGATCACAATCAAAATTCAGAGTTGTATTGCACACTTAATAAAATGTGTAAGTAGATTTAAAGTTAAAATAGATACCGCATTGAATTTTTAATTTTATATAAGAAATTATGTATAAGTATAGTTTGATATTTTCTATTCAATATTAGATCTTTTTAAAAAAAATTAAAGGTACTAAGTTTTATGGATTTTTTAAAAGATATTGTATTAATGATGAATGATATTTTGTGAATTGTCTTTTTGTCTTTTCTTCTGTAAAGATTTTTGAGAACTTGGTGGTAGGTTTGTTTTATTCAATATATTAAATTGATTTTCAGAATGCTATATATATATATATATATATATATATATTTTATGAAGCTAACCCTTGACAAACTTACCTGTTATTGTCCATTGATAAATACTAGTAGATTAAATTCTTGGTACTGAATCTAACCTTATACAGATGTATTTAGATTTTGGATATTGGACCACATTCTGTATGTGCCTGTATCAAGTCAGGAGCCATTAGTAGAGTGGTTGTCGTTGGTTCTTGTCTGTCATGTTTGTTTTTCGTTAATTGTTTTGTTAAAAATTAGGCCGTTAGTTTTCTCAACCGAATTGTTTCATATTTTTCATGTTGGGGCTTTTTATAGCCTACTATATGGTAAGGGTTTTTCTTACTGTTGAAGGCCTTATGGTTGGTACCTTTAATTGCTTATATCAACTTTATTTGAACCTTGGTGGATAGTTGTCTCATTGGCAATTATATCAAATCAAATCAAATATTTTTATTATTCCAATCAGGGTCCAACAGGGGGCATTTACAATTAAGAATTATGATAATATAAGCAACAAACATGAGACATTGTACAGTATATAACGTGACAGATATTATAATAGACAAATGAAAATAGCATGAATAACAAAACAAAAATACATTGAAAGTACTCTTGAGTATTTTTTTCCCTTCCTTCCTTATTACTATTATTATTTCTATATCCAGCAGTGCACAAATAAAAAATATAAATAAAATTAAAATTAAAAATCAAAGAAAAAAAATAATAATGAAGTTTGAACATACTTAAGTTATTATCTTTAAAGATGGAAAAATTTGTTCATCTGCAGGAGACACCAAGGGCTCTAAGATATACTGTTGATTGCGATAGGCAATAACAGCAATCCTCCCCGTGTCAGAAGCAGATGAACAAAATAAATAGAGAAACTGAATCCAGTCAATTAACAAATAATTTTTTAAATAACAACAAAAATTATTGCTAATTATGCGAAACATGTCATATAAATCTGCTATTTGCAGTGTTTCACCAGGAATATACACAACTCTTTTAATACAGGCGAGTTCTCACAAGACAGCAGCCATAACAATTTCTCTTTAGAATTTAAGTTAATGAAATTGGGACATGATTCCGAAATAATGTGATATAAATGGTGTCTGTCTTCGTTATATTTTGTGCAATAAAAGAGAAAATGAACTTCATCTTCAATATTACCAGAGTTACACTAATGACATAGTCTTAGGTGTGGAGGCCGGGAGTACCCTGGTATCGTCCTATTTCAATCTGCAAATGATGAGATGACACCCTAAATTTTGTTAATGATCTCCTAAGCACAAAATTGTTCATGATATTTAGATACTTTTCGAAACCATAATTATTCTTAAATTTTCCGTAAGTGCGGAGCTCTCTTCTGAATTCTTGGTCATTTGATCCAAATTTGTATACACGTCTCTTTCAATATTTTAAAACTAGAGAAGATAGAGAGAAACTATGCAGACCAAATGATCAGCAATACAAGATCAACAAAACAGAGATGTTTGTCATGCATTCTATTCTCGTCTTCTATGTATGTCCTTTGTTCAATATGCACATAGACCAAGGTGAGCGACACCGGCTCTTTAGAGCCTCTATTTAAAAGTATACCAATCTTTAACTAAATTCCAAGTACACGTATCGCAACCCAATGTTCTCTAAGGTTCTAACAGTTTAATGGGTAATTCTTAAACAGATTACAAAACTATAAACGCCTAAAGAGTCTGCAGATAGTCCAAACCGGAAAATTTTGGAAAGATTTTGGCAACGTTTAAGTATTTATCGAATAAACAAAAATAAAATATTTAACCAAACCACAACTCTATAAAATAGATATAAACATAATGAAGCTATTATATGTATTGTCTTTCGGATACAAATTATTTCATTTTGGTTAGCGTCGCCTGCCGATGTAAAAGTCAAAAACATTTAAAAAGGGTAGAGCCGATTAACCCTTGATTTATTTCAAACCAGGGCCATTTACAAAAAGTCTTTCAATCTTAAAGTTTACTTAGGGTTTTACAATAATTATATTATTATTATGATCGCTAAATTTTAAACGGTGTCATCCTGGTTTGCCCACTTTTAATTACATGCATATGTAAACATAAGGGGACTTGTTGTTTTAACAATTATAGTTTATTTCTGAATTATAGTCATATTTTTACCTTTTATTTTACCTGTAAAATTTTAAAAAAATATTATATTCTGCTATCAAATCGAGGAAAATGTGCAAAATATTCTATATTTCATAATTTCTTTGGTAGGAAAATGTATTAAATTTGACAAACAGAAAAAAAATATTATTTTTCCACTTTTACTTTTAAATATTGGTACATTATGAAAAAAGTAAAAAGTAAAATAATGAAACTAAAGATTAGAATAAATGTCATTTGAATTTCTTTTTATTTATTGAACTTATTTCTTATTGAATTTTAATAAAAACACTGTTCTAAAATTTAATATAAAAAATATCCAATTATTTCTAACAAATAGAATATAAATGCAACTGTTCAGTGGCCAAGCTTTAAATATGATTTAATACACAATTTTAAAAGTAATCTGCATCCAAGCTAGCATTTTCTTCTAAAAAAACAACAATAAAATGGAACCACTACTACACAGAACGACCCCGCACCACAAATCACCTGGAAGGATGGCACAACAAACTTAAGAAGAGACTCAAACATGCCCACCCCAACATCTACAAGATCATTTAGTTACTGTAGAAGACCAAGGCACTAACAGAATGTAATATTTATCAATTATGGACTTCTGACGAGGTCAATACGTTATATATGGACCTGTTCAGATTATATTGATCGAGGACGAAGTATGCAGTATGCAGCACTAGGAGCCCGCCCACAAAAAGACGACGATACAGAGTAGTAGACAACAAAATCCAACAACTGATAGACAGATACCAACAAGGACTCAATAACGTGATAGATTACTCTGATGCAACATCCCATCTTCTCCATTTGACTGAACAATTAAGAGAAATAATGTTTTGTGACTTTTGATGTATATATTAATGATTGTATTTCTCATCATTTTACATATAGTGCCCCATATTACTTATTTTACCATAGTGTTTATTTATTTCCTTACGCAATAAATTTACAAAATTAATTCATATATTATAAAAGGTATGTTAAAAATAAAAGAGAACTTGTATTGGTGTATTTATAATTTTATATCATGAAAATCATTCAGACACTAATGAATTATAAAGACACTTTTATAACTGAATGTCATTGTTTTGTCATTGTACATGTATGTTAAATGAATTGATTGAATTGATATTAAATTATTGAGAAAAATATTTGATTTATCTATTATTTTTCTGTACAAATGAAAATTGAATTATAAAAAAAAATACCTTTATATATAGAAAACACTAACAAACTATATACCTAAGTTGGAACAGACTATACAATTGTTTTGTCTTTTTTTGTTTTCTTTACTAATAGATAATTGGTAGAAGTAAAAGTGGGCAAACCAGGAGTAAACCATTTTAAACGTACCACCAACTTATAAACGCCTAAAGCAAATTTTTGCTTTTTAGTATTTATTCCTAAAACGAATAAGAAGGTCATCATTAACCAAAACAAAAATGTGTTAGAAGTAAAGCTATTTATTGTCTTTCGGACATTACTTCATTTTGCCTAACAACGGCCTTCGATGCAAAATTTTACAAAAACATGTAAAAGCAAATTTGTATCTTCAACAGCATGCATGCAAAATGTAACGCTGAGTAGCATTTTGAGTTTATGGAAATTTATGTGTAAAATTGTTAAAAAAAATTGAGAATTGAAATTGGGAATGTGTCAAAGAGACAACAATCCGACCAATGAGTCAAAAACAGACCAAGGCCACCAATTGGTTTTCAACACAGCGAGAAAATCCCGCACCCGGAGGCAGGCTTCAGCTTGCACATAAACAAAAATGTGTACTAGTTCAGTGAAAATGGGCGTCACACTAACTGCGAAACATAAAAATGAACTAAAATTCAAAAAAGATATTTTAAAAATATAATTTAAACTTTTTAATATTACATTTGAAGTATGATAAATGTATGAAAAACACATGTTGGGCCCTGTGAGTGAAAAAAAAGATATAAAGAACTAGGCTCTAACCCTTGGCAATTTTGTATTACAATGCCTTCAACAGCAACATATAGCACTTATTATAGTATTTTGATTTCAGGGGAATATGTACAATATATAACGTCATCTTCAATTTTCAATGTGCAGACCAATTTTAGATTTTGACCCTATGAGTGAAATGTATAAGTCCAAGGAAAATTGGCCTCGTCGCTTTCAAAGACCCCCCCTTTTATCCCTAAAAAATGGAGGAAAGCCAAATGTTTATCAAGTGCCTGTGCTTTTGGCTATTTCTGTGGTTGACCTTACCTGCTGCCAACAATGAGGTTTCGATGCTTTTCTGCTTGAAAAAAAATGGTTAAACATGTTCACGGTTATGTATGATTATCAAAATATCTTTATTGCAATCGCGCAAAGTCGAAACCAACAAAATAAACCACCAATTACTGAGGCAAAATAATAAGAAACTGATTAAACCCAATAAGTCTCACAACCTTATGTTTTGTGATTTACGAAGTCGTAGCAATTTTATCACATATTTTATATTTTGATATAAATCAAGTAAGGCGAGAAGTACAATAATGTGCCGAGCATCATGATAGACATCTTATTTTGGACTGCTTCCTAGTGACTCATAAGATGGCCTACTAAACGACGACTTGGAGTGGGACTTTTAAAAAAATAATCTAAATAACGTATACATATTACCGTCTTGAATGTTCGTGTAATATGTCTAACATTGTCTGATTGGCCTCAGTCATCATGCAATTCTAATAATCTTACATAACCAACCTTTCAAACTTAAAAGTAAAGATCATGCATCCTTATTGTTCAGATTGATAATATCTTTTCCATTCGTCGACATTATCTCCGAATTAAAAAATACTATTGATCTGGATAACCGCTGTGCATACTGTAATGACAGGGCTAGTTTTCAGATAAGTAGTAACCTCCCTTGTTAATGTGATGTTGTAATTAATCGTTTAATTTTCACCATCTATATAATATTTCATTGTATTATTCAAATTTGTGATTCATTTTATATTTAAATATAATAATTTTATATTTTTTTATAGATAAAAACAAGGAAATTTGAAAGTCTTTGATTCATTAATCACCTTTCAAATCATAAGTCAGGCGGTCTATTCTGTATACATTAAGTAGTAAATACACCGGGGTATCAATGGCTATGAATAAGGAAAGGAAAACATTGTATAACGTAAAACGAGAATTAAATAGAGCAAAATGCAGAAATCGATTGCAAATGTTGATTCTTTTCTTGTTTAGAGAAATTAAAAACGAAAAACAAAAACACTAATGATATTCATTTTGGTTTTTGAAAAATGAAAAACGAAAAATGAAAAGACTTCCGTTTTCCGTTTTGGTTTTCGAGAAATCAAAAATGAAAAACGAAAACACTTTTGTTTTTCATTTTGGTTTTTAAGAAATCAAAAACGAAAAATGAAAATACTTTCGTTTTTTGTTTTTTGTTTTTGATATTTCAAAACGAAAAACGAATGGACGAAAATATACACGGACCCAGTACGTTTGAGCTTTTTTATTTACATGTATAAATACGAAAGGCCGTTTGCTCTCCAAACACTTTGTACATTTGCGCTTTAAACTTCGATACACCTGAACTAAATTGACCAGACATTTGCGCTTTTTACTTATGAAAATTTACCTGTAATCTTAACCAATTTACCAAAGTCAAGGAAAGAATCTCTGAAAGTTCTCCCGCACAAACCACAAAATCAGAAAAATTAATCAGAACAAAATTATTCGGGTAAACGATAAAGAAAAGATTCAATTGTTTGCCCTAAATTCTTGAGCACCTTAATACAGTTCGTAGATTTAGAAATGAAACTCTACTCCTCTTGTGTCCATTCTATTGCATGGAAACGGTCTGAGGAACTGTACCTTCATAGTTTATCTAAGCTTGTTTCAATTTGTGAAGACTGAAATTTGATTTTTAACCACCTGCTGTTAATGTTCACCTCGGAGAAAGAGTCATGGTTGTTATAAGGAATTTACTTCAACTCATCCTCTTGAAGTGTTGTCATTTCATCTGACACAAGCTTACCGGTGAAAGATTAAGTCTTTTAGCTGTATAGAAATATATGAATGTGTTGTGATTTTTATATTAAATGATTTTAAAACTTATAATCATGATAACTAAAGTTATATGGATTGAGCGCAAATGTCCTATAGAAAAAGCGCAAATGTCCTAAAAATTAAAAGCGCAAATGTCCATTAAAAGATACACAAAAGTCCTTTCAAAAAGCGCAAGTTCCTGCGCCGACATAAATTTTATAGCATTTTGTTGAGTTACATGTAATTTAATTCTTTATTTATTTAAAGAGGATTGCCAACAGCCAGAGGCTACGTGTGGGTCTCCCCACATATACAGATTCACAATTAACAAAAAGAGGGTTTTTTTTCAACAAACATGTTTGACACAAGACAAGACAATATGTACAGGACAAGACATAAGGGTGTAAACTTCTCACTCATCCAATCACTCACCCATTCTTACTAAGACGCACACGACTTGACAATCATGTTGAACTCAGTAATATAAAATAATGGTTAAGGAAACACGATTTTGAGTACAATCAGGTCAAATGAAGAAAAAAAAAAGAAAAAGAAAAAAGAAATAAAAATAAAAAATAATATATATATAAGTGTGTGTATGTGTTTGTTACCTAATATGTTTTATTACAAGGAAAAAAGATAATACAAATAAGTTATTGATCTATCGGGAAAACCTGTTTGAAGATTTAATATATCGAAACACACACTCAAACAGCTCTAAATTAGCAACTCAGACAAATCGTCACTACCTTCTATTAAAATTTTGCTTAGGTAGTTAGGATATAGATCCCGCAACATTGCTATATTTATATCTGGACAAATCAGATTCTTAATATCAATAAGAAGAGTAATCCGATAGTTCATATAACGGACGCAATGAATGAAATAGTGCTCGGTGCTTTCAATACGGTTAACTGGGCAGAAATCGAAAAACCTATTTAATGTAAGATTATATTTGTACAAATGGTCATTAAGGGCACTAAGCCCTAAGCGTAATCTAGTATGAATCTTTTTCTCATAACCATGCCCACGTGAATGTATTTTTTTACTACACAAATTGAGGTTCTTCTTTAACAACCTTTTGAAACACGCCGAAGATGTTGCTGAAATTAGTTCAGATGACAAGCTATTCCAGTCTCTTATCGTAGCTAGAAGAAAAGAGTTGTAGTATGCTACTGTTCTTGACCTGATAGGTATCAAGTTGGCATGACGTCTTAAGTTATAGTTTTCGGTGTTATGATGGAATAAGGGATTGAAATTACAGAGATAATCTGGAACACGATGATTCTTAATTTTGTACAGATGTGTAAGTCTGTGAATTTACGGCGTGTTTTAAGAAGCTCAATTCCAACCTCTTTCAATAAAGTGACATGTTTTGTGACCCTGATTGCCCCAGTAGATATAGTGGAGGCACGTCTCTGTACATGTTCAATGTTTGCAGAATCAGCGCTAGAACAGTTATCATAGTTAGCATCTACATAGTCTAGTAATGAACGAACAAATGTTTTATATAACTTTTCAATGCATAATCTAGGTAATAAATGTCGCATCCTCAGGATAGTGTTGAGTTTACTGTGACATTTCTTAAAATATCAGCAATATGATCGTTTCTTTCGGTCCAAGAAAGTTTATCATTCAAAATAAGACCTAAATGTTTATGGTGTGTAACTCTCTTTACATTATTTAAGATCAATGGAGGGTAGTGGGGTATATTCTTCTTCTTAGAAATTAAAAGATACTCAGTTTTTGTGCATTGAAAGTTACACACCATTGCTGGAACCATGTGTTCAACGTGTCGAGGTCACTGTTCAGAGTTTGAAAACAATCTGAGATATCATCAATTTGTTTGATGAGGGAAGTATCATCAACAAACAATTTAATAATGCTGATAATGCCTTCTTTAATATCATTAACATAAATAAGAAAAAGCAGAGGACCGAGTATAGAACCCTGGAGTACACCACCGTAAGTGTTTTGATTCGATGATTTCTGGCCATTAATAAAGACTCTTTGAGTACGACCCGAAAGGTAATTTTCTATAAGAGACATAAGATTGTTTAAGTTTGAAAACAAGACCTTTGTGTCAAAACTTTATCAAAGGCCTTAGACACATCTAAGAAAATTGTACAGACATCTTTACCGTTATCTAATGACTTGTAAATTTCATGAGTAATAGTAATTAGTTGATTCACTATTGAATCGTTTTTCTTAAAGCCTGAATTCTCAGTGATAAGTAAATCATAAAATTCACAGAACTCATAAATAGCCTTATAGATGATTTTCTCAAGGATCTTTGACACAGATGATAGTAGAGCAATTGGTCGGTATTTAGACATCATATTTTTATCGCCTTTATTTTTGTACACTGGACACACAGATACTTTCCAGACAGATGGATATACTCCAGAACGAAGTGAGAAATTGAAGTTTGGTGAGTGGCTTATACATAGATTGAGCACAGTACTTTAGAATATGGTTTGATATACAACCTGGGCCACATGACTTGCGTGGGTTAGATTGACGTAAATATTTAAGAACATCTGATTCAACAGCCGTTATCTCCTGAAGACGCTCTACAGTAAGAAAAGATAATGGCGGTAGAGCGGGCAAGTGGTTTCCATTTGACCTAAATGCATCTGAGCAGAAATATAACAATTAAGAAGTTCTGCCTTTTCAAGATCATCAGATATTTGTTGAGTTAAGACCAGGTGATTAACAAGTTTAAGTTATGAATTTTGACTATTATCTAAAAATGAATAGCTGATTATTGTGACTCAATTACTGATCAATTAAAGATCACTGCACTGCGGATTTTACAAGTAAAACAAACTTTCATGTATACAGATTCTATTTTCATCTCTTGTAGAAAAAATAAATCATATTAATCCATAATAATTCTTATTTGAGGCATAATTTACAAAAGAATTTAATTATATTGTAGATTGAAAGTTACAATTAAATAAGAAACTCCCGACACCGAAGAAGAAGAAGAAGAAGAGGTGTATAACTTCATACACATCATAATAATATGCATTTAAAAGTCGGATTGGTTCAGCTTTTTGTAAAAGCTATTTTTTAAAACTTGAAGCAGTTACCTCCCCGCTATATCCTGTCATGCGTAATGTACTGTAAATAAGGTAAGGGTGACTTTTTCGGGGGAGGACTAAAATCTATTTTTTGCTGCTTTATCGATAGTGCAGGTAAATGACATAAGGTTGCTTCAGTACTTTTAATATTTATGTAGGATTAGCTGATCCGAGAATGTTAGTCTCATTACATAGGTATCCTGGTTTGTCATGAACACCTCATCCGATTTTCAGTGGGAGGTGATTATTGCAGACTACACAACGATTCGTATCTGAACACAACACTCGACATGCTACTGAACTCTTCTGGAAAAAGTAACATCGAAGATTTTTCAGTCCTTAGTCAGATAAGATTTTAGAGGTCGTAGTAGGAAATGTTGGTAAATTCATCCTTGTCCTTCAGTCTTTGGTGAATAGTTGTTTCACTGGCCCTCATACCACACTTTTGGATTTGCACGTGTATTTTTATGCAACTGTTATTATTCAGAAGTCCATTAGAGAAGTGTGCAAGATCTTCTAAATGTTCAGGAGATCACATTGTCCCCATATAAGATAGAGGTTTTTTCTGTACATGACTTAGATATTATGACGCCTAACTACAAATAGGCACCGGGTCGATTCGGCACCTACAGAAAAAGTCAAATTGGCATCTATTAAAATAAAGTTCGACACCTAATATCATTTTCTTTCTTTTGAGATATGGACAAGGATTTGTATAGCACTATTTCACTATAGGCAATGTCTGCGTGACCCCGCGTGGGGGACGAGTTGCCAAATTGGCCTTCGTAGGCTACACGTACCAGCATCTGGTTTTGTAATAAAACGTCATAGGATTGGGAATGAAACATGAAATATACACGGAAATTATCTGGAATTTGCAGATTTTGTGAATACAATGAAGAGAATGCCAACTAATATTTTTTAATTTGTATTTATTAAATGTAGTTAAAAATACATAATAAACATTGCAAATTAGATGCACACTAAAGGAATAAAACTGTACAGTCCCTGTAAAAGTAGACATATCCTTTTTATCATGAATGGTTAACACTATAAAATTGGGAGTATTCGACAGGAGTAACATATAAAAACTTGACTAAGGAATGAAACGCGGCAAATTTGATTATAAATTAAAAATTTCATTTAAAAAAAATTACCTTGTGTTTGGCCCTTTTATTGTCGATTTGTTTGGAATTTTATCCCTCCGTGAAAACAGGAAAAATTGAGTCTAGTAAACTTTACTTTGTCTTTAATTTTTCTGTTTCCAGGTCTTCTTTTCTCTAAAGCCCCAATTGATTCAGAGTTTCTTTTATACAATTGTATGCAGTTATTTGATTTTTGATTTAATCAAATTGTTCCAATCCATTAATTATAACTTTCAAATGTCTTCCCCACATATATATCACACTCTTCCATTTTAAGACTATTTATTAACTGAGAGAAACTGTTCAATTACTAAATAAATATTTATAAAACTTCTGAGTAGTAATCAGTTTATTCACTAATTGCGATAATTATTTCACATTTTATTCCTGATCCGATGACGCTTAATTATAAAACTGGTAGCAGGTACGCGTAGCCAGCTACTCTTCCCTGCATGCGGGGTCACGCAGACACTTCCTTGACTATACAAATCCTTGGTATGGGGAACACATTTTTTTTGTTTTTCTCTCGCCTTGACAGAGTAAAAAAGAGAGACTTAGATATGTTTTTTCTGATGGTGTTGGCAGTGTCAACAATGTATCAGTATGTGATTAGGTCAGTTTATGGGGAACCACTGGTGATAGGTCAATGATATTTGGTATGCAGTTGTATTAGCATTGGATCTTCTCATTTCCATGGAGCAGACCTGGGGTAATTAAAAATGTAATTGTAATTAGCTGTAATTAATTACAAATTTGAAAGTCATTCAATGTAATGTGTAATTGAGCATATTTTCAATTACATGTAATTGAAAGTAATGAATTACATTGCCTTTTGCCATGTAATTATGAATTACATTTCAATTACTTTCAATTACATTAAAATATTTGCTGGGAAATTACATTTTTGGCTTTTCTGATGCAACTTGTATTTTATATTTTCCCTACATTTAGTATGCACTTGGTACTTTTTTATATACTTTTTAAACACTCATCATGTTGAACAATCAACATCATTCCTTGATACTTCCTTAATCATTATAGCATGTATAATAATTTGTATTTAACTCATTATTTTGTTCACATGTTTACATAAAAAATCTAAAAATCAAGAACAGTACTTATTTATTGACATGATTGACCTACGATTTGTAAATATACTATTCTAACAATTAACAATAATCATAGCCCCAGGTTATTCCTATCATTTAACTAATTATGAAGTAAAAGAATGTCCCTTGATTAAAATGTCAAAGGCAATTTTATTTTAAATCATCACATGCATATGTTTAAATTTAAAAATATATTCATTTGTATCTATATATATATATCTATATAAATTTTTCACCATAAAAATAAGAAATGCAAACAAAATTTCTAATGATGATTAAATGTAACAATGCCGTTAGAAATTTGAAAACTTAAAACATAGCTTGTACAAATGTTTTCACTGCTAAAGAATGCACGTATATGTTTCATTCATTCAAAGATCATTCATTCTATTCTTTCCTGCGGTCATTTTAATGATTTTTTTCGAAAGGATAGAGCTCTTACATGTACATGTCTTTGGACAAAAGTAATTGAAATGTAATTAATTACATTTGAAAATCAATGTAATTGTGATGTAATTAATTACATTTAAAAATCAATGTAATTGAAATGTAATTAATTACTTTGGCATGTAATTGACCCCAGGTCTGCCATGGAGATTATTTGGCCCTGCCCCCTCAGTCATGGTCTTTAAAACTTTTGCTTAGTTTACATGTATTAGTTTGTGGTTATGTCAGTTTATGGGGAACCACTAGTGGAAGGTCAATATTTGGTATGCAGGTATAAGCATTGGCACATCTCATTTCCATGAAGATTGTTTGGCCCTGTACCTTCAGTCATGGTTCGTTGACTTTGAATAATTTGCATAACTTACTTGTTTAAGTATTGCTATTTCAATTTCAACATTTGCATTTTACTATCAAAATAACAAAAGGCGACACATATCTCTGTGTAAAGTTTATCTTATATATTTTTGCAAAAAAATTGCATTCGTATATTGCTATGTCGTCCTCCGAAGACATTTGGTTTCCGAATAATAACTTTAGTTTAAGTGTATGGATCTCTATGAAATTTAAACAAAAGGTTCAATACCACAAAAGGAAGGTTGGGACTGTTTTTGGGGGTGATGGTCCCAACCGTTTAGGAATTAGGGACCAAAAAGGGGCCCAAAACAAGCATTATTCTAGTTTCATGACAATAACTTGTGTATAAGTATTTTGATTGCTCTGAAATTGTACCACAAGGTTCAATACCACAAGTAGAAGGTTGGGATTCATTTTAGGGGTAATTGCCCAAACCGTTCAGGAATTAGGGGTCAAAACAAGCATTTTTCTAGTTTTCAGACAATAACTTGTGTTTAAGTGTATGGATGTCTCTTAAATTGTACCACATTTTACAAAAAGAAAATTTCTTCAAATATTATTTTTTTTGGAAAAGGGGGTCAATTTTAATTAATCGATGTAATTAAAATTAGAGGTTTTTTTCTGCATTTCCTGTGTATTTTTATGAAATGAATAACATCGGCACCAATTTTTGTATATTTACTAGCAATGTGAAGTTCGTTTAGTGGCGGACCAATCCTACATGTATATACTGCACATTTCTAGTAAAAATAAAAATCCTGGTGAAGACATAACAGACAATTTTAAATTGAATGTTCCAGAAATTTGAGTCCATCAAATTAATTGAGTTTAGTTTACAGATTTATTTATACTCTCAAAACTTGCAAAGAGAAGGGTCCTGGGGAAAATTTGAGAAAAAATTGGGTTCTTGTCATTTCGGCTGGAATTGTTACTTATATCATCAATTCTTTTGGATATTTTGGGAAATGTTTTGCAATAATAAGCACAAAAAAGAAAAATTTGTATAGTACATGCAAATATTTCTAGCTGTCGGTGAAAATTTCATGGTAAAATTTGTTCCCTTAGTCAAGCCGAAAAAATGACATTATGACATTGTTGGAAAGAGTCACAGCAAAGAAATAAAAATAGCTTTTCAAAACTTCATAATTATTTGGAGTCAACATAGCTAAGAATGCTAAAAAGGCACATCTGGCAATACATGGTATTGCTATTTGGCCACCATTACAGAACTTCACACTGAAGTTGTTGTATGTTGCCAATAATTCAAGTGTCACAAAAGCTTTGGGTCAAGTGTTAGGCCAAAAAAAAAGTAAGGTGTGTTTCCAGTTGTACATGTATGCAAAAAAAAGGTTGTCATGTCAGCAGGTCGAGATTTTTTTATGCCCCACCTACGATAGTCGTAGGGGCATTATGTTTTCTGGTCTGTGTGTCCGTCTGTTGTTCATCTGTCTGTCCCACTTCAGGTTAAAGTTTTTGGTCAAGGTAGTTTTTGCTGAAGTTGAAGTCCAATCAACTTGAAACTTGTTTCACATGTTCCCTATGATAATTTTAATGCCAAATTAGAGTTTTGACCCCAATTTCACAGTCCACTGAACATAGAAAATGATAGTGCGAGTGGGGCATCCGTGTACTATGGACACATTCTTGTTTTTTTAATATTTTTTTTTAACTGTTGTTGGAATTTTTTGGGTGTGAAATTGTCATGAATGTTTGTATATCAGGTTTATGGTTGCATTTTATCAACTGAACTGCAAGCACACTAGTTATAAGCCGGCCATATGTTTATTATCATTCACGGTCACAAAAAGCGTAAATTTGACCCAGATGATTTTGGGACATGCCAACAGAAAAGCTTTTTTCCAATCACTGCAATTTTGGGATATGCTAAAACAAGAGCTTTGGGTGGGGTAGGGTCGGAGCCTATTAATAAGGGGCGGTCGTGCTACCGGAAACAAACCGATTTTTTTTGGCCCCAGATCCTAAAAAAACTGTCAAACATCAGAGCAATCTGGCACTTTATTTTTCTCAAGTGAAAGTTTTGGCATGGAACATTTATTTTAGTGGAAAGAAAAGTGAAAGACAACTGTAATTGCCATTTCCAGTAAAAGAGATTTGTTTGCCTGATCTTATAGTAATTTTAAAAGAGATTTTATTTAAGGCCTGGGTTCTCACTAGGAAATTCTTAGGGTAGGTCCTGGGACTTGTCATTTTTTTGTAATGGTGAGTCCCAGCTGATTTTGATGAGTCTATATATATTCAATAATACATTGTAACTCAAATACAAATGTAGTTCTTACTTTAAGTGTTTTATTGTTGAAGACCAAACTTGACCTGTAATTGTATAAATCCATGTCCTTTGGTCATATCTCCTTATATTATATAACATGTACAATGTAGTACTAAAATGCAACTGTTGAAAAACACATTGAATTTTATCACATTCCTTATTATTATCATGATTACAACAATGAAATTTATGCTAAAATAAAGTACTGGAAAGGTACAAGTAATCGTTTTGCATAAATTCATAATATAAGCATTTTTTAAATTCCATATTTTATTTCAAGTTTCACTTTGTTTTCAACATTTTATCATGTTTATAGGTTTTTTTTTGCAAATTTCTTTTAACATGTTTAATGTCTTTAGGGTTTTCTTCTCTCCTAATGACAAATAACATTTACAATGTTTGTTGGTATTTAAATTTACATAAGTATTTTTAATGTCAAAATGCAATACACATTGTACAATTAGCACAAAGGTTAACCAGAGATGCAATTTTTATTGTCTCCATATGATGACAGAGAATCTAGTGAAGCCTCAAGGTCACTGCTCCCATGGGAAACACAATTGTGGTCGAATTACCGAAATATACTAGTGGAATTACGAAAAAATCACATGCATATTTATGTTGTTGTTCCAGTAACATACATGACATAGCTTACAATGTAAACTTATGTTGGCATCAAAACTGTTAGCTTTTTTCTTTCAAAATATTCAGAAAGGCACTTTGGACGCATGAAATTTATTCAGTGTTGTTTTCATTTTTTTTTCAGTAGATAGATATTTTTTATTTTGTTTTTCAATTATCAAAAATTTATAGTTATATGAAATTTTATGAATATAGTGTACATGGTGTAGGAGTGTAAGTTAAATCTCATGATCAGTGTCAGTGATGATGAGCATATGTAGATGTTTTATTAAAAATGAGGTATTTATAACTTCACATTAAAACTGGACAGTATGTGTGGGATGTTCAGGAACAATTTATTATACCCCACGCAACGGGTTGCGGAGGGTATAATGTTTTTGGTCCGTCCGTCAGTCCTGTTTCTTTTCATCACAACTCCTCTCAAACCACACACCAGAATTTCACAAAACCTTTTTAGATAATAAGGACATACTATGTAGTTGTGCATATCGACAGGAAATTGCAATTCAATTTTTTTTATAGGAGTTACGCTCCTTTGAACTTATTTACTTTAATGTACTACTGCAACAGTTTGTCATCGCAACTCCTCTGAAACCACACCACAGAATTTCATGAAACTTTGTAGATAATAAGGACATACTATGTAGATGTGCATATCGACAGGAAATTACAATTCATTTTTTTCTAGGAGTTACGCCCCTTTGAACTTATTTGCTTCAATGTACTACTGCAACAGTTTGTCATTGCAACTCCTCTGAAACCACACCACAGAATTTCATGAAACTTTGTAGATAATAAGGACGTACTACATGTATGTAGATGTGCATATCGACAGGAAATTACGATTCAATTTTTTTTCTAGGAGTTATGCCCCTTTGAACTTACTTGCTTCAATGTACTTCTGCAACAGTTTGTCATCGCAACTCCTCTGAAACCACACCACAGAATTTCATGAAACTTTGTAGATAATAAGGACATACTATGTAGATGTGCATATTGACAGGAAATTATGATTCAATTTTTTTTTCTTACACTTATTTTATTTCTCCAATGACAATGTGGGGACGTGGGGTATGTGAGCACGCTCACTAAGGTTCTTTAATTGTTTAACACATACATGACAAAACAGCATTTTATTACTTGGCCATACATGTACAAAACTGTCTAAGATCATTAAGATTCTAAGGTTTGTAAGTCATGTAAGTGAAAGGTTGAGTTTACTTATCATTGAAACCCATAAAAATAAGCTTCAGTTTATTACGTATAATATGCTTAAAATTATCTCTAGATAAAAAAAGGTTTATCAACACTTGCAGAAATGGAACAGATTGATTTACATGTAATTGAAAGACTGCACAGTTTATGTTTAAAAGTCTTATATTTCTGTAGAGCCAGAAGATGTACATATATAGATTACATCAGGAAGTACCTGAAATTATATTGACATGTACAGGATTGAAAATATGTTTTTTTGCTTGTACTGTATCATGAATATGAATATATATAAAAGAACACATATTCTGAATTTCTGCCTGTTTGCCACAACTTTGACTAAACATTTCTGTCCAATCTGCAACATTAGAATCTTCTGAAATGAGGGGAAAAAATCTTTTTGAAAGTTCAGTTTTTCTAGAAATGGCAGACATAGATGTAGTCTCATGCTTAAGCAAGTCTGAATTTCCATATCATATTTTGAAAGGAGAAAACTACTTTTTTTTATGGTCTTTGTAGTTTATGTAAAGGAAATGAAACAAAATGTCTTGTCATATCTTATAACACACCCACTCTAAGCGTGGGGGCTATATTTCTTTCACCTTGTCCTACGTCTATTTGTCCATCCATGACAGAAGTGACATTTTGGCCTTTAATTTACACCATCTACCATAACATTGTTATTGTAAATGCAAAAAAGCTCAAAGATATCCAATTTTGTTTATTTGCCTATTGTTAGCTTACCCTGGTTATCCAATTTCTTCTATTAGCCTGATATTAGATTATCATGGTTATTCAATTTCTTCTAATTGGCCCATTGTTAGATAACCCTGGTTATACAAGGTTCTTCTATTGGCCCAATACTAGATTACCCTGGTTATCCAAGACCAAGTTTTTCTGTTGGCCTCTTTTTAGATTACCCTGTTTATCCAAGTTCTTCTATTACCCTATTGTTATATTACCCTGGTTATCCAAGGGTCTTCTATGAGACGTGTGTACAAAATGTAAGTTACCCTGGTTATCAAAGTTCTATGGGCCTATTGTTATATTACCCTGGTTATCCAAGCGTTTCTATGGGCCTAGTGTTTGGTTACCCTGGTTATCAAAGTTCTATCACCCTATTGTTATATTACCCTGGTTATCCAAGGGTCTTCTATGGGCCTAGTGTTAGGTTACCCTAGTTATCAAAGTTCTATTGGCCTATTGTTAGATAACCCTTGTTATTCAGTGTTCTTCTATGGGCCTATTGTTAGAATATGTTGGTTATCCAAGGGTCTTCTATGGGTCTATTGTTAGAATACCCTGTTTATCGAAGGGTCTTCTATAGGCCTAGTGTTAGGTTACCCTAGTTATGAAAGTTCTATTGGCCTATTGTTAGAATACCCTGGTTATCCAATGTTCTTCTATGGGCCTATTGTTAGAATACCCTGGTTATCCAAAGGTCTTCTATTGGCCTAGTGTTAGATTACCCTGGTTATCAAAGTTCTATTGGCCTATTGTTATATTACCCTGGTTATCCAAGGGTCTTCTATGGGCCTAGTGTTAGGTTACCCTAGTTATCAAAGTTCTATTGGCCTATTGTTAGATAACCCTTGTTATTCAGTGTTCTTCTATGGGCCTATTGTTAGAATATGTTGGTTATCCAAGGGTCTTCTATAGGCCTAGTGTTAGGTTACCCTAGTTATGAAAGTTCTATTGGCCTATTGTTAGAATACCCTGGTTATCCAATGTTGTTCTATGGGCCTATTGTTAGAATACCTTGGTTATCCAATGTTCTTCTATTTGCCTATTGTAAGAATACCCTTGTTATCCAATGTTGTTCTATTTGCCTATTGCTACATGTAGATAACCCTGTTTATCCAATGTTCTTCTATTGGCCTATTGTTAGTTTATCCTGGTTTTCAAAGTTCTATTGGCCTATTGCTAGAATATCCTGGTTATCCAATGTTCTTCATTGGGCCTATTGTTAGAATACCTTGGTTATCCAATGTTCTTCTATTCGCCTATTGTTAGAATACCCTTGTTATCTAATGGTCTTCTATTTGCCTATTGTTAGATTACCCTGGTTATCCAAAGGTCTTCTATTGGCCTAGTGTTAGATTACCCTGGTTATCAAAGTTCTATTGGCCTATTATTAGATAACCCTTGTTATCCAAGGGTCTTCTATGGGCCTATTGTTAGATTATCCTGGTTATCTAAGTTCTATTGGCCTATTGTTAGAATACCCTTGTTATCCAATGTTGTTCTATTTGCCTATTGCTACATGTAGATAACCCTGTTTATCCAATGTTCTTCTATTGGCCTATTGTTAGTTTATCCTGGTTTTCAAAGTTCTATTGGCCTATTGCTAGAATATCCTGGTTATCCAATGTTCTTCATTGGGCCTATTGTTAGAATACCTTGGTTATCCAATGTTCTTCTATTCGCCTATTGTTAGAATACCCTTGTTATCTAATGGTCTTCTATTTGCCTATTGTTAGATTACCCTGGTTATCCAAAGGTCTTCTATTGGCCTAGTGTTAGATTACCCTGGTTATCAAAGTTCTATTGGCCTATTATTAGATAACCCTTGTTATCCAAGGGTCTTCTATGGGCCTATTGTTAGATTATCCTGGTTATCTAAGTTCTATTGGCCTATTGTTAGAATACCCTTGTTATCCAATGTTCTTCTATGGGTCAGTGTTAGGTAACCCTGTTTATCCAATGTTCTTCTATGGGCCTATTGTTAGAATTCCCCTGTTATCCAATGTCCTTCTTTGGGCCTATTGTTAGAATACCTGGTTATCCAATGTTCTTCTATGGGCCTATTGTTATAATACTCTTGTTATCCAATGTTCTTCTATGGGCCTAGTGTTAGATTACCCTGGTCATCCAATGTTCTTCTATGGGCCTAGTGTTAGAATACCCTGGTTATCCAATGTTCTTCTATGGGCCTATTGTTAGAATACCCTGGTTATCCAATGTTCTTCTACGGACTTATTTTTATAATACTCTTGTTATTCAATGTTCTTCTATGGGTCAGTGTTTAATAGATAACCCTTGTTATCCAATGTTTTTCTATGGGCCTATTGTTAAATTACCCTGTTTATCCAATGTTATTCTATGGGCCTATTGTTGGATTACCCTATTTAATCAATGTTATTCTATGGGGCTATTGTTAGATTACCCTGTTTATCCAAGTTTTTTCTATTACCCTATTGTTAGATTACCCTGTTTATCCAAGTTTTTTCTATTACCCTATTGTTAAATTACCCTGGTTATCCAAGGGTCTTCTATGAGACTAGTGTTAGGTTACCCTGGTTGTCAAAGTTCTATTGGCCTATTGTTAGAATACTCTGGTGATCCAAGTTTTTCCTATGGGCCTAGTGTTTGGTTACCCTGGTTATCTAAGTTCTATTGGCCTTAGTATTCAATTTTAAAACTTCAATTGGAATTGTGTTTATATCAAACATTAGACAAACGTATGATCTTTTAAAAATAGAAACAACAGATCAATAAGTTCACATAATTTTAAGTGGAGAGAAATTTTATGTGTAGAATATAAATGCATCAAGTAAAAAACACTTCAGGTTTTATTATTGATTATCATATGACTGTTAGATCAGAACAAGTAATTTTCAAATGTAAGTTAGGTTATTGGGTCAAGAGTGTTTTAACAGCTCAAAATATATTCAGATAGTTCAGTGGCTTTAACAAAAATAAATGAATGGATCATTTTCTAATCAAAATGTTCCACTAACTTTCAAAGAGAGACCATGCACCTGATCTGTAAAAATAAAGATATTTGGTCAAAAATTCTTAACACACAGTACAGATTTCTTAAAATACAGAGACAACCTATTTTATGAATAAACTGAAAAACAGACATTTTTTAGATTTTCATGAATTACATGCATTTATTTTTTTTTCAATTTGACATTCATAAACAGGTGTTTGTAAAAATCATTAACCTTTAATTAAGAATAATATAACTGCTATCAACATTTTCATAAAAACATTGAATTAAACAAAAGAAGGATTTCCTTAAGATGTTTACTTCCCAATATATTTTTCCTTTAATTTGATATTTTCATTTTGAATATATCAATGAATATCATGAATATTGATCAGAACAATACAAGATACAGGAAATAAATTTTACATTTTCCAATAAGTACTTATAAAGTCAAAATGTTTCCCAAATAAATTTAAGGTAAACATGGTGAAAAAAAATCTCTACCAAGTACCAACTTACCCTATTTTTATACGACCACAAAAAATTTGCGTTCGTATATTGCTATCACGTCGTCGTCCAAAGACATTTGGTTTCCAGACAATAACTTTAGTTTAAGTTTATGGATCTCTATGCAATTTAAGCAAAAGGTTCAATACCACAAAAGGAAGGTTGGGATTGTTTTTGGGGGTGATGGTCCCAACCGTTTAGGAATTAGGGGCCAAAAAAGGGCCCAAAACAAGCATTTTTCTAGTTTCAGGACAATAACTTGTGTATAAGTATTTTGATTGCTCTGACATTGTACCACAAGGTTCAATACCACAAGTAGAAGGTTGGGATTCATTTTGGGAGTAATTGCCCAAACCGTTCAGCCAACAAAGGGCCAAAACAAGCATTTTTCTAGTTTTCAGACAATAACTTGTGTTTAAGTGTATGGATGTCTCTTAAATTGTACCACATTTTACAAAAAGAAAATTTCTTCAAATATTATTTTTTTGGAGCGGGGGAGTCAATTTTTATGCCCCCGCCGTAGCGGAGGGGGCATTAAGTTTTACCCTTGTCCGTCTGTATGTCCATCCATCCGTACGTCCCAAAGTTGGTTTCCGTTCTGTAAGTTAACTTTAATGTGCCTCAACCAAATGTTATGAAACTTAAACACAATGCTTATTACCACTAAATACAGTTCAAGTTTGAATTTTGGTGGCGTCACTTTTACTGTTCTAGAGTTATGCTCCTTTACAAATGGAAAAATTGCTAAATTTTTCGTTTCCGTTCTCTAACTTAAGTTTGCCTCAACCAAATGTTATGAAACTTATACACAATGCTTATTACCACAATATACAGATCAAGATTGAATTTTGGTGCCGTCACTTTTACTGTTCTAGAGTTATGCCCTTTACAAAAGGAAAAATTGCTAAATTTTTCTTTTTTTTTTTCTAAATATAAGTCATTTTTAAAATTGGAGTTATCTTCCTTTGTCCATGATTATAGTTGAATCAACTACAATCAATGCTTTATACAATGCAATGTTTAATTTTGCCTTCCACTGATAAAACACAGATCAAGTTGAATTTGGGTAGTGTTACTTTAACCATTATTGAGTTATGCCCCTATATAAATCGAAAGATTGCAAAATTTTTAGTTTCCATTCTGTTACTTAAGTTTGCCCCAACTAAACATTATGAAACCTATAAACAATATTCATTACCTCAAAACTAAGATAATGTACAATTTTTTTGTTTCCGTTCTGTAACTTTAGTTTGCCTCAACCAAATGTAATGAAACTTATACACAATGCTTATTACTACATAATACAGATTAAGTACGAAATTTGGCGGCGTTACTTTTACCATTCTTGAGTTATGTCCCTTTATAAACATAGAAATTGCTGAATTTTTCGTTTCAGTTCTCTAACTTTAGTTTGTCTCAACCAAATGTTATAAAACTTATACACAATGGTTCTAGAGTTATGCGTTCTTACAAATAGAAAAATTGCTGAATTTTTAGTTTCTGTTCTCTACTTAAGTTAGCCTCAACCAAATGTTATGAGACTTACACACAATGCTTATTACCACAAAACTCAGATCAAGTTCAAATTTGGGTAGCGTCACTTTTACCGTTCTTCAGTTATTTCCCTTTATAACTATATGATATGCAAGCGGGGGCATCATCTGTGTCCACATGTGTCCACAATCCACATTTATTTTTTTTTTCCCTCTAGATTTAAGAAATTATCAATTTTCAAAAAAAAAATTGGGGGTCACAATTTATTTTGCTAATTCTTTGTATATAGTATGAAAACAGTTTTACTAAATATTGCGCAACAGCACAGTGTATTGCACAATAGCAAGAAATCTTCAATTGTATATAAATTCAAATCATATAACCAATTTCAAGTTCTTTGACTACATTTATTCTGTGTCAGAAACCTATAATATGGCAAATATTTAATTACAATTCAAATTCAGACCTGTATCAAGCTTGAATATTGTGTCCATTTTTGCCCCAACTGTTCAGGGTTGGACCTCTGCGGTTGTATCCAGCTGCGCTCGGCAGAGAACATTTATTTCCTCATGTGACAGTAAGCATATGTACAATGTATATATGTGTTTGGCCTGAGAAAGAGGTATGCAATTTGAAAAAAAAAGGTAATTCATTAATGATCTCCTGTTCTTTTTCAGAACAGTCCATGATGTGATATGTGATAGATGAAAACACAAAGAAAATGACTCTGCCATCAGATCTTGTTGAACTAGCCCATCATCTCAAACAGGAGAGTCTTTTTGTACATGCGCAACGAACCAATATACATAAAACATTTGAAGATGTCAGAAAATACTCAGATGATTTGTTTCACCAGTCCTGGATTGCAAGACAACAGCGATCATGTATGTACAAGCTGTTGTTTGCTTCCAACATATCAGCTAAGGAAGTCTGTAGCAATAACAACCAATTAGAATGGACTAATTTTGTAGATGGGTATAAATATTTGGGATACCAAGATTCTAAATATGGAGAATTTTTGAAAATTTTAAGAGACAGCCCAGTTTATACGGCACATTGTATAGATAGTGGGGAAAAATCTGCTGTTGAAAATACTCAAGATGTTCTAAAAACTATTGTGTCAGCTATTTATGGCAATGTCATTCTTCATGAGGATGAACATTTAGCAATGCAAATGATGAAAACATTAGCCGAATTACAATTGGCTAACGCTGAGGACCCTCGACGTTTGATACGTAAGGGTACTTGTGGGTTTAGGTTAATGTTTTTACAACTGTTTGACTGTCTCTTCTCAGCAAGGTTGTTTCTGACAGCAGCTCTACATGAAGCAGTTATGAAGCTTATGATGGAGGATGAGTGGTTTTACGATATTGACCCAGGGAAAGCGTTAGTCAGATTCCCTGCTGCAGAACGGCAGAAACGATTTGGAGCTGAAGGCACTCCTCAGTATGCTGAAAAATTGCAAGACTATAGAAAATTCATTGTAGATAAACTTGTTATTTTAACAAATAGGTTTGTGTCGGCATTAAAAAATAATATGCACTGTTTTCCGCCAGCTCTAGGATGGCTGATATCCCAGGTCTATCATATCCTGCTGAAAACTGGTAAACATGACATTGATAAAATCCGTGTAATTTGTGTAGACTTAGTATTTACATTATTTGTGTGTCCAGCTATCTGTGATCCTGAGCCTTATGGTATTACATCAGATATACATATCAGTCACATTGCCCGCCATAATCTGATGCAGATTGCCCAGATTATACAAGTGCTTGCCGTATCTCAGTGGGAAGAAGATTCTAAAGAGAAAGACTTGTATGACAGATTTGAAAAGGTAAAATATTACAGCTACAAATTTACCCTTTTCATTTGGCATACTATATATTATATTATAATAATTGTTCACCTCAGTTAGGTCCTGCACATGTATAATTATTAGTTTATATACAAATTTGTTTGCATACATGTACATGTAGGATAAATTTGATGGCGTTGGATTATCATTTTTTCTTCTCACTTTTACCGTATTAGCCATGTATAATATGCACCCCTTTTCATCCCTCCAAAATTGTGAAAAAAAGGTCTAGTTAAAAAAAAAGTTTAAAACTGAAAAAAAAACTAGAAAAAAAAATTAAAAGAAATTAGTTAAAAAAAAAAAAACTTGAAAGAAAATTAAAAAGTCTAGTTCACTGTAAAAAGCCTTTGATAGCTATAGGGAACTATTAAACCATGTAATTAATCATCATTTTAGTCTATTGAAAGATAAAATAATATGAAAGATTGTTTGTTCAATCAAATCTTTTGTGTAATATTTTTGTTTAATTAAATAATTTAAAGTCATAAACAATAAAATGGTAGAGCTTTTATCATGTAATTAACATTTATTAATTTATAAAAGTAAAATGCACCCCATGTTCTATTGGAATTGGAAAATGGCTCGTTTACAAAGCAAAAGGGGAGCATCATATTAGAATGATCATTTATACAAATTGTTTAATTTTGAAATGTAATATTTTTTGTTAATTACATATGATATTTTTCGCTGAAAATTGGGCTATTTAATAAAAGGACTCCATTGTGTTTTTGAGTTTAAGATGGAACTTTTTGTAACTTTATAAGCATGCATGCATGGTAATTACCTTATACAAATGTACAATGAATTTACACAAAAATGCATGAATATGATATTTCAATTATATCAATAAATATATATACACTGGTCATAAAAGAGTTGGATACATGTAGAGGTGAATCCTATATCCTTGCTCATTAAAAAGGATATATATAGGATTTTTGTGTTAATTCCTTTGTTTCCTAAAAAAGAATTATCGCCATGCATTGTCCCAAAAAAACATAGCAATAACTTATAGCAATTGTTATAAATAAATGCTCTTAATCAGTCAGGGGACTTACTTAAATGAGTGATTTTCTAAATCACTGATTAAGTAACATTATTTCCATAAAGATTGGAAGTAAGAGTTGTCTTTCTTTAATAATCACCTATTTAAGTAGTACAAATCAATCACTAGAAGAAGTGATTTAATTTTATTATAGCTTTAAATATAGAGTACTAATGATCCAGGGACTAATTATGTTTCTAAAATTATCAGAACCAACATCTGTGTTGTCTAGGATGACCAGGTCATTTCAGGTGATGACCTTGTACTGAATCTAGGATAATGACATTAAAATCACTTGTTTAAGTATCATACCTCAATTTCCTTCCCAAAAATCACTTATTTAAGTATCATTATTTTAATAACCCCACTAATTTCAACACCCCGAACAGTGAAATTTTTATCTCGAACAGTAGAATTTTATTACATAATCTGAAAGATGAAACCTTGAACTTTACAGGAAAAATACTCCCACTGCTGGGAAAAATCTGTTAAGAAAGTATCAGTTCATTATGTAAAGCCATTATTATAGCATTTTTTCAACTAAAATAGAATTTGCAGATAAATGATAGCATCAAAGGCATAAACCTTGCTACATAAAAGAAGCAAAAAGTTCATTTTTTCCAATTTTATTAATGAAAAGATATTATTTAAACCTATGTGTTTAAAATTTTGGTAAAACTACAAAATCACAATTTGTGACAAAACTTCAAATTTGCTACTCAAATAA
Source organism: Mytilus coruscus (assembly GCA_017311375.1). Classification (NCBI taxonomy): domain Eukaryota; kingdom Metazoa; phylum Mollusca; class Bivalvia; order Mytilida; family Mytilidae; genus Mytilus; species Mytilus coruscus. The sequence continues at coordinate 68,156,115 of CM029596.1, forward strand.
GTGATTTAAAAATCACTTATTTCAGTAAGTCCCCTGACTGTTAATTTGTACAGTCATGACAGTTAGCATGGTTAGAAGCGTCTACATTTATGATAACAGTCCCATTTTCTGTCCGTAAAAAGCTTTTTTTTTTAATTCAATATACACAAAGAATTAATATTTGGAAAAAAAGCATGCACAATGTAATGCAGTTATACACATGGACAGAATTTTGATATTTAGTCTTTTCATTGCAGGGTTGTGTATCCTCGCTGTTAGACTCTATTTTGGAGACATGTGGAACAGAACTACCTAACTATAACCATGGTAACAGATTACAGGTTTTGTCTAGATCATCAACATTGATCACAGTCACTCAGCTTAATTATCTGGTTTGTACATACATGTATATATAAATTTTAATAAATTGCAGGGTACAGAATATCACAGTTGGACGCTTTATGTACATTTTTGTGTATTATCTGTGTAACCAACCTTGAAATGGTCATTTAATATTAACAAAATCATCAGTTTATTTTTATAATTAATCCTTCTACTTAATAATGCTTTTATTTATTCCTTATGTTCAGATAATTTTATTCATCAGTTTACAAAATAGAAACTTAATCTTCTTTGTATGACTATTACATGATGAGAAGGTGGTTATCCATTCAATAGAGTAAAATTATCATGTAGCATTTAGATAACTTTGTTATTGTTGAATACCCACTATACATACAGGTTACTTGTTTTAGTTATAATCCAGGATTATTCAGTTGATTAAATGTACGTGTATCCTATTGTAGGAATAAGTCTTGAATGTTAAAAAAATGGTATATAGATCTAGATGTCTCTTCTGTTTTCATACGACTGCAAAAAAATTTTGTGGTCGTATATTGGTATCATGCAGGGCTCGCACTACTTCAGAATCATAGGGAGAAGTGACTTCTCTTTTTGAAATTGAGAGGGAGAAGTGGTGAGATTTGAAAGAGAAGTGCTTGTTCGCTCGTGGGGTTACAATGTTTGGATTTTACTATAATACATTAAGGGCCATATGTATCATCTATTTTATATTGTTCAATTTGTACCTGGGTATACAATTAACATGATTAAAGTAACTATTCAAATTTAAAGTTTTTTTAATTTTATCATATCTAGTTGCACAAATGAGTTCTCTTGTCAGAAAAAACAATTAAATATCTGGCAATAAAAAAATAAAAATTCAATTAAAAAAACTACTCTGTTATCATGTTCATGAAATTAATTATTTCTCAATAAAAAGATATATAAATTTAACAGTTAAGCTTGGACATAATATAATTTTATTAGTGTAATAGTCCCAGAGTTGAGCAACTTTAACTTATAAATTGAAACAATGCAATATGCATATACATGGAAATATATACATTAATCAAGAAGATCTAACCAAAAGTATGTTACTGCCTGTGGAATGCGTAATTTTTCCTTTTGGGATCAATTTTTGTCAGCAGTGCCATTCATGCATCCATAATCATTATCGCAAGAATCCGGATTTCGGTCATAGCAGGTCCGTTTCCGATGAAATCCCAACTCCGATCCGTAGTTGTACAATAATATGCCCAATAATTTAAATGTCAGATGAAGAAAAATTAACAAAAATAAATGATGTTTGACACGCTATTTAGAAAGGAATATGACGTTTTTAATGCAATACATAGATAACAAGTTTACTTCAGGCAAATTTCATTAAGTTCTAATGAAGTAATAACTTATTTTGCTGAAAGTTAGAATGATTTGATGTACGCTCTCGTGTAACAAGTACCGGAAGTGAAAACAAATTGTTTTAATGAAATAACAAACCAGCTTTAAAATCAATGCTTTAACCTCTTTTTTGAAGAAAATAAATCGTTTATGCCTTGAATTTCTTTACTTTTAAATGAAAATTGCTGTTTCATCGACTTGGTAAAACCATTTAGGAATTAGGGGCAAAAAAGAAGACAAAACAAGGGTTTCCTGGTTTAAGAACAATATAAAAGCAGTGTAAGGGAGGTAATCCAAAAACAAAATTGTACCTCTGCGGTCGTATCCATCTGCGCCCGGCAAGGCAATCTATTTTTGTTGGATTCCTGTCTTATTGATTTATATCCCACATCTCCATTTACTGTAAATTCCAAAATTTATTTAAGGCATTTTTTTTTGTGATTGTTAGTCATTGAACAGACATAAGATTGTGATTAATTAGAAATTTGAAAAATGTTTCATACAAATATTGTTTTAAGGGCATATACTACAGTTTTGATTTTAACTGTGATTTTTTGACGAAAACTTGCATATAAGCTATTTTTAACCTAGTCAATTCAAATATGTAATAAAAGATAAACCTTCATGTACTACTTTTAGAGATAAATGGGGTCGAAATTTTAGACATTTACTAAAAATTTCGGTTTCTTGAACATTTCTATCCTTTGAACAGGCATACCTAACTTTTTTGTTTCAAAAGATAATCACAAGCGGATTTTTGTAAAACATTTGGAATATTGTCTTTATATAAGTATACCCTAAGTTTTTGTAACAATTCTTTGGAAATAATTTATTTTCATTATTTTTTCATGATTTTAGAAAAAACTGGCATTTTTTGTTGTATATTTATCCAATTTAAAAAAAATCATCAGTGATTTCTTCATAAAAATTGGTACACATATTCGTCATACATAATCAAACCAAATATCATTTTAAAAAAGAGGGGTCCATCTACTCGTTCTCAAGCTAATGATTAAAATCAGTTGAAAAATGCATCTTTTCCCGATATTTTACAGTTTGAAATCACGAAAAACGAAAAATAACATTTTACATTAGCAACGTCATTACCTCCCCTGTAACTGTATCATATGTCCTTAATTAATAGGATAACCAAATCCTGGTGCATTTTTTTGCAATAAGAAAAGCATCACAAAAATTCTGAATTTACAGTTTTCTCATGTTTTGGTTTAAGAAAAAAAATACTTGTTTAAATTTGGAAAATGGAAAATTTATATTTTTATTTCAAGCTCTGTTATTATGTCAGTATGGGTCTTTTTGTATTTTCTTTTGATTATAAAGAAAGCGATCAAGAAATTTTAGTATTATGAATTAAACACATTACATGTAAATAAAACAATGTACATACAAACTGACAGTGATTTAAGCAGCCGGAGTATAATTAATCAACAAGACAATAGATTAACTAAAACAAGTGCCAAACTTCCCTCTTTAAGGACAAAACATTAATAAAATTCTTCTTTCAACCATAAATCACCCAAAATTTGCTGAGGTTACTTTAAATCTGAAAAGAAAAAAAAATTCATCCAGAAGTGGAAAGATAGAAAGAAAATCAGAACGAAGAAGACTGCAGCAAAAAAAGTGGACATATCTTCATTTATACTTTTCACTTTCCATCCATTAGAGTTATTTTGTATATACAACTCTTTTGAGATTTAGAGAATTTTAGGTAAATAAATCTTGAAGATGATCCATAATAAGCCCTTTGTTTTTGTGACTGTTTGAAAAGTGCTGTGAAACTTACTGATATCAACTTTTAGCATATGTCTAATTTATGTCACATTGTAAACACTTGGTTAATGTAATAAATAAAACTAACATGCAAGAAATACAAATAAATTGTTTATATGTTTGGTAAGCATATTTTGACCTCTAGTTCTCTAAAACAATTTCTTTAATAAGTGATTTTTATGCCCCCACCGACGCGGAGGGGGCATTAAGTTTTACCCTTGTCTGTCCGTATGTACGTACGTATGTACGTCCGTCGGTACGTCCCAAAATTTGTTTCCGTTCTCTAACTTAAGTTTGCCTCAACCAAATGTTATCAAACTTATACACAATGTTTATTACCACAAAACACAGATCAAGTTTGAATTTTGGTGGCGTCACTTTAACCGTTCTAGAGTTATGCCCCTTTATATATGGAAAAACTTTGCTATGGAAAAATTGCAAAATTTTTCATTTCCGTTCTCTAACTTAAGTTTGCCTCATCCAGATGATATGTATAGATTATTACATGGCATTTTTCATATCAGACCCTTTATCGGCCCTAGGTCATGATATCAGCCCAAGAGCCGATAAAGGGTCTGATATGATAAATGACATGTAATTATCTTTATCATATACTTCAACAGAAGAAATACAGACAAGAACTATTAATTTTGTCTTTCTATGAATTTTTAGATAATAATTTACAGACAACCAAATACAAATTTCTTAACTTTAATTGTTTTATTGATATTACAAGCATTTTATTTATCTTGTCACAACAATTATCATGTTCTTAGTTTGAAATTTGCTCCTTAACAATTTTGTGAAAAGTCTTAAATCACTTGCAGTTTTCCGCACTGTGTTGTCGTTTTCGAACAAATTTCCGGAAATGCACGAAGTTGCATGTGATAAACGTCACGGAAAGGCATGTGATAACATTCCGGAAGCAGTCAATAAAGGTTCCTTTATCAGCCCGCTGAGGAAATTCTTAGGAATCTGATCAATAAACCTAGTAATCCTTTCATAGCATTTTAATATTTTTAAATGTTATTGAACTGTAAAATTTTAGTAATATTTTATACAAGTATATGATAAGAAACTTACACACAATGCTTATTACCACAATACACAGATCAAATTTGAATTTTGGGGGCATCACTTTTACTGTTCTAGAGTTATGCCCCTTTACAAATGAAAAAATGGCTAAATTTTTCATTTTTTTCCAAAAATATCAGTGTCATTATTCAAGTATAAGACCGCAAAAATTAAAAATTTTTTGGTCGTATATTGGTATCATGTCGTCGTCAGCGTCGTCCGAAGACAGATGGTTTCCGGATAATAATTTTACAAATGACTTTAGTATAAGAACATAGAAATCAATAAAATTTTAACACAAGGTTTATAACCACTAAAGGAAGGTTGGGATTGATTTTGGGGGCTATGGTCACAACTGTTTAGGAATAAGGGGCCAAAAAAGGGGCCCAAATAAGCTTTTTTGTAGTTTTCAGACAATAACTTGTGTTAAAATGTATGAATCTCTCTGAAATTATACCACAAGTTTCCATACTACAAAGGGATGGTTAGGATTGACTTTTGGGGGTTATGGCTCAAACATTTAGGAATTAGGGGCAAAAAAAGGGGGGAAAAGGGTTTTTCTGGTTAAAGGACAATTGAGACAATTTAAAAGCAGTGTAAGGGAGGTAATCCAAATCAAAATCAAAATCAATTTAAATAACAATGTTTGATTACCTCCCTTACACTGCTTGTAAATTATGTATTAAGAAATGATGATTGTCTGAGATACTGACCATAACTTGAGGGAAAGAATTATTTTTGGAATAAGGAAAGGGGAGGTGAAAAAATTGAGGGGACAATTTTTCTCATTTCAGATTTCAGAAATTAAAAAAAATTACTTCAAATATTTTTTTTTTTGGGGGGTTAATATTCAACAGCATAGTGTATTGCACAAACGCAAAAAAAAACGGGGTAACATTTATTTTTATTTGCAGCGGGGGGGAGGGAGAGGTCAATTCGCATAGTGTATTGCACAAAAGCAAAAAATTGAATATAAATTCAAATCATATAACCAATTTGAAGTTCTTTGACTACAGTTATTCTGTATCAGAAGCCTATTATATGTCAAAAATTTAATTACAATCCAAATTCAGACCTGTATCAAGCGTGAATATTGTGTCCATTTTGGCCCCAACTTTTCAGGGTTGGACATCTGCGGTCGTATCCAGCTGCGCTCAGCGAAGCAATTTATTAAAATTGGAGTTATCTTCCTTTGTCCATGATTATATGATTGATTGATTGATTGTTGGTGTTTTAACGCCACTTTTAAGCACCACTTTTGGGCTATTTCGTGGCGGCCAGTTTTTATTGGTGGAGGAAGCCGGAGAAAACCACCGACCTTCGATAGGAAAACTGACAATCCTAGTCAATTAAGATTGGAGTCGAGTGCACCTGCACGAGCGGGGTTCGAACTCACAACCTCAGTGTTGACTGACTAGTGATTACAGTAGTAGAACTACTTAGACCACTTGGCCACCGAGGCCCCTCCATGATTATAGTTAAATCATCTACAATCAATGCTTTTAAATTAAATATATTAGCAGAGGTATTGATTTTATCAACTTATCTAGTATATTTAATGACTCTACCGCTCAAAACTTTATACCTCCCTATTTTGATAACATAGAACCACCTATAATTTCATACACATACAAAAAACCCAGCAGAAGTCTAATTTTTAATTATACGTCGGTAACATCAGACGTGAATGTAGATAATAATACTCCCTTAACTTGAAACTGTGAATCGTCGAAGTTTAGATATGTTCCCTATGGCCATGTTATTACAGGGACCTCAATATCGTCCAGGACAGAGAGGTTAAAACTTTTGAAAAAGGACCAAAATATCGGCCTCCAACTAAAATAGATCGGAAAGAGTGTCGTCAAGTCACCAAAGATGCTCTTTCCTCGTTTTGTAAAAAGTGGTGTAAACGGGAAAATCTGATAAAAATCTCTTGATTCTTATTTAAATAAATGTATGAATGTGGTAGATAAGAGAATATCACATTTTGAAAATAATTTAGAAGTAAATAATAGAGTACATAATACACCTATTTCCAGAATAAGAAATAAACTTCAAGAACTTTCAAAGCGGTTTGTGTTTGTACCGCCGACAAAGCAGCAAACAATGTGGTGGTGGTATGCCATAAATACTACACGGACGTTCTGAAGAATGAAATTTTAAATTCATCTACATTCAAGTCCATCCGCTCCACAGAGAGTCATATAGTAAACAAACATATCACAACCACATCAAAGCTTAAGGCTTCTTCTGAACATTTGAAGGTCCCTACTATGTATTGGCTACCTAAACTACACAAAAAACCATTTAAATATCGTTTCATCTCGGCCTCTAGTAAGTGTTCTACAACTAATCTTTCAGTGCTTTTAACAAGTTCATTAACTACTATTAAAGAGCTTATCATAAACTATTGTAATAAAATATATGAACATAGTGGTATAAACTATTTTTGGAGTGTAAAATATTCTTTGGATGTTTTAGATAAATTACATGCTTTTGATGGTCCTTTTGATTCTGTTGACAGTTTTGATTTTTCTACTCTTTACACTACACTCCCACACTATCTTATCAAACAAAAGTTTTCCTATTTGATTAAATGGTCGTTTGGTAAAGCTGAATGCAAATACATTTGCTGCAACTCATTTAAAGCCTTCTTCTCTAATGAGAAAGGCAAATATGCTAGATATACTTACTGGAGGTGTGATGAGACGATTGAAGCTGTTAATTTTCTCCTTGATAATATTTATGTACGTTTCGGCAACAAAGTTTATCGACAGGTTGTAGGTATCCCTATTGGCACTAATTGTGCCCCTTTGATAGCAGACTTGTTTTTGTACTGTTACGAATCACAGTTTATGACTAAACTCAGTAAAGACCCGTCGAAATTGCATTTAATTGATAAATTCAACAACACTTACCGTTATCTTGATGATATTTTTCGTTAAATAATCAAGAATTTTCTCAATATACTGCTGAAATTTACCCCAAGGAACTTACTTTAAATAAATCAAATTTAAGCGGTAATAACTGTCCTTTCCTAGATTTAGATATTTCGGTTTTAAACGGAAACTCCACACTAAAATTTACGACAAAAGGGACGATTTTTCGTTCCCTATTGTTAATTTTCCATTTTAGATGGTGATGTTCCTTTGGCACCATCTTACGGTGTTTATATTTCACAGCTCGTTCGCTATTCCCGTGTCTGTTGTGACATTTTGATTTTAACGAACGTAATCTATGTATTACTGGTAAATTATTAAACCAGGGATATCGTTACCATAAATTACTTAAAACCTTTACTAAATTTTTCCATAGATATAAAGATTTGGTTTTGAAGTTTGGTTGTACCTGTAGAAAACTTATTTCAAACGGGATAGCACATCCTCATTTTTAACCGTGCCGGAAATTTAGAAATGATCCTTGTAAACTTATCGCTCCTTTAAATAAACTTATTCTAAAGGTTACCAATTCAACACTGTAATAAGATCATTGAATATTGTTTTATTGGTATAAATATTGATTTTGTTATCAGTAAATTAAAAGCAAACTAATTATATTACTAGTATGTTTTATACATATACACATTCATGGATCTACAATCTGTCGATACCCGTATCTTGGCATTGCACAAGGTCATGTTTTCTCCGACTTTTATGAGCGTCTTTACACTAAATCCATTGGATGTTGGATGTGTACGGATTGATAATTTAGTCTTAGATGCATGATTTTTTATTAGTTGTTAGTGGCTTTGAACTAGCTGTCAGATAACTGCAGTACTCTCAGATCTGTTCCTACTGTCTTTTGTTGTTTGGATGTACAAGTACCCTGCCACGTCCACTTGTATTTTGTCCATCTGATGAGTTAAGCCTTTTCAACTGATTTTTATAGTTCGTTCTTATGTTGTACTGTTATATCACTGTCCCAGGTTAGGGGAGGTTGGGATCCCGCTAACATGTTTAACCCCGCCACATTATGTATGTATGTGCCTGTCCCAAGTCAGGAGCCTGTAGTTCAGTGGTTGTCGTTTGTTTATGTGTTACATATTTGTTTTCGTTCTTTTTTTGTACATAAATGAGGCCGTTAGTTTTCTCGTTTGAATTGTTTTACATTGTCATTTGGGGCCTTTTATAGCTGACTATGCGGTATGGGCTTTGCTCATTGGTGAAGGCCGTCGGTGACCTATAGTTGTTAATTTCTGTGTCATTTGGTCTCTTGTGGACAGTTGTCTCATTGGCAATCAAACCACATCTTCTTTTTATATTTATACACTGCAATGTATTATTTTTAGGGCGAATATCGCCCTGTTCTAATCAGAAAATACCTAAAATTTTTCCCAATTGAACCCGTAAAATTCCCAATTCAATCAAGTTATAGCGGAAAGGTAATTGATTATTTTATTGTTCATAGGATTTGGTTCAAAATATAGGTTGTTGTACTGTTCCCATGTAATCATGTCGAATATGGACAGGTAACTATCATATTTCGACCGTAAACCAGTTTTACAATGGGTAAGCTTAGTTCAGCATTTGGATGACGTCCGTGGTTAACAGTTAGAATTTAGAATGAAATGAAGTGATGATGCTGTGTTATTATCTGACTAACATTGTAAATACATGCCAACATGAAAACTAAAAGTTATCATTATTTTCTCACACGTAAATTTTACTATATGCTTTTTCGACGATGTCGTACTGAACAAAGATTTGCGGTTTGGTTTATTTTTGCTGTGAATTGAGCATGCCCAAATAGACAACATGTCCTCTAGCCTGGCATCCTGACCCAATTCAAATTGCCTAGGGCCCAGGCCCCATTTGCCAAAAGTGTCTGTGAGGTAGGAAAATCACTGAACTAAACATTATGAAACCTATACACAATATTTATTACCTCAAAACTAAGAAAATGTACAATTCTTTTGTTTCCGTTCTCTAACTTTAGTTTGCCTCAACCAAACATTATGAAACCTTTACACAATATTCATTACCTCAAAACTAAGATAATGTACAATTTTTTTGTTTCCGTTTTCTAACTTTAGTTTGCCTCAACCAAATGTTATGAAACTTATACACAATGCTTATAACTACAAATAACAGCTTAAGTTTGAAATTCGGTGGCGTCACTTTTACCATTCTTGAGTTATGTCCCTTTATAAAACATAGAAATTGCTGAATTTTTCGTTTCCGTTTCTAACTTTAGTTTGTCTCAACCAAATGTTATAAAACTTATACACAACCATTCTAGAGTTATGCGTGTTTACAAATAGAAAAATTGCTGAATTTTTCGTTTCTGTTCTCTACTTAAGTTAGCCTCAACCAAATGTTATGAGACTTACACACAATGCTTATTACCACAAAACTCAGATCAAGTACAAATAAGGGTAGCGTCACTTTTACCGTTCTTCATTTATGTCCCTTTATAACTATATGATATGCAAGCGGGGGTATCATCTGTGTCCACATGTGGACACAATCCACATTTATGTTTTAGAAGTACGAGCTCAAGGTTATAGCAATTTTTGAGCCCTTACTGACCAGTATCTAATACTTGTTGGTAGTAAACTTATAACAGTTTATTTCCATTGTAAATCTTCATAACATTTATAGATATATAGGGTACAATAAAGCAAAAAATATTATGTCAAAATACAAAATATTTAAAAGTGAAGTGTAGGAAATAGTTGTATTTCATATCTAACACTAGGAAAAGTTAATTGATTTTAAAGAGTATGAAACAAGCCAAAAACACTTCAGTCACTTTTGAAGTCATCTAGTCAGAATTTAAAAAAAATACAACTCAAGTATTTTTTTTTTATCAATATACCATTCTGTTGCAAAAAATAATATTAAATAACAGCATGTTACTTCTAAGAAGAAGAAAATCTCATTATTGCAATTGTACTTAAGTAAGACATTAGAACTGGAATGCTAATATGATTCTGACATACTTGTACATGTAAACTTAGAACAGGATATGCAATAAGTGTGTCACTATAGACAGTGGAATACTTTTTCAAGTGATTATTTCCTAATGTTTCGATACTTCAGGATATTGCTCATAAACAAGTCATGCACGTTGATCTGTTTGTCAATAAATAAAGATATAAATAAACATGTTGTGACCTATAAAAAAAAATTATATTGTCCTTCAAAGATATTAACTAGAATTATGCATATTTTTTTACATATAATTTTCACATTACACTTTTACTTTTGAAACTTTTCTCTTTTGTCATGTTCATAGAGTCATAAATATTCATAATTTATTCAGATTATTTGTAACATTGTATCGGTTTTGATTTGTTTTTTTTTTTTCTTCTTCTTAGAATGTAAATGAAAATTTTTAGTGTGTCATGACTGTACATGTTTAAATTGAACTCAAAACTAATATTCCTTTTCTCTCATCTGAACATACTAGTTCACAAAAATGTTATGATTGAATTGATTGCAAGTTAAACTCACATGTGAATACAATGTAATTTAAAGTATTTTAGTTGAACATTTTTTGTCAACAGACCAACAGATAAATTCAATATGCAGTATTTCCTATATTTACAGGAGATGCTAGGTATTATTTTGTGGGTGAATGATGCATTTAGATTCAAAGGTTGATATCATGAATACTTCCTTACTTACAATGCAATATGCTTTACAATATTTATTTTTAAAAAAAACTTTATTTTTTCAAAAGTGCAAAAATCCAATAATTGATCTCAATTTAACTATGAAATAAAAATGAAAAAAATTGTGATCCAGTGACATACATAATGAGTTCACAATTTATCCAGAAAGTAAGGCCAAACTATAAAAAAATGTGTATTAAGGGTTTCCTTATTTAAAAAAATTGGGGTAAATTAATTTTTAAAGTAAATGGCTGTGAAACAGACATAAAGATCTTGCAGAAGATCATAATAATTCATATATGTATATTTCTACCTGTTTCTGAAACTTATATGTACTGTAATGACTGTTAATTTTTTCGATGGAACTAATTTCCTTTGGGTAACAAACCTGAATTATTTTGATGAACATTTGATTTGTGGTTTATATAAAAAAAGTAAATGTAATCCACAAACAAAATTGAATCCACAGTAAGGAATATTTAAATTTCCTGACAATGTGCATATATATAAAAGTTACTTACTGCTCTTTTTCTACATTGATAGGTAATTTTTTTCCGCAACATGGTACAAAATGGTGAAGACGATTCACCAGAAAGGAAACAGATTGAAGAAGCAATGAATGGATTACCACCCTCGTTAAATAATTCCTCACAGACCAATCAATCAGGTACTCCTGTTGGAACCCCTCCAGGTACACCATCAGGCCAAAGGAAGGGAGAGAAAAAGAAGGAAAAGGAGACAGTAAAAGGTACATATGGGAATGGTTACAATCTTAAGACATCAGACATTTTTGAGGCACCAGTCAAGTAATGCCTGGATGTTTAGGTGTTTTATAAGTGTTTGTTTCAATTGTCATTTAGCCAAAAAGAAATGTACCTGTTTTGTATTTTACAGTGCACATTTTGGATTTTTTCCCTTCAACAAGAATGCTAAGATCTAGAGTCATAGCTGTAAATATCAATCAGGTCAAAGCTTGAAACACAGTGCAAGGGAAAACAATTGGAATATAAAATGCTTTACAGAGAGTGAGATCAGTTGCTTAGAAATATTACACAATTAAAAGTCAAACCCAGCAGTAAGTGTCAAAAGCAATAAGAATGTCAGATTGACACAAGTGACAATGTGGTTTCTATGAAACTGAGACAATGTAACAATCACCCAATTCATGATTGTGACTGAAGAACATATGATGTGATCATTTCCAGGCTATGTTCCTCATTATCTTGTGGTAGTAGTTTTTAAGTACAAGAGCATAACTCTTTCATTGAAATTACTGTGACGAGAACAAGCTTGAGATTGCATTATCAAACTTGGGCTGATGGTATGATACTGCTCAAGAATGGGAAGTTGACAATAAGAGTTTGTCATAGATTCTAGTTTTGAATGGACCATCATCATCAGTTTCTAGAAAAAGATCTGTAAATTAATATTGCTAATTATATAACAATTACTGTAGAAATGTTCATTCTAAACTCCAGCATTGTTATAAATGCAACTGATATCAAACATGTGTACCGGTACCGAAAATTTTATTGAAATTAAAAAATGGTTATTTTTACAAATGGGAAAAAGAATGTCATCTATTTAAAATTTAATGCAGATTTTTTAATTTTTAAAGGAGTTAAACACCAGCAAATTTCTTCTAACAAAATTCACTTTATCACTGCTGTGGATTCAGTATTATTTGTGGGATAACAAGTTTCTTGGATTTAGTTGGTATAGCTAAACCAAGAATTTATATGTTCAACGAAGTACAAATTTTCTATAGGTTTGTATGCAGACTTAAAAGCAAATTAAAACAACATAATCCAATATAGAGGAAAATATCTTTTTTTCCTCAAGTCACAAAAATTTGTATCCACAAAAATTGATGAGTCCATAGTAGCTAGCATAGCTAAAACATTCATGAATTTTCCTGTTGTATGTGAACATGATATTTTGATGGTGGCAAGTGGTTTAAAATGGTATCCAGTTTTCAAAGTAAAACATGTATGAAAGTTACTAATAATGAACAGGAGTTTTAGATTATAGAAAAACAAATTGTTTAAATGTATAGTAAGGGAATTAATATGGCAATTATAAAAAAAGATAATGACAATAACATGAATAACACTACAAGTTTCTGGAGAGTTAAAAATGAAATAGAAAACATTTTAAATATATTTTTAGCTAAAAAGAATAAAGATGAGAGCAGTACAACACAGGTTGAAGAAGTAATTGTCATATCACTTGGGAATGATGTAGAATGTCCAGGCATGCTCTCTGAACAAAAAGTGTTGTCATGGGAACAAGAAAATAAACGCAGGAAAGTGACGTACCATGAAGGGATATCTAATTATGTTGCTAGTGCAGAACCAGGTGAAAAAAGAACAAGGTTTTCATTGTCCCAAGACCAAGAATCCATAGGTAATAACAGAAGATCTGTTCATTCCTATTTGAATATTATCAAGTGCTATTATTGTGTCCATTTTTGGCCTAACTGTTCAGGGTTGGACCTCTCCGGTCGTATCCAGCTGCGCTCGGCAAAGCATTTTATTAAGTTTAGTTAAATATGATATATTTGATATATCAGGTTTTATAAATTAAGCATCAAAAGTATCTTTTTAGTGGTTTTGGATATTTTTTAATCTATGAAAATTTTTTAAAAAAGACAACTTAGGAACATCTAAAAGATTTCATTTTCATTATCGGCCTGAAAATGCATGAAATATTTGCCACTGGCCATTAAGTAACCTTCAATCAATACATCATTTTCATCATATATAAATATAATTATCTACGGTAGTGGAATGGAAAATGCTTTTATTGTCCCCCGCGCAACACTTTGCGGGGGACATAGAAATACTGGGCATCCTTCTGATCTTCCAGTCTTGTTAGCGCTCTCACGTGTACAATTCTTACCAGATTTTTATGAAACTTATATCATAGGTTAATATCAGCAATTTCTTGGACAAGTTCAAAAATCAGTGCCGATCACTTATTTTTAGCTCACCTGGCCCGAAGGGCCACGTGAGCTTTTCTCATCACTTGGCGTCCGTCGTCTGTCGGCGTCCGTCGTTGTCCGTCGTCGTTAACTTTTACAAAAATCTTCTCCTCTGAAACTACTGGGCCAAATTTAACCAAACTTGGCCACAATCATCATTAGGGTATCTAGTTTAAAAATTGTGTCCGGTGACCTGCCAAACCAACCAAGATGGCTGCCATGGCTAAAAATAGAACATAGGGGTAAAATGTATATTTTGGCTTATAACTCTGAAACCAAAGCATTTAGGGCAAATCTGACATGGGGTAAAATTGTTGATCAAGTCAAGATCTATCTGCCCTGAAATTTTCAGATGAATCGGACAATGGGTTGTTGGGTTGCTGCCCCTGAATTAGTAATTTTAAGGATTTCTTTTCCGTTTTCGGTTATTATCTTGAAAATTATTATAGATAGAGATAAACTGTAAACAGCAATAATGTTCAGCAAAGTAAGATCTACAAATAAGTCAACATGATCAAAATGGTCAGTTGACCCTTTAAGGAGTTATTGCCCTTTAAAGTAATTTTTTACCAATTTTTTGTAAATTTTTGTAATCTTTTACAAAAATCTTCTTCTCTGAAACTACTGGACCAAATTCAACCAAACTTAGCCACAATCATGATTAGGGTATTTAGTTTAAAAAATGTGTGCGGTGACCCAGCCAACCAACCAAGATGGTTGATATGGCTAAAAATAGAACATAGGGGTAAAATGTAGATTTTGGCTTTTAACTCTGAAACCAAAGCATTTAAAGCAAATGTTACAGGGATTAACTTGTTTATCAAGTAAATATCTATCTGCCCTCAAATTTTCAGATGAATTGGACAACTGATTGTTGGGTTGCTGCCCCTGAATTGGTAATTTTAAGGAAATTTTGCCGTTTTGGTTATTATCTTGAAAATTATTACAGATAGAGATAAACTGTGAACAGCAATAATGTTCAGCAAAGTAAGATCTTCAAATAAGTCACATGATCAAAATGGTCAGTTGACCCCTTAAGGAGTTATTGCCCTTTAAAGTAATTTTTACCAGTTTTTGTAAATTTTGTAATCTTTTACAAAATCTTCTTCTCTGAAACTACTGGACCAAATTCAACCAAACTTAGCCACAATCATTATTAGGGTACTTAGTTTAAAAATGTGTGCAGTGACCCAGCCAACCAACCAAGATGGCTGCCATGGCTAAAAATAGAACATAGGGGTAAAATGTAGATTTTGGCTTGTAACTCTGAAACCAAAGCATTTAAAGCAAATCTTACAGGGATTAACTTGTTTATCAAGTAAATATCTATCTGCCCTCAAATTTTCAGATGAATTGGACAACTGGTTGTTGGGTTGCTGCCCCTGAATTGGTAATTTTTAAGGAAATTTTGCTGTTTTTGGTTATTATCTTGAAAATTATTACAGATAGAGATAAACTGTAAACAGCAATAATGTTCAGCAAAGTAAGATCTTCAAATAAGTCAACATGACCAAAATGGTCAGTTGACCCCTTAAGGAGTTATTGCCCTTTATAGTCAATTTTTAACAATTTTCATTAATTTGGTAAATTTTGGTAAGTTTTTACAAAATGTTTTCCTTTTGTAATCTTCTTTTCTGAAACTGCAGTAGAAAATCAATATAGAAAACAATCTACTAATGAACTGGCAATAAAAATAATTGATAATTCTATAACATGAAAAAAAACACATTAATACCTGATGATGGTGTTTCTTTCTTTACATTGAAAATGATGTCACAACTATAATCCCGAACAATAGGTCGAATGTCAGATATGTTTCAGTACTTTGGCTTCATTTTCTACAGATTCAAGTGCAAATGATGCTTGAATTCCTACACTAATTTATACAGACTTCATCCCTTTCACAGGTAATGCCTGCCTCATATTATATTTAAAACAATAATAGAATATCAGAAATTTTGAGAGAAAATTAATCAACCATGCAAGATCTAAAACTTAATTAATATTGTTCAAATTATCAATTAACTATTAAAAAAAAATTCTCATTAAAAAATATAGTTCTTCATTTTATATTTTATCAGAAGTTTAGGAAAAAATTGAATTTAGTTGTGTCCCTTGTTCTCATTTCCTGGGATAAATCCAATACAAATTAAAGTATTGGTATTGAATTAATATTTAAGAAATATTTCAAACCTTACCATTTTCTTCACAAGAATGAAGACCATATTTTCAGTGTCATAAGTATCAGTCATCATATTTGTTGTACTTTGTTGTTTAAAGTTGAATACAAAAAGATCAACAAAGCAATTCAAAACCACTTGAATTTTGCAACAACAAATGAGAGTTTTAACGACCTCAGCTGGCTATACAACCCTTGCACAATCAACTGAATTTTGCAGAAATCATTAATAGGAAAGATTGCCCTTAAATGATAATTTTTATTACCTTTTGTTTTTTTGGGGGTGTTGCAACAACAAAACTTCACAACAAACTTTCTCATCACTTAGCATTTTCGTTAGATAAATTTTACAAAATTCTCCCTGAAACTACTGTCAAATTAAACCAAACTTGGTTTAAATCACCACTAGGATATCCAGGGACCACTGTGTATGATGACCCTGCCTGCCAACATGGCACACGTGGCTGAAATAAAACATAGGTTTCAAACGCACTTTTAGTCTTATATCTCTGAAACTAAACGACAGTACAACAGTTGCATTTATCATGCATCAATTGTAAATAAAAATATCAGGTGAGTGACACAGGGTCCTTGGAGCCTCTAGTTTAAAGAGTTATGCCCCTTGGAAATAATAATTAAAATGGAAATCAAACGGCATTTGCTCTGAAGCCTTCATTTCTCTAAGATATTATTAAAAAGTTCAAAAAAACGAAAAAAGGTGTTTTTTAGTTATTGCCCTTGTACCTTGGAAAGATAAAATATATGCAATGCTGGGGACATTAGAACTCTGTTCTTTTATTTGTTCTCAATCTAAAGATGGATATCTAATGTCCAGTGGCAAATATTGAAGATATATTCAGAATTTGACCATATTAATGGGATATCAATATGAACCCTGCTTTGTACTAGACTGAACCCACAAGCTCAAATTCTTAACATGCTAGATGACATAGTAACAGTCACCTTTAAGACATGTAACCCCACCCTTATCTATAATTCTGTTTACAAGCCTACCATTCTGCTCTTACTCATGAAAGCTGTGTGCTTATACAGCAACTACTAATTAAAAGTCTTTTGATTGACCTGGTCAGGAATTTAACCCATTACCTTTAGCATCAGAAAGATGATTCTTTAAATTCATATCCATCATCATTGTATACTGTAAACACACTTATTTTCGCGGATACTTTATTTCGCGTTTAACACTTTCTAGTCCACTTAGCAGATATTTAATTTTGCATTTTTCTAATTAACTTGATGTAGTTTAAAAAGGAGAGATCCAAGTTTTACATATTCACGACGATTTATATTGGTTTACAGTATTGTCCATCTGACAACAATTATTCTACCACCAAAGATTAGACTTTCTAATAATCACCTCTTTATCTATTTGTCATTTCTTTTATGTTCTAGGTAACACCAGTGACCTTCAGGAGGCAATATCAGAGGGAGCATCTAGTCATTCTGTAGGCTCTGTTGATTTAGAAAATGATGATGACCCAGATGACAACTTCTCTGATATGATCTCAGCGAATGTCAGTGGGCGTGGCACACCTAATATTAGTGGAAGAGACACACCCCCTTCTCCAGCTGGCAGTGTAGAGGCACCTGCCGATCAGTTACAGCAGGAAACTATACAACCAATTCAGTTACCTGTAACTGTACCAAAGACTAACAGGGAAGATGTTACTGAGAGATTTGGAAAATTTGAAATTAAAAATGAATTTCCTGGTAAGAAACATGTGTGTGTCAAAGTACAAGGCTTTCTAAAAATTATGTTTAAGATCAGGCATTTTTAAAGAATTGTGCAGGAAATGAATCATTATTAGACAAAAAAAAAACACTACTTTAAAGAGTTTTTGTTTCAAATGAACAAAAGATAAGGATAAATTTTGTTGATATTCCAGTCTGAAAGAATTGAATTAGAAAAGATATGTTTATTATGACGACTTTGCTGTCTTTGATCTCCAAAATATAGTTTTCTATTTGCAATCATCTTATTATATCCATTGCTAGTGAAAGAGGGTGTATAGTGATATGTTGTGTCTATTTGTTGGGTTGCCTGTTTCTTCATCATCTGCATGTTATTATACCAGTTACACTTTCACAGAATCTCTCTAACATAATGTGTCCTGTTATAATCCTCATTCAAATTATTTTTAGGGTTGCCCATTGTAAATGAAATATACAGGAAATTGAACTGATTGAAGTAAAGTAGAAGTTGACACTTTAATTGTGCCTTCAAAATTACAGGAACAATGTAAAATATACAACTATATTCATTTAGATACAGTTAATAATATTGTCAGATAGAATTTCACATTAACTCATGAGTATACTTCCAATCAATCATATGGCCGTATAAGATTTTTAAGATTTTTACCACTTACTTGTATATTCTTTCACCATGTGTACAGTCTAGATAACTTCTTTCACCATGTGTACAGTCTAGATAACTTAATATTAATAAAACTTTACATACAACTTTCTTATTTGAATTAGGATGGATATCAAAGTATTATATTTTACAATAGGCGTACCAATAAATTAAGTTTGTTACTATTAATTAGAAGATTAATGCAAAGCAAATACTACTCATTAAGAAATTTTTGCATGCATTCGTTATTGCGATTGATGAATGAGAGACAAACATAAAAAATGTGAGATTAATTATAAGCAATAATGCAAAATTAAAAATCCAAGTCTTATTTTTTGGGCACAATCTATCCCATAAATTATACAAGTCTCTTTTTTTCGTTGCAAAATCTATCTTGTAAATTTCACAAACTTAATAAAAACATTGCAAAACTTTATGAATATATACAATATTAGAATCCATTATCACCTAATTTTAGATAAGAATAGAATTATTTGTTATTGCAGTAGATGAGACTAAATCTACAGTTAGTGATACCTGGAGTACGGATGTACTAGCTAGTGACTCAGAACCTCCAGAACAAAACCAGTATGATAGACTAGAGGAGATAGGAGAAGAAATTGTTAGACAGAGTTTACTGGCCAGAAATGAGGCAAGTAGTATTAAAGGCTGGAGGAAATTTAGGAAAAAAGAGAGTAAGAGCTTTGATTGGTTGATGTATTTTGTCAGTATCTAACTGTAAGATTGATTTAGTCATTTCCAAAAGGAAGATGTGCACCAAAGATACAAGTAAAATATTGTTTCTTAAAAAAGATCAAATTTAGTTGATATGCCACATTCATCTTATGTCAAATGTACATTTTGTTGAAAGGGTGATGTAAGGCAGTGTCTTGGAAAATTTGCAAAATGATGCAGAAGAATAGTTTCAGATCTACTAGAAGTAAATCTTTTCAATTTTATCTAAAGCATTGACATCAAAAACAGAGCCTACATTCAGTTTTAAGGACCATATTCTTGAGATTTTAAAATTTTAGAAAATTATCTGTTCTCTTAAGACACCTTTATGATTTTTATATATATGATTATAATAAGTGTTCAGTGTTCATCTTCAATAACTTTTGATCTCCTGCTTTACTGATGTAGAATTTTCCAGAAACATGTGTCATTTGCACTCAAATCTGGATAACATGCATTTATATTAAAAGACAATAGATTATTGACATTTCTTATGTTCAGGAATGTTATCAATTACAATTTATATTTTTGTGTAGAAAGTTATGACAGCTTAAAAATTCATCAAGTACTTGTGTAAGATTGAATATTTAAAAAAATGTATATATTCCAGCCATTATCAGAACTATCAGAAACAGCAAGTGATGCTTGGAGTACAGATGTACTTGCTAGTGATAATGAAGATAAACAAGCAGAAGAATTATCAGAATTTGATCAGGTTTATATTTTTACCAAAATATTTTTAATGATGAGAATGTGGGGTCTATATCAAATGAGAAATCAACCCAATGACATACAAAATCAGAAAAAAAAATTAAGAGATCAACATATCATCTTTAACAAATGTGTTTATGTCTGATTTTCAAGCTCTTAATTGCCCAGAGTCTAGAAAATTTTGAACATAGCATTTACAATGAAAGATCTGCCATCAACAACAAGGACAAAAACATTAAGATATGACAACCACTGACAGTATTTCTGACATGGGACAGGTACATGAACATGAAAACATTAAGATATGACGACCACTGACAGTATTTCTGACATGGGACAGGTACATGAACATGAAAACATAAAGATAGGACGACCACTGACAGTATTTCTGACTTGTGACAAGTACATGAACATGAAAACATTAAGATATGACGACCACTGACAGTATTTCTGACTTGTGACAGGTACATGAACATGAAAACATTATATTACGATATGATGATCACTGACAGTATTTCTGACATGGGACAGGTACAGGAACATGAAAACATTAAGATATGATGACTACTGACAGTATTTCTGACATGGGACAGGTACATGAACATGAAAACATAAAGATAGGATGACCACTGACAGTATTTCTGACATGGGACATGTACATGAACATGAAAACATTAAGATATGGTGACTACTGACAGTATTTCTGACATGGGACAGGTACAGGAACATGAAAACATTAAGATATGATGACCACTGACAGTATTTCTGACATGGGACATGTACATGAACATGAAAACATTAAGATATGGTGACCACTGACAGTATTTCTGACATGGGACAGGTACATGAACATGAACAGTCAGGGGCATTACTTAAACAAGTAACTTTTAAAATTACCTATACAAGTAATGTTGAAAACAAGCTATATTAAATATTACTTGTATAAGTAACTTTTCTAAATATTATTTTTATAGGTGTTCATTCATACAGATTTTACTAGCTTTAACAAATTTTCATAGTCATCTGGTTATTTTTCCCATGAAATATAAAAACTAATCCTCTTGAAACACTAATTGCCTTCCCGACGCACTTATCTTTCATACCGACGCTTCTTGGTCAAAGATTGGTCTCTTGGGACTATCAAAACATAATTTTCCTTGAAAAACTTGAAGGAAGACAGATATTAATAGATAGAACCTGTGATTTAATTAAGACTTAAAGTTATTAATAGTGTGTAACCAAAAACAATTGCATACATGTATGTTCCTTGAATAATTATAATTACTAATTCTTACAAAGATGTATAAAATAACTTATTTAAGTAATATTTTTGTCATTATTATACCCCACGCAACGAGTTGCGGAGGGTATAATGTTTTTGACCCGTCCGTCCGTCCGTCAGTCCGTCCGTCAGTCCGTCCGTCAGTCCTGTTTCTTGTCATCGCAACTCCTCTCAAACCACACAACAGAATTTCACGAAACCTTTTTAGATAATAAGGACATGCTATGTAGTTGTGCATATCGACAGGAAATTACGATTCAATTCTTTTTCTAGGAGTTACGCCCCTTTGAACTTATTTACTTTAATGTACTACTGCAACAGTTTGTCATCGCAACATCTCAAACCACACAACAGAATTTCATTAAACCTTTTCAGATAATAAGGACATACTACGTAGATGTGCATATCGACAGGAAATTACGATTCAATTTTTTTTCCAGGAGTTACGCCTTTGAATTTATTTGCCCAATATACTACTGTAACCTTTTGTCATCGCAAATCCTCTCAAACCACACAACAGAATTTCATGAAACCTTTTCAGATAATAAGGACATACTACGTAGATGTGCATATCGACAGGAAATTACGATTCAATTTCTTTTCCAGGAGTTACGCCTTTGAACTTATTTGCCCAATATACTACTGCAACCTTTGTCATCGCAACTCCTCTCAAACTACACAACAGAATTTCATGAAACCTTTTCAGATAATAAGGACATACTACGTAGATGTGCATATCGACAGGAAATTACGATTCAATTTTTTTCCAGGAGTTACGCCTTTGAACTTATTTGCTTCAATGTACTTCTGCAACAGGTTGTCATAACTCCTCTGAAACCACACAACAGAATTTCATGAAACTGTGTAGATAATAAGGACATACTACGTAGATGTGCATATCGACAGGAAATTACGATTCAATTTCTTTTCCAGGAGTTACGCCCCTTTGAACTTATTTGCCCAATATACTACTGCAACCTTTTGTCATCGCAACTCCTCTCAAACTACACAACAGAATTTCATGAAACCTTTTCAGATAATAAGGACATACTACGTAGATGTGCATATCGACAGGAAATTACGATTCAATTTTTTTTCCAGGAGTTACGCCCCTTTGAACTTATTTGCTTCAATGTACTTCTGCAACAGGTTGTCATCGCAACTCCTCTGAAACCACACAACAGAATTTCATGAAACTGTGTAGATAATAAGGACATACTATGTAGATGTGCATATTGACAGGAAATTATGATTCAATTTTTTTTTCTGATACAATTTTTTTTCTTACACTTATTTTGTTTCTCCAATGACAATGTGGGGACGTGGGGTATGTGAGCGTGCTCACTAAGGTTCTTTCATTTTTAAAGTAACTTTTTATCCTATGCTCCTTTAAAATGTAATAAAATGATAAACAAGTTCATGAAAACTACATTTAGTCCATGCTTTTATTATACCCCACGCAACGAGTTGCGGAGGGTATAATGTTTTTGACCCGTCCGTCCATCCGTCAGTCAGTCCGTCCGTCAGTCCTGTTTCTTGTCATCGCAACTCCTCTCAAACCACACAACAGAATTTCACGAAACCTTTTTAGATAATAAGGACGTACTATGTAGTTGTGCATATCGACAGGAAATATTTATTTCAATTCTTTTTCTAGGAGTTACCTCCCTTTGTGAACTTATTTACTTTAATGTACTACTGCAACAGTTTGTCATCGCAACTCTCAAACCACACAACAGAATTTCATTAAACCTTTTCAGATAATAAGGACATACTATGTAGATGTGCATATCGACAGGAAATTACGATTCAATTTTTTTTCCAGGAGTTACGCCCCTTTGAACTTATTTGCCCAATATACTACTGCAACCTTTTGTTATCGCAACTCCTCTCAAACCACACAACAGAATTTCATGAAACTGTGTAGATAATAAGGACATACTATGTAGATGTGCATATCGACAGGAAATTATTCAATTTTTTTCCGTCACAATTTTTTTAGCTCACCTGGCCCGAAAGTTATTGCCCTTTATAGTCAATTTTTAACCATATTTTCGTAAATTTTTATATGACCGCAAAAAAATTTTTGTGGTCGTATATTGGTATGAAGTTGGCGTCGTCGTCGTCGTCCGAAGACGCATTGGTTTTCGCACTCTAACTTTAGTTTAAGTGAATGGATCTCTATGAAATTTTACCATAAGGTTCAATATCACAAAAGGAAGGTTGGGATTGATTTTGGGGTTATGGTACCAACAGTTAAGGAATTAGGGGCCAAAAGGGCCAAACATAAGCATTTTGTAACTTCCAGACATAACTTGTGTGTTAGTGTATGGATCTCTCTGACATTGTACCACAAGGTTCCATATCACACAGGGAATGCTGGGATTGATTTTGGGGTAATTGCCTCAAATTTTAGGAATTAGGGGCCAAAAGGGCAAAAACAAGCATTTTCTAGTTTCATGACAATAACTTGTGTGTAAGTGTATAGATCTTTCTGAAATTGTACTACAAGGTTCCATATCACAAAGGAAAGCTGGAATTGAGTTTGGGGTAATTGCCTGAAACGTTTAGGAATTAGGGGCCAAAAAGGGCAAAAACAAGCATTTTCTAGTTTCATGACAATAACTTGTGTGTAAGTGTATGGATCTTTCTGAAATTGTACTACAAGGTTCCATATCACAAAGGAAAGCTGGAATTGAGTTTGGGGTAATTGCCTGAAACATTTAGGAATTAGGGGCCAAAAGGGGCCAAAATAAGCATTTTCTAGTTTCAGACAATAACTTGTGTTCAAGTGTATGGATCTCTCTGAAATTGTACTGCAAGGTACCATACCTCAAAGGAAGGCTGGGATTGAGTTTGGGGTGATGAATCATAAGGGGTTCAAAAATTTGGGGGTTTTTTTTTCCTTTTTTTTTCTTTTTAAATTTTCCATTTTAAGTTGGTTATTTCTGATTTATATTTAAAAGCAAATAATAATGATATGGCAGGAGATACACACCAAACAGGATGTGTAAATTATTATATAATAAGTATTGTGCAATAGCAAGAAATTTTCAATTGCACAGTATTGTGCAATAGCAAGAAATCTTCAATTGCACAGTATTGCGCAATAGCAAGAAATATCCAATAGCACAATATTGCGCAATAGCAAGAAATTGTCAATTGTACAGTATTGCGCAATAGCAAGAAATATTCAATTGCACAGTATTGCGCAATTGCAAGAAATATTCGATTGCACAGTATTGTGCAAAAGAAGATACTTTGTATAAATTGCTTATTTCTTGAAAACTTTACCGTTTTTAAATTGGTCCACATTGAGGTCCAAAGGGTCCAAAATTAAACTTTGTTTGATTTCATCAAAAATTGAATTATTGGGGTTCTTTGATATGCCGAATCTAACCGTGTATTTAGATTCTTAATTTTGGTCCCGTTTTCAAATTGGTCTACATTAAGGTCCAAAGGGTCCAAAATTAAACTTAGTTTGATTTTAACAAAATTGAATTCTTAGGGTTCTTTGATATGCTGAATCTAAACATGTATTTAGATTTTTGATTATGGGCCCAGTTTTCAAGTTGGTCCAAATCGGGTCCAAAATTAAACTTTGTTTGATTTCAACAAAATTGAATATATGGGGTTCTTTGATATGCTGAATCTAACCATGTATTTAGATTTTTGATTTTGGGCCCGTTATCAATTTTTTCCACATTGAGGTCAAAAGGGTCCAAAATTAAACTTTGTTTGATTTCATCAAAATTGAATTATTGGGGTTCTTTGATATGCGAATCTAACCGTGTATTTAGATTCTTAATTTTGGTCCCATTTTCAAATTGGTCTACATTAAGGTCCAAAGGGTCCAAAATTAAACTTAGTTTGATTTTAACAAAATTGAATTCTTAGGGTTCTTTGATATGCTGAATCTAAACATGTATTTAGATTTTGATTATGGCCCAGTTTTCAAGTTGGTCCAAATCGGGTCCAAAATTAAACTTTGTTTGATTTCAACAAAATTGAATATATGGGGTTCTTTGATATGCTGAATCTAACCATGTATTTTGATTTTTGGGCCCCGTTATCAACTTTGTCCACATTGAGGTCAAAAGGGTCCAAAATTAAACTTTGTTTGATTTCATCAAAAATTGAACTCTTGGGGTTCTTTGATATGCTGAATCTAACCATGTATTTAGATTTTGGATATTGGACCATAATAGGTGAATGTCCAATTTAAAATTTTTAAGTTCTTAGACCACATTCATTCTGTGTCAGAAACCTATGCTGTGTCAAATATTTAATCACAATCCAAATTCAGAGCTGTATCAAGCTTGAATGTTGTGTCCATACTTGCCCCAACTATTCAGGGTTCGACCTCTGCGGTCGTATCAAGCTGCGCCCTGCGGAGCATTTTATTGTAATCTTTTACAAAAATCTTCTTCTCTGAAACTACTAAGACAAATTTAACCAAACTTGTCCACAATCATCATTAGGGTATCTAGTTTAAAAAATGTGTCAGGTGACCCCGCCCGCGAACCAAGATAGCCGACATGGCTAAAAAATAGTACATAGGGTAAAATGCAGTTTTTGGCTCATATCTCTGAAACCAAAGCATTTAGAGCAAATCTGAGGAGGATAAAATTGTTTATTAGGTCAAGATCTATCTGCCTTGAAATTTTCAGACCAATCAGGCAACACATTGTTGGGTTGCTGCCCCTGAATTGGTAATTTTAAGAAAATTTTGCAGCTTTTGGTTATTATCTTGAATATTATTATAGATAGAGATAAACTGTAAACAGCAATAATGTACAGCAAATAAGATCTACAATTAAGTCAACATGACCAAAATGGTCAATTGACCCCTTAAGGAGTTATTGCCCTTTAGTCAATTTTTTACAATTTTCATAAATTTTGTAAATTTTTGTAAATTTTTACAAAATATTTTCCACTGTAACTACTGGGCCAAGTTCATTATAGATAGAGATAATTGTAAGCAGCAAGAATGTTCAGTAAAGTAAGATCTACAAACACATCACCATCACCAAAACACAATTTTGTCATGAATCCATCTGTGTCCTTTGTTTAATATGCACATAGACCAAGGTGAGCGACACAGGCTCTTTAGAGCCTCTAGTTTCTTACACTTATTTTATTTCTCCAATGACAATGTGGGGACGTGGGGTTTAAGTTTAAGTAATGCCCCTGACTGATGAAAACATTAAGATATGACGACCACTGACAGTATTTCTGACATGGGACAAGTGCATGAACATGTTCCTCTTTATTTAGAAAAAGTAAGTTGAAAGTAAATGTCAAACAATGTTTTTATAGGCTAGTTGAAGATGGGATTTCATGTATCATATATTGGGTATTTTTCGTGTGTGTCTAATTTTCGCTTTGTTTGCGACAGCTAAAGACACGGGAAAATTTGAACCCGCGTAAATTTCACTGAATATTCCCAGATTTATTATTGTTTGAAAGTTTAATATATTATACTGTTGATTATCGAGTGTTTTGTATTGTTTGGTAGATCACAAGAAAGTGTATACTTTATTAAGATCTCTGTTTATAGTATAATTAAAATGATTAATCATACATGGCACACCTTTTGACAACACAGCAATCAGTGACAGGTTAAAAGATGTTAATTAGTGACGATCTATTGATTGGTGTCATAACACGAACGTTTTGCATCTGATGTAAAATAAAAAATAAAAATAAATCACATTTACACGGATATTTGTCTATCTATAATGATCAAAATCTTAAATTTTTAGCATGCCCCAATGTCTGTACATATTTTATTATGTTCCTTGAAAGTTCACTGAAATATGTGTATTTTCATTTGTAGTACTCATATTTATTTGCAATCGATTACCTGTCAGTCAATCCAGTTTACGTTGTTTACATTTTTAACAATGCGATACAGTTATTTTTTCGCGTGTATTTTCCCATTCAGCTAAAAATATACACAGTGAAAATTTAACCTGCCCATTTTGTCATCAAATCGCGAAAAAAAACCTGATATACGATATATCATTGTCTGTGCATTAAAGGAATTTTATGTTTAAGTCCTAAAGTACTTTTTTAACAAATGTCCCAGTTAGTTGTAAAAATAATAACCAGGTAAAATGATGTCAGAGTGGATGCTGTTTGTCCCTCAAAGTACAGATGGATTAGAATAAGTTGCTAATTTTTACTTTCAATGAAACTGTAGCACTATAAACAAATTGAATTAAACTGCAGGTGATCATTAAAGGGGAAAACAGCTCACAAAGACACTATTCTTGTCATATTTGTGTAATAATTATTTTTTCAAAGAAAATCTTTTTAACTGAGAAATAATGTTTTCATTTAACAAAATATTTATATTATACAGGATGACATTGGTAGTGTAATGACTGATGTTTCTTCAGTCTCTGGTGAACATGGTAATATAGAAATACAAGAAGATACTCCCCTAGCCTCAGGTAATTCTTTTCCTACTCTTAGAATTCAATGGATAACAATTATTGAGATGGCATCAATAACACATATACACCCAAAAATTGTTAGGTAACGAAATGGGCAGGATTTCATACTAATTCTGTAAATGTCCATTGGATTTAGTTAATGAATTTTGGACTGAAACCCCTGTTTTGTTAAAAAAAAATAAACACTTGTCTAATCAAAAGATGTGATATTGGTAAGCTTTTTCAGATAATATTCTTTATAATAAATCCTGAACTGCTTAACCGTTTTGTTTGCAGTCAATCAAGATTTGTGCAGTCACTTCTAAATTGATTTTTGATGCCCTTGCCGTAGCAGAGGGGGCATTAAGTTTTACCCTTGTCCATCTGTATGTCCCGAAATTGGTTTCTATTCTTTAACTTTAGTTTGCCTCAACCAAATGTTATGAAACTTATACACAATGCTTATTACCACAAAACACAGATCAAGTTTGAATTTTGGTGGTGTCACTTTTACTGTTCTAGAGTTATGCACCTTTACATATGGAAAAATTGCTAATTTTTTTGTTTCTGTTCCCTAACTTTAGTTTGCCTTAACCAAATGTTATGAATCTTATGCAAAATGCTTATTACCACAAAACACAGATCAAGTTTGAATTTGGGTGGCGTCACTTCTACTGTTCTAGAGTTATGCTCCTTTATAAATGGAAAAATTTCTGAATTTTTTGTTTCTGTTCTCTAACTTCAGTTTGCCTCAACCAAATGTTATGAAACTTATACACAATGCTTATTACCACAAAACTCGGATCAAGGTGGAATTTGGGTGACATCATTTTAACTGTACTTGAGTTATGCTCCTTTATAATGTTATATGCAAAGAGGAGCATCATCTGTGTCCCATGGACACATTTCCCATTTATTTTTTCTTAATCACAGATTAACAGCATCTCTGAATAGTCTAACTAGATCTGAATTGACAGCAAGCATTTTCTGCATTTGTACTGAACAGTGGAAATGTCTGAAAGTTGTTAGAAATATTGAACATAACTCAAAAAGGTGTAGCTTTTAAAATTACATTATAAATTAGCATGACCAACACAACCATTTATTCATCTGTCTTTTCATCCTTTTAGCAAAATAATAGAACTAAACCAAATTATGAAAATAGAGAAAATAAACCCATCACAAAAACTTACCATTTTACTGTATTCTACAGGTTTTTGTTCCATATAAAGCATTATAATTGTTATTTACGCAGATTAATGGAATATTCAGATCTAATTTTTTTTTATATATATATAGGTCAAGAAACCCCAGAAAACCAGTTGGAAAAGTTTGATACAGCTGCCAATGGTGCCACTTCAGTGATAAATAAACAAAACAAAAGTAGTAATGAGGCCAATTTACCATCAGCAGAAGCCAGTGTTTCATTTGCAGATTTCCCAAATTATTTCCATGATAATGATAGCTACAGACATGGACCTAGTGACAGCAAGTTGGGAAATACCACAAGTTTCACAAGTAGATTTTTGAAAAAAAAGAGACCGAAAACTGTACAGATGAATGTTAATAATGAGTTTGATGGGGATGATAAAACCAATGACAGTGGCAATTCCAATAAATTAAGTCTTCCATCAACATCAAAACATACTAGATTCCAACAAAAACCAAAAAATTCTCCAGGAAATTTATCATTTGCCGTCCCTGAAACCAGTGTTAGAAATGTACAATCGGAAAATTTTGGGTCATCTAATGGCGACTTAGTCAAAACATCCATCAGCCAAGGTGCTCGTCCAAAAGTTCAACAAAGAGCCACATATCCATTGTTTGACAATCAGAGTGGTTCTGGTGAGGTTCAACCAGTAGAGAGACGAGGAAAAATATCCAATTTAGAAGCTAATTCTGTGGATTCAGGAATTGGTACACCTCGGTCAGACTCTGGTATAGATGGCAATTCTAGGTCAGAGGTTGGCTCGTTAAGTGAACAAACTGGCAATTTGAAGATCAGTGAACAACAAAACACAAAGTTTGATGCCAATAGGCTTTCGTTAGCCCTCAGTATGTTTGATCCAGTTTCCAATGAGAATGCAGAGGAAGATCAGACACTGATAAGTCTTGATGATTCTGAAACCAACAACACAGATATCATGAGATCAGTACTGAATAAGAGGAGTAGTTCCAATAAAGATAAAAGAGAAACAGTTATTATTGATGATACAATGTTTCCTATTCCAAGTAAGAGTGATAACTCTGTGGACCTTCTAGCAGCCCACGATTTTAATGATGATAGTAGTAGTGCCGGTTCTGGGAACTCCGGAGATGATGTACCATTTGCGAAGTCATCACGATCAGCAAGCTTTGATAACATTTCACAAAAATCAGAAGAAAAGGTTTGATTAATTTTCTAATTGAAATGATAAGGAGGTCTGTTAAATGAGGTAGAATTTAAGAATTTCTTGAAGTCATGCTGAAAATCATCATGTACACAAAAAGTAACTAAGTTGAGACTTATAATTTTCATTTAAGGTCTTTGCTGCTAAAATTCAAAATAACATTTTCGTATAAAAAGTAAAATTCAGGTATGAATGTTAAATACTTCAAAATTCTGCTGTGTGCTTCTTTTTGAGATATAAGCTTATGAAGACCTACAATCTGACAATTTTTGATGGGAAAAGAATGCTTCTAGATTTTAACAAGGTTACATTTGAAATTCTCTATGCATTTATTATTGCCATTGTTTAAGAATCATGTGATATATTAGAATATTAATATAAAATATTTAGATTTCAGAGAATGCTGCATACAAATGATGCTATCAAAATTTAAAATTCAAGTTTTTCTTCCCCTTTTTTTTAAAACCAAAACCTGTGACAACTTTTGCAATAAAATGTAACAGGGCTCACGCTACCAGGCGACTAGGGCGAAGAAGTCGCTTTCCCGTCCGTCACTTCGCTTTGCCCAACCCTCAAAAGCGAAAACAAGTCGCCCTGATGTTTACGATACTTGCTTTCAGTCGCTTTCGTCATCGGACATTTTCAATTTTTACCAAGTTGATAAAACATCAATTTTTTATCGATTATTAAAGAAATTCAGACATAAACGATTCATTTTCTTAAGAAAACAGGTTTAAGCATTGACTTTACAGTGTGTAGCAGGTTATTTAATAAAAAGACCACTTTTTATCACTGCATGCACTTCCGGTACTTGTTACTCAGAGAGCGTACATCAATCTAACTTTCGGCGGCAAAATAAGTTTGTTACTTCATTTGAAAGTGATAAAAGTTGCCTCCAGTAAATATTTAATTCATTTACTGCATTAAAAACGTCATATTTCTTTCCAAATAGCTTGTCAAACATCGTTTATTTTTGTAAATTTTCATCGTCCACCATTAATTGTTTACTAACTACGGATCGGAACCGGACCAGCTATGACCGAAATCCGCATTTTTACAATAATAACTACGGACGCATGAATGGAAAAGCTGACAGAAGAATATTGATCCCAAAAGGAAAAATTACGCATTCCACACGCATTATAACAGATTTTTGGTTTGATCTAATTGATTAATGTATATAATTCCATATAATTTATATGGATTGTTTCAAAATATTGATTAGGTTGCTTAACTACTAATATCAATATAGTATGGCCCAGCTTAACTTTGTATATCTTTTGATGAGAAACACTGAATTTCATAACATGATAAACAAGATAGTTTTAATTGAATTGTAATTCATATATTATAATTTCTTTACCTTTTGACATAAAAAAATTCTTTTAGTGCTAGATATCTAGTTGGTAGTTTCTCACAAGAACCTAAACTTAAACAACTTTGAATTTGAACTGTTAATTTAATTGTATACTCAGATATGAATTGAACAATATAAAAAGAACATTATTTACATACGACCCTTTATACATAGTAAAATCAAAACATTAGCGCAGCGCACGAAGGAGCACTTCTCTTTCAAATCTCACCACTTCTCCCTATCAGTTTCAAAAAGAGAAGTCACTTCTCCCTATGATTCTGAAGTAGTGTGAGCCCTGTGTAATAAAAACATCACAAAAAAATACTGAATTTCCAGTAATGGAAATATCAAGAATTTGATGATATTTTGTCAAGAGTGTATTTTATATATATAATTTTATGTATTTTCAAAACATATTAATAAATTTAAGGGTTGCTTGGCAAACATTTTCAATGTATTGCTATTAAAGGAAAAAGGCAGAGGGATTGAAATTTTTTTTTAATACTAAAAAGGTAAGTAGCGACATCCTTTCAGTTCATTTACTTGGTATGTATGTAAAATGAATTGCTTTGCAAATTTCAGCAAAATATATGATAATTATTTTTTCAAACTTATCAACATATTACATTGTCACAATGATCACACAAAAAAAGATTACTAGATATGCTTTATATGAATAAAATGGTATATGGAACTAAGGGCTATTCCATTTTAAAAATATATAGTACTCAGGGAAGGCACTTTCAAAATGGGGTAACCACACATAGAGGAAAATTTATGATTTCATTTACATTTTTACTGTTCTAGACACCCACCGATAGTTGAGGTTTCAAAATGCCTTTCCTGGGTCCAATGTATGTTTTAATGGAACAGTTTATTACGAATCAGACAGCATTTCATCAAAACTGATTACTTAGTAGTTTGTATTAAAGATCAATAATAAACAAAATGTGATTAAAAAAATGCATAACAAGGTGACATTTTCATTTTTTAGGGCACTGTTGATGCTGCTGACCAAGAAGATGCAGGTAGAACTCCAACCAAAAGTAGAAGTTTGTTTAAATCATTCAAGGAGAAAGTAATTAGAAGTGGTAAGAATTGAAATACTAGTATACTGTAAACCGGGAAATTTTCGCGCCGTCTTTATTTCGCGATTTATTAACACAATCTAAATTCGCGCTGTTTTGAATTCGCGATTTGCCTGTGACTTATATAAATATTTTCATAAATGATTTAGAAAGTGAACAGCTTTACATGTATCGTAAATCAAGTGATAAAATAAATCAAAAATCTTTTGTTTTCGGTTCATTAATGTTAAAGAAGATTAGAAGTTGTGTCATGTTTGCTTGTAAAAACACATACACAATAACAGAAGAAAAGACCTAATTAAGAGTGGATTAAAAATAAAATGCTGTCATGATTATAGCTAATTAATCGATCTTTTGATCTGATTAATCTTTGTAG
Organism: Mytilus coruscus; assembly: GCA_017311375.1. NCBI lineage: Eukaryota > Metazoa > Mollusca > Bivalvia > Mytilida > Mytilidae > Mytilus > Mytilus coruscus. The sequence goes on from CM029596.1 coordinate 68,189,230, forward strand.
AAGTTTCAACGAGGTAGTACGTTTAAAACTGATTGACAGGTGTCATTTACATATTTTAACAAGTGTTGTTTACATAACAATATCCGTAATGTCCGCTTGCTTGAGATGTCTTCTGTTTTAATAAGATTAACTTGAGTTAAAGTCATGATTTCTAACATTGCTTTTCATATAGAAATACAGTTATGATTTTAGGTATAGATCTGTTGTCTGTGAAATCGGTGTTATACAGTGGTCCTCTACATATCCTATTCATATACGCACATGTATGGTCTTTATCTTATGAATAGAGCTTCCTTGAAATTTTCGCGGTCGTTTTATTTTCGCGTTTTAATTCTTACCGCGAATATAGCGAAAATAAAACTGCCGCGAAAATTTCCCTGTTTACAGTAATGGGGATGTTTAGAATCATCCACGAAAATATTTCTAAAAATAGCTATAAAGAAAAAAAATTGGTTTTAAAATTTTTAAATTCAAGTTTTAAGTTTTATTATAAAAAAAATATTGTTTCAAAATTAACAGACAGTGATGACAATGGTTAAAAGAAAATTCGTTCTGATTGTGATGGTAGAAACTTTATCAAACACTAATTACTACCATGTACTTCTGCAAACATTTTCATTCATGTTCAGGAATAATGTTTACATATTATTTACAACCTTCTTTTCCTACAAAAAAAGAAGAAAGAAAGAAAATTAAGTGTGTAAAAACAAAAAAAAGGCCTAATTAGAACATAAAACAGTCAAAAGCATTTGAATTAGTTCAAATTTGATGTAGAAAACTACACATCAAACTGTAAACAAACAAGTTTCAGAAGTACCAAAGTGACTGTTTTACAAGGCAAATGAAAATTTAGTTAAAAGATCTCAAAACTTGACAAAAGACAACTATATTAACACAACTATTCTTTCTTCCTAAAAAAAGAGACTAACTGATCTATTACAAAAGATACGTGCATGCAAAGTAATTGTAGACTTTATCAAATAATGCCTTAATATTTGATTTGTTTTTATAGGAATATTCTACATTGACATGTAATTCAAAATTATTTTTATGTGAAATAACACAGCCAGGATACTTTTCAGATGCATCTTCCTCCTTGTAAAAAGCTTGTTTACATCAATGTTAAAAAGTTTGAAGCATGATATTTTGATTTCAGGAAAGAAGAACAAAGATAAGATTGGGAGAAATGAATCATTTGGTAAGTTATGTAGTACATTACACTCAAACTTTTTATACTACTGCCAAAAATTTTGCGGTCGTATATTGGTATATTGTCGTCGTCGTCAGCGTTGTACAAAGACATTTGGTTTCCGGACAATTACTTTAGTATTAGTGAATAGAAATCTATGAAATTTAAACATAAGGTTTAAAACCACAAAAGGAAGGTAGGGATTGATTTTGGGGGTTATGGTCCCAACAGTTTAGGAATTAGGGGCCAAAAGGGGCCCATATAAGCATTTTTCTAGTTTCATAACAATAACTTGTGGAACAGTGTATGGATCTCTCTGAAATTATACCACAAGTTTCCATACTTTATTAATTGAAACTTTGAATTACCTCCCTTACACTGCTTTTAAATTATGTATAAAGAAATGTTGTATTGTCTTGAGGTGATTAGCTGTCAATTCGTTTTTAGAAGTTACTATTTTAATAATTTTAAAAATGCTGATTAAGGTAAATTAATTTTAGTTATGATTATGTATGTCATTTTCTATTTTAAGACTTTTATGATGTATTTAAATGGGTTATTATGGTTGCAAACTCCATTGGAAATTTGAATTGAGATTATGACCATGTCTTGAGGGAAAGAATTTTTTTTGGGAAAAAAAGGGGGGGGGGATGTTAAAAAAATTTGGAATTTCAGAAATCGAAAAGAAAATTATTTCAAATATTTTGTTTTTAAAAAGAAGGGGGGAGGGTTAAAAAAAAAGGGAGGAGGAGGAGGAGGAGGTCAATTCGCAACAGCATAGTGTATTGCAGAAAAGCAAAAAATTGAATATAAATTCAAATCATATAACCAATTCTAAGTTCTTTGACTACAGTTATTCTGTGTCAGAAACCTATTATGTGTCAAATATTGAATTACAATCCAAATTCAGACCTGTATCAAGCGCGAATATTGTGTTAATTTATGCCCCAACTGTTCAGGGTTGGACCTCTGCGGACGTATCCAGCTGCGTTCGGCGAAGCTATTTATTATATGTTACACTAAATATTTAACTAATTATATTATGTACTAATTATAGCATTTGAAAGTGAGGTGTTACTCTTAAATTGTCATTATTTTTTTAGAGCAAAAAGACACATATTTGTGCTTTAAATTCACTATTCAAAGTATCAGTTGGCATATTAAAATGTACAAAATACTTATTGTATTTGTAGATACCAGTTCCTATGATATCAACAAGCAGGATCATGAGTTGTAGCTTTGGCCTTTTCAAATAGTACACTTAACCATGTTTGCAATTTAAAAGTATAAATTTAATTTGCCCTGAATCACTTTTACTAGATACTGGAAAAATTCATAAAAAGTAAACTTGACTGTTCAGTGAGTTTTCCTGAATTCCTGATGCTGTCAACTTGATCATGAAGAATCATTGAAGTGCTATTAACTTATTTCATGGGGGAACTCAAAAACTGGGAGAAATCCGTTTGCACAAAAAAAGTGTCCTTTTGCGGCAATGCTACGTTTGCACCATTAGTTTTCAAAAATACATAGTGTCATTTACGCAGAAAAATAAAGTATATGATTGCAGGTTTTAAGAACAAAACTGATTTCCCTCCTCCTACTTTATCCATGCTAACTGTCAACGTCAGTTTGCAGGGGAGAAGTTAGTCATTTAATATAGCACATTTTAAAACATGAAGCTCTTAACAGTCAAACAAAATAATAATATTTACGGCTGGAATATAACTTTTCATAATTTGTATTCAGTCTATGTACATTTTTAGCTCACCTGGCTCGAAGGGCCAAGTGAGCTTTTCTCATCACTTGTCGTCCGTCGTTGTCCGTCGTCGTTAACTTTTACAAAAATCTTCTCCTCTGAAACTACTGGGCCAAATTTAACCAAACTTGGCCACAATCATCATTGGGGTATCTAGTTTAAAAATTGTGTCCGGTGACCTGCCAAACCAACCAAGATGGCTGCCATGCTAAAAATAGAACATAGGGGTAAAATGTATATTTTGGCTTATAACTCTGAAACCAAAGCATTTAGAGCAAATCTGACTGGGGTAAAATTGTTGATCAAGTCAAGATCTATCTGCCCTGAAATTTTCAGATGAATCGGACAATGGGTTGTTGGGTTGCTGCCCCTGAATTAGTAATTTTAAGGATTTTTTTCCGTTTTCGGTTATTATCTTGAAAATTATTACAGATAGAGATAAACTGTAAACAGCAATAATGTTCAGCAAAGTAAGATCTACAAATAAGTCAACATGATCGAAATGGTCAGTTGACCCTTTAAGGAGTTATTGCCCTTTAAAGTAATTTTTTACCAATTTTTTGTAAATTTTTGTAATCTTTTACAAAAATCTTCTCCTCTGAAACTACTGGACCAAATTCAACCAAACTTAGCCACAATCATTATTAGGGTATTTAGTTTTAAAAAATGTGTGCGGTGACCCAGCCAACCAACCAAGATAGCTGCCATGGCTAAAAATAGAACATAGGGGTAAAATGTAGATTTTGGCTTGTCACTCTGAAACTAAAGCATTTAAAGCAAATCTTACAGGGATTAACTTGTTTATCAAGTAAATATCTATCTGCCCTCAAATTTTCAGATGAATTGGACAACTGATTGTTGGGTTGCTGCCCCTGAATTGGTAATTTTTAAGGAAATTTTGCTGTTTTTGGTTATTATCTTGAAAATTATTACAGATAGAGATAAACTGTAAACAGCAATAATGTTCAGCAAAGTAAGATCTTCAAATAAGTCAACATGACCAAAATGGTCAGTTGACCCCTTAAGGAGTTATTGCCCTTTATAGTCAATTTTTAACAATTTTCATTAATTTGGTAAATTTTGGTAAGTTTTTACAAAATGTTTTCCTTTTGTAATCTTCTTTTCTGAAACTGCAGTAGAAAATCAATATAGAAAACAATCTACTAATGAACTGGCAATAATAGATAGAGATAAACTGTAAACAGCAATAATGTACAGCAAAGTAAGATCTACAAATAAGTCAACATGACCAAAATTGTCAATTGACCCCTTAAGGAGTTATTGCCCTTTATAGTCATTTTTTTACAATTTTCATAAATTTTGTGAATTTTTGTAAATTTTTACAAAATATTTTCCACTGTAACTACTGGGCCAAGTTCATTATAGATAGAGATAATTGTAAGCAGCAAGAATGTTCAGTAAAGTAAGATCTACAAACACATCACCATCACCAAAACACAATTTTGTCATGAATCCATCTGTTTCCTTTGTTTAATATGCACATAGACCAAGGTGAGCAACACAGGCTCTTTAGAGCCTCTAGTTTTAGTAAGTGCAAATTATTTATCCATGTTCTATGCAATTTTATACTCACCTTTCATTTTATTTATTCCATAAATTATACTCTTATAGCTACTTAAATTTATTTATGATTGTTATGTGTGATAAATATGAGTACAAGTAAAATTGGTGCAAATGCATTCCATATATTGGGGCAGTTGGTACCTTTGAAAAAAATAATATTTGGTGCAAATGATACATTTCAAAAATAATAATTGGCACAAAAGGACTGCTGCTGAAAAATATGGTTTGAAAGTTTCCCCGTGTTCTGTAGATACATGTAATGAGATACATCAGTGATCTGGAAGGATTTTTTTTATATGGGCCCAGGGCCCCCAAAAAATAAAATCAATGGGCCATTTTTGTCGAGCCTTCGACTTTTGTTGAAAAAGCGAGACATAGCGATCCTACATTCCGTCATTGTCGTCGGTGGCGTCCACAAATATTCACTCTGTGGTTAAAGTTTTTGAAATTTTAATAACTTTCTTAAACTATCCTGGATTTCTACCAAACTTGGACAGAACCTTGTTAATGATCATAAGATAATATTCAAAAGTAAATTTTGTAAAAAAAAATTCCATTTTGTCTGTATTTTACTTATAAATGGACTTAGTTTTTCTGCCAAGAAACATTACATTCACTCTGTGGTTAAAGTTTTTGAAATTTTAATAACTTTCTGAAACTATCCTGGATTTCTACCAAACTTGGAAAGAAGATTCTTTATGATCATAAGATAGTATCCAGAAGTAAATTTTGTAAAAAAAAAATTCCCATTTTTCCGTATTTTACTTATAAATGGACTTAGTTTTTCTGCCAAGAAACATTACATTCACTCTGTGGTTAAAGTTTTTGAAATTTTAACAACTTTCTTAAACCATCCTGGATTTGTACCAGACTTGGACAGAAGCTTTTTTATGATTAAAAGCTAGTATCTAGAAGGAAATTTTGTTAAAATTTTGTTCCATTTTTTCCATATTTTACTTATAAATGGACTTAGTTTTTCTTCCAGTTAACATTACATACAGTCTGCAGTTTAAGTTTTAAAACATTTATTAGATTCATAAACTATCCTGGATTTTTACCAAACTTGGACAGAAGCTACTTACAATCAAAAGATAGTATAGAGAGGAATATTTTTATCAATTTTTTCCTCATTTTTGTTGAGCCTACGATTAACAGCAAAAGTAGGTGGGACACTGGGTTCTGCGGAACCCTTACGAATTTTTAGAATTAATGGGCCATGTTGTCAAATGAGTGGGCCATTCATTTATAACAAAAATTAAAAAATTGTATATTTCAGCAAAAAGGTACTAATTTTTAATTGATATCATGGATATTGTTCCTGTGCTTTTGTAGTTTCAGTGAATAAAAGTTAATTAAGTTCATGGAGATTTATGTGACCAAAGACATACAAAAGAATATATGTCTCTGATGTGACTAAGAATGACATCGTATGAGTTCATGAAATTTAATGTCGACATCACTCAGAAATTAAACTTTTAATGACTTATAATAAAAAACCATAAAACTGAGCAATATATGACTAGACCAACATCACTTCAATGAACAGAATCATTAATGAGGAAATGCTGAGATCAAGAATAGAATCTGATCTGGACTGATTTTTATGGCCCCGCAATAAAGTTGTCGGGGCCATATAGTTTTACCCTTGTCCGTCATTCTGTCATTCCGTCATTCTGTCATTCTGTCATTCTGTCATTCCGTCATTCTGTCATTCCGTCATTCCCTCATTCCGCAACAAACCATTATACGGCATTTTTTTCTAAACGCCTTCAGATATTGGGCTGATTTTTGGTATGTGAGTTAACCATGATGAGTTACAGATCAAGTTTAAGTTTCGTTCCGCTCCGCTAATTTTTGCCGAAATTACGGGCTTTTGACTTTGATAAATTGTTGAAAATCACAGTTATACGGACTTTTTTTCTAAAACGCCTTCAGATATTGGGCTGATTTTTTGTATGTGAATTAACCATGATGAGTTACAGATCAAGTTTAAGTTTCGTTCCGCTCCGCTAATTTTTGACGAAATTAAGGGTTTAGAACTTTGAAAATTGTTGAAAATCACAGTTATACAGACTTTTTTCTATCCACCTTCAGATTTTGCGCTGATTTTTAATATGTGAGACTACCATGATGAGTTACAGATCAAGTTTATGTTTCGTTCCACTATGCTGATTTTCATGTCGTTTCAACACATCTTGTTAGATCTGCAGTACATCCACTTCCTGTTTGCTGATAGTTTGAAATTTAATTACTCTTTGCTCAAGGAAATTTTTCATCAAACTAGTATTGGTCTTGAGAGCTTGATACTATCCATGCATGCTTGTGTCCACATGTGTTGTTGAAATTGCAGATTTTTCAACTTTTTGAGATGGGGCCATTCGTGTCGTTCCGACACATCTAGTTTGAAATCTGTACTAGTAATTATTGAAAAATCTATGATATTTGATTAAATTTTATTCTTTTGAGAAAACATGGAACTTGAAAATACATGTAAATTAATTATCAAACCACACAGTACAATCATGGTAGTAACATAATATAAGATAAAAGTAATAACTGTTACTCTGTATTAATATTGGGCAAAAAATAATAAACTGAGTTACTAGAACTAAGACAATGACCGACTAAAAGAGCTGACCTAGATTTTGTTGCACAAAATTGGAGAAAGAAGAAATGAATCTTAATAAGAAAACAAGACCACTTAAATTCAAAGTTAGTTGAAATGATTTTTGGCAAGATTTGCAGTACATTTTGCTGCCATCAAACAGTAACCAGGGCCATAACTTCTCCCAGACCAGGCTATATCTACGAGAATCTTTATTATCAGTGTTAATACTGGTACCATCGCCTTGTTCATGTTTATGTTCCTTTGACACTTAATTTGGGTCTTTGTTGACTGCCATACTTTATTCCCAATGTTCCATATTAGAGGATGTTTCAGGCATTTCCTCTGCATTTTTTATATTATTATTATTTTATCAAGAATAACAAAAGAGAGTAACGTTTTTGATAAGACACAACAGCATTTCGCTGTAGGCATGTTTACAAAATACACAAACGAACTTTAACCAAAGACCAAAAAATTGACAAGGACACATGGGACAGTTAAGCGCCTTTTATGGAGACAAATACTATATTAAAAAAAGGCCTTTGGGTTTTTCAGTCGAAATTATAGCAAGTTTACTTTAAAGATTATAATTTGAGAAAATTTCTCAACTGAACTAGCCAACTTTCACATAATTAAAGTTGTTTACTTTGAAAATTTAGATCATGGATGATGGTTAATTACGTTTTTTGGTAATCAGATATACCGCACATTGCTATCCTTAGCATGATGGAAAACGCCCACGATGTCCCAAAAATATATAGGTGGTGCTCCTGTCATTGGAGGCAACACAACACAGTTTTGTACACAAATATGGCGACAGGAAACACGATCGGAAATCCATTTTACGATATCTTAAATGTTTAGATACAAAACAAAAAATATCGTGCGCCACACTGGCGCTTACATTTGCCACTCTATGCACCATTTCTGTTCCAAATGCGCAAATGGCGCAAGGCACTCGACCTTCCCGATCACTGATACATAAAGTTAATTGAATTTATATTAAAATGTTTCAGATTCCTTAGCCAGTAGTAGTTTACCTGCCAATGACACTCCTCAGAAACCTGAAAGTTCAAAAGAAGGTAAGAATTGCCATCAAATTAACACACAGGTATAAATAGAAAATGGATTAAATTTAGTTGGAATAAGTCTCGAAAGGTTTCCAACTTTTCATATTATATTTTTCTCAAGAATAAATTAGATGTCTTTTTTTAACACTCAAAGAAGTACATATTGCAATCAGAAAATCTGTAACATAAATGAGTAAAACTGGTCAAATAAGTTGTGATAAATCTTTCTTTCTCTCCACACAATAATGGAGCAGTGGTAACTGGTCATAAAAGTGTGGTAAATCTTTCTTTCTCTCCACATAATAGAGGAGTAGAGGTTTTTGCCCATCCTTTAGCCACTAGGTCTGTCATTCCTTATGTATATGAATAGTTTGTCTTATCGCCTTCAAATACAAAGTGCTTTTTAATGTAAAAAAAATGAAGATTAGATTTATCATCAGAAGAGTAAGAAATATGGCTTACCATTTTTGGGGAAGGTAAATTTATCTAACAGTTGATTTAAAGTCGATGGAGTAAATTAGCTTGCTGCATTTTATTTTGTCATGAATTATTAAAGTTGATAGCATTTTGAAAACCATGAGTGCATTTCAAATATTTTTGTGGAATAACCATCATCTTTAAAATCTTAAGACGAGGAAATGCCAAGCCAATTAATACATAACATGTTCAGAATTACCAAACAAAAAGGGCCGAAAACAAAACACAAACTTCAGCTGAAAGAGTTTAATGTTAAATTTTAGCAAAATTTTAATAGCAAAGTTTTTTAATGCTAAAATTTCCTCAGAATATTTTTTTTACAACACTACAGTTGTTTAACTTTCCTTGTCTTTGACATGCTCCATAATTTCTTCTATAAAAACAACCCAAAAATATAGACGTATATGTTCCATGTACCTAATTAATCAAGACAATCTTTTTGCAGTGTTCATGTACTTCATTCACAGGATTATGTCTATAGAAAAATTGCAGATTTTATACATTTGAAAAAAGTGATTGACAATATATCCTGAAATATGGATTATTACTGTAATTATATAACAATAAATTATCATCCTTTGATATACATTTACAATAGTAATTGAAATTTGATATATTATTTATGAGCTATGTTCTTTGAAATCAACATCTTCATATGCCAGTTTCAGCTGTATGACGTATTATAATGGATTTCACATGGCATGATACTGCTTTCAACTCACTAGAAAATTTCAGCTGAAGTTTTGTGTTTATAGATTTAACATATATTTTTTTATTTTGAAAATCTGTAAACATAAAAGTTTAATGCTGTGTTTTAGAAAATTTATACGAAATGAAAGCAAGAAACCATTCCTCACTTTATGCAAAATGTGATGATCCTTGCTTTCATTTTGTATAAATTAAAATAAAAAAACAGCATTCAATTGAATTCTAAAGTAAAAGTGACCAATATTTATAATCCATTCAGGCATTGGCAATCTTTAAACTGTCAAATTTCTTAAGAACAAGTCTTACATGGACATGAACAAATATGGGAATTTCTTCAAAATTGAAACATAAAAATTATGCATTAATGCATTGCATTTTAGTGATACAAATATAAGTGGTAGATTTGCTTTTATTAAAGGCATAGGGGCTTCTGTCTATGAAACTCCCTTGATTAAAAGGTGTGACTATTAATTTCATTGTTTGTTGATTTGATTGTTATACTAACATGGCATCTTGTCCTTTCAGAAACATCAGATGACATATTAGAAAAGTATAGACCAAAGCCAGCCAGTAACATTTCAAATTCAGCCGAAGCTAGCCAAGTGGAGGCACCACAACCAACAAAACGTCCATCAATTAAAGAAGAAACGAGTAGTCAACCGTACTATGATCCAAATAACCTAGAAAACTGTGTTTTATTTTTAGATGCTAAACGTAAAATACGTTTAGTGTTGAATAACTGTGACTGTGATATAGGACAAAATGTTTTAGATTTTGGTTTTTCGTATGTTCCTTCTAGTCCTAAAGAAGTTGATACTCGTAGAGACAATAATGAGCTGTTATTATTACTACGGAGTCAGTTAGCAGAGGCTATCAATTTACAGAACAAAGAGTCAATAGCCCAGCTACATGAAGCCATTAGATGTATTAAAATGTTTGATTCAAAAGAGTATGTAGGATAAGATTAAGGAATAGTTTGTGGTAAAACTAAATATAAACAGGAACCTTACCCCCAAAATATCAGAATTAAATTAAATCAATTGGAAAAGACATCTCTGAGCAGAGTATTTTGATTAGTAATATTGTTATAATAGAATATTGATATGAGATGTCAAACCAAGGCAGTCTTGGGTGGTTCTGTAGATTTTCCCTAGAATGCATCAGGTTGAAAAGTGTTTACCAAATATTTAAGAATAACAACTATTTATTTTATTAAGAAATAATTCATTCATGTCATGCTCTATGCTCATTTTAACAAGGGTACTATTGGATATATATGTAGGCATAATAATAAATATCTTTATATTGCACTTCAGCAAGGTATTTGATATTGACATATATAATGCCTACCCATATTAAAAAGTTAGACATTTTGATGTGATTAAGCTAAACTGTTTTAGAAAATTAATCGTTTTACAATTAAAATAGTATACAATTACATTCAAACCTACTTTTTAAGCTTAAGAGATTTGTTTGAATTCCTATAGAGAAACATCCACAGAAAACTTCCTGTGTTATTCAAAATACAATTGACATTGTAGATTTAATTGTGACATCAAGCATGTGTACCCCATGTTTAGTTCGAATCAGAACATGGCTTGTACAAAGTGTTTGAAGAGCGTCATCTAACAGATTTATATTTTTCTGAAGGATATACAATAAAGGCATTAGATGGGATTCTGGTTCCAGGAGTTTTGTCCATTGAGAAAATAGATTTGTTTTTCTCCTGATATATTTATAGAAGGGAAGACCTCTCATGATATATTTATAGAAGGGAAGACCAAAATTTTACATATTCTCTGCTACTTATATCCACATTATTTTTTTACTCATGAAAATAAATTGCTTGCAAAATTATTTGGTTTGGAGTATTTAATGATAGAACGTAACAATTTGAAAACTTGTTAAAACCTGAATGATATTTAGTGTAACATGAAATATTATGTCTACATTTCAGGTGCAAGAAGTTGGTAAATGCTTTGAAAGATGAATATCAGACAAGAACAGCATATATATCTTATTTAATAAGATGTCAGCAAGGCCTCTTGGCTACTCAGTCTTATGTACAACGCTTGTTAAGTCGCGTACAAAGGTAAATATAGATAGAGAGAAATATACTTGCGAGGGCTATAAAGTACTGTTTAGAAGCCTATAAATATATTCTTAAAATGTCAAAAAAGAAAAAGCAAGGAAAAAAAAACAAACAAAAATAAAATAAACTTGAGTTGTCAGAAAATAGATATTAAGGTCAAGTTACAGTAAATGGGCTATTTCACAGATTTTGCTAAAATTTTGCATACATCTTTTGCTCATTGAACTATAACTGAAAATCGAAAAAATATTGCATTTTATCTCTTTTGTCATCTGAAATATTATTGATTGAATCTTTCAAAATAGGTGAACATTTGTATAGAAAGCACATAAAATCGGTGAAAAAAATTCTAAATTTGTCTTAAAATCATCAATCTCTAATTTCTAATACATAGATTTTTCTTGAAAAACTATATGTTGTTGATACAAAAATTTCTGTTTTAATGATGTAAAATAACGATAGGGTCACCTAGCTACTTATTTTATAGTGTACATCATTCAAAATGGTGTCCTTTGTGAAAAAATACCACAAAACAACGAAATGATCATAATGTCATCGCATTCAAGGCCGTAAAACATTAATTGTTGACATTTTTCACTACCAACTAGGTAACAGATTGATTATTAGAAAAAAAAACGAAGTCGGTGACCATATGATTACTTTATATCATTAAAATGGTTTATTTATGTATCAACAACATATAGTTTTTTAATAAACAATTATTTTAGTAAGTGATTGAAGTATTTCCTGATTAATGATGATCATTTTATACCCAACCTTTATCTAGCAGGGTTATATAAGGGTCTGAGTGTTCATCCATTTGTTCATCAAACTTATGGTTTTGGAATTAAAAAAAGAAATTATGATTGAATCATAAATATGTTACCCGTTTATATATACAGTGATAAAGTCATTGGAACACTGTTCTAGTTATTGCAAATAAATTTTGAAACTACTGTAGAGTTACAAGTAAATTATTAATCTCACAGTTGTTTGAATTTATTTCAGAGACAAAACTGTGTGCAATAAGCATCTAGTGAATGTGTGTGTAAGACTGTTTATTGAAACAAAGGAAGGTTATGTCGTCAATTTTATACAAGATTTCCAGAAATTAACAGTCTCAGATGAAAAGGTATGGTCACATAAGATTGCTTCACTTAAATGTTTTACAGCAATAACTACTTATCTATTAACAATGTTTACTTGCAAGTGGTCAGTTCTATTTAAATTATTATTTTATAATGGCTTTTCCAGGAATATATATAGTAAGGAAAGATATCATTCTTAATATTAAGCATAGATGGCATGTGAGCATTTTCAGTCAGGAAACAAAGAATACAAACAGATAGTGTCCATGTACAATAAGTGAAGCAAATATTGATATTAAAGGAGTATAATATTGGATACATTGGACTTTAGAAGCTGGAAATTTCCAGAAAAAATGAGAAATGTTTAAAAGTTCATCACTATTGGATAGCACAAAAATCAACTGAAAATTTACAGAAAAACAGACATTATATGATCTGACAAGTAACTAAGTACGAATGTATAGCAATTTGATAAAAGAGCCTCCTTAACCTTGAAAACATTTGATTTCATAAGAACCTTTACACATTTGAAAGATTTAGTCAATATTAGAAAGTGGATAACCTTTAAGTTGACTTAACAGACTAATTTATATATTTTCACTAGCTGTATTGTGTTTTTGTTTAACTATTACAGACTGATTTGGTAGAAAGATTCTTACAATTTCTGTATCAACAAATGACCAATAATCCTATATGGCAAGGTCAGTACATAAATATCATGTATATAGTTATGTTTTCAAAATATCAGTTACCATTTGAGTAAGCTTGTTAATTTATTTGCTATCTATTGAGTTTACGACAAAAGCAAATAATGTTAAGAATGACTATAGCAATAAGTATTTTCTGAATGCAGTGCATAAAGGGATACTGTAAATTCAGAAATTATTGCGTGCATTTATTATTGCGATTTTGTCATTTTAGACTAAAATGCGATTTTAATTTTTGCGATATTGAGAAAAAACCTGTTTAGTTCATATAAAAAATTTCAGAATGCGAGTTTAAATTATTGCGATTATAACCCTGTCGCATTTTTGCAATAATAAAAACATCGCAATAATTTCTGAATTTACAGTAACAGGAACTACCAAAAATATTGGACAGCACAACAGACAACACAAAGCGCTAACACTTGACTCCTCTGAAAAAATAGATGTGTAAAACCAATAACAACAAACAAGATATGTTCCATATAGCCAGCCTTGTACATACATTATTTGTTGGGATTAAACCAGTTTAGCGTATTCACAATCTCCCCCCTAAAAAAAATGCCTTTCAAGTCCACATGACACAATAAAAATCCTATGCTGGGAAGCTTCCAGCGGATGACCACTAACTGGAACAAGGATATAAAAGACTGATCATAATATGGATAGCAAAGTCAAAACGTACTGGCTAAGGAAGCTGGCTAAGTTAACTGGCTAAGGAAGCTAGCTAAGAAAGCTAGCTAAGGTAGTTGCAGCTGTTGATTGTTAATGAATACTGCCACTCAAGAAAACGAATTCAGAAACAACTTTCCTAACAGGTTTCATAAAGTCTCATAAAAAAAAAAGTCTAGAAAATTAGTTTTTGTCGAGCCTTCGACTTTTGTCGAAAAAGTGGGACATAGCGATCCTACATTCCGTCATCGGTGTCATCATCGGCGTCGGCGGTGTCCACAAATATTCACTCTGTGGTTAAAGTTTTTGAAATTTTAATAACTTTCTTAAACTAACCTGGATTTCTACCAAACTGGGACAGAAGCTTGTTTATGATCATAAGATAGTATCCAGTAGTAAATTTAAAAAAAAAAAAATTCTGGTTTTTCCGTATTTTACTTATAAATGGACTTAGTTTTTCTGCCAGGAAACATTACATTCATTCTGTGGTTAAAGTTTTTGAAATTTTAATAACTTTCTTAAACTATCCTGGATTTCTACCAAACTTGGACAGAAGCTTGTTTATGATCAAAAGATAGTATCCAGATGTAAACTTAGTAAAAAGAATTATTTTTTTTCCCGTATTTTACTTATAAATGGACTTAGTTTTTCTGCCAGGAAACATTACATTCACTCTGGTTAAAGTTTTTAAAATTTTAATAACTTAAACCATCCTGGATTTGTACCAAACTTGGACAAAAGCTTGTTAATGATCAAAAGCTAGTATCTAGAAGGAAATTTTGTTAAAATTTTGTACCTGTATAAATCGACTCAGTTTTATAAATCGACCGCAAAAAATTTTGCGGTCGTATATTGGTATAACGTTGGCGTCGTCATCCGAAGACACATTGGTTTCGCACTCTAACTTTAGTTTAAGTGAATGGATCTCTATGAAATTTTACCATAAGGTTCAATACCACAAAAGGAAGGTTGGGATTGATTTTGGGGTTATGGTACCAACAGTTAAGGAATTAGGGGCCAAAAGGAGCAAAAAATAGCATTTTGTAACTTCCAGACAATAACTTGTGTGTAAGTGTATGGATCTCTCTGACATTGTACCACAAGGTTCCATATCACAAAGGAAGGCTGGAATTGATTTTGGGGTAATTGCCTCAAAATTTTAGGAATTAGGGGCCAAAATAGGGCAAAATACAAGCATTTTCTAGTTTCATGACAATAACTTGTGTGTTAGTGTTTGGATATTTCTGAAATTGTACTACAAGGTTCCATATCACAAAGGAAAGCTGGAATTGAGTTTGGGGTAATTGCCAAACGTTTAGGAATTGGGGCCAAAAGGGGCAAAAAAGCATTTTCTAGTTTCCAGACAATAACTTGTGTTCAAGTGTATGGATCTCTCTGAAATTGTACTGCAAGGTACCATACCACAAAGGGAGGCTGGGATTGATGATGGGGTAATTGCCTCAATATTTTAGGAATTAGGGGCCAAAAGGGGCAAAAATAAGCATTTTCTAGTTTCAGGACAATAACTTGTGTGTAAGTGTATGGATCTTTCTGAAATTGTACTACAAGGTTCCATATCACAAAGGAAAGCTGGGTTTGAGTTTGGGGATAATTGCCCTAAATGTTTAGGAATTTGGGGCCAAAAACACATTTTCTAGTTTCAGACAATAACTTGTGTTCAAGTGTATGGATCTCTCTGAAATTGTACTGCAAGGTACCATATCACAAAGGAAGGTTTGGATTGAGTTTGGGGGTGATGAATCATAAGGGGGTTCAAAAAATTTGGAGGGGGGTGGAATTTTTTTTTTTTTTTAAATTTTCCATTTTCAGTTGGTTATTTCTGATTTATATTTAAAAGCAAATAATAATGATATGGTAGGAGATACACACCAAACAGGATGTGTAAATTATTATATAATAAGTATTGTGCAATAGCAAGAAATTTTCAATTGCACAGTATTGCACAATAGCAAGAAATCTTCAGTTGCACAGTATTGCGCAATAGCAAGAAATCTTCAATTGCACAGTATTGCGCAATAGCAAGAAATATCCAATAGCACAATATTACGCAATAGCAAGAAATTGTCAATTGTACAGTATTGCGCAATAGCAAGAAATATTCAATTGCACAGTATTGTGCAAAAGAAGATACCATTATAAATTGCTTATTTCTTGACCAATTTCAATGGGGTTTTATTCTTGAATTCTTGGGGTTCTTTAATATGCTGAATCTAACCGTGTATTAAGTTTTTGATTTTGGGCCCTGTTTTAAATTGGTCCACATTGAGGTCCAAAGGGTCCAAAATTAAACTTTGTTTGATTTCATCAAAATTGAATTATTGGGGTTCTTTGGTATGCCAAATGTAACCGTGTATTTAGATTCTTAATTTTGGTTCCGTTTTCAAATTGGTCTACATTAAGGTCCAAAGGGTCCAAAATTAAACTTAGTTTGATTTTAACAAAATTGAATTCTTAGGGTTCTTTGATATGCTGAATCTAAACATGTATTTAGATTTTTGATTATGGGCCCAGTTTTCAAGTTGGTCCAAATCGGGTCCAAAATTAAACTTAGTTTGATTTTAACAAAATTGAATTCTTAGGGTTCTTTGATATGCTGAATCTAAACATGTATTTAGATTTTGATTATGGGCCCAGTTTTCAAGTTGGTCCAAATCGGGGTCCAAAATTAAACTTAGTTTGATTTTAACAAAAATTGAATTCTTGGGGTTCTTTGATATGCTGAATCTAAACATGTATTTAGATTTTTGTCGAGCCTGCGACTTTTGTCGCAGAAAGCTCGACATAGGGATAGTGATCCGGCGGCTTTACATTTAGGACTATCAACATAATATCAATGATTAGTAAAGAAGGCGAGACATTTCAGCGTGTGCACTCTTGTTGTTTATGGGCCCAGTTTTCAAGTTGGTCCAAATCGGGGTCCAAAATTAAACTTTGTTTGATTTCAACAAAAATTGAATATATGGGGTTCTTTGATATGCTGAATCTAATCATGTATTTAGATTTTTGATTTTTGGGCCCCGTTATCATCTTTGTCCACATTGAGGTCAAAAGGGTCCAAAATTAAACTTTGTTTGATTTCATCAAAAATTGAATTCTTGGGGTTCTTTGATCTGCTGAATCTAACCATGTATTTAGATTTTGGATATTGGACCATAATAGGTGAATGTCCAATTTAAAATTTTTAAGTTTTTAGACCACATTCATTCTGTGTCAGAAACCTATGCTGTGTCAAATATTTAATCACAATCCAAATTCAGAGCTGTATCAAGCTTGAATGTTGTGTCCATACTTGCCCCAACTGTTCAGGGTTTGACCTCTGTGGTCGTATCAAGCTGCGTCCTGGAGCATTTTATTCTTCAGTTAACATTACATACAGCCTGCAGTTAAAGTTTTAAAACATTTATTAGATTCATAAACTATCCTGGATTTTTACCAAACTTGGACAGAAGCTTCTTACAATCAAAAGATAGTATCGAGAGGAATATTTTTATGCCCCGCTGTAGCGGAGGGGCATTAAGTTTTACCCTTGTCCGTCTGTACATAAGTATGTCCGTACGTCCCAAAATTGGTTTCCATTCTCTAACTTGAATTTGCCTCAACCAAATGTTATGAAACTTATACACAATCAGTGTTCTCCCCAGGGCCTTAAAGGACCGAGGGCCTGCAATGTATAATTTTTTTACCGTGGTGCTATCGTTCTTACCGTGATGTATTATATTTCTCCGTGGTACTAAAATTTTCAGTTAAAAATTCGAAAATCAGTAAAGTTTTAAACGACTTGTTAAATGTTTTCCGTGCGGTATAAAATTCCAGGTGAAATTTGACCAGTTCAAACCAGTTCAGATTATTTACACCACGTGATGGATTTACCTTTTGGGGTTAACCTTTGTTGATTGGATTTAATCGATGTAATTAACACTTGTAACATGATTCTTTTGTATTTTAATTAAGAGATCATAACTTTATGATCGTAGATAACTATTTTATGGCTTCACTCACCACCTGACAAGTCGGCAAATACTTTGTACACAAACCGTGTTGACCCGATAGTACACATTTTGTAGATACATTATAAAGTTGGCTCATTACGTATAATTGACCATTATACACTTCTCAATACTTATATAATAGTATAATATGTCTCTGATTAAACCATGGCCAAATTATCTTTAATTTTGACATAGTTTATATTGCATGATATTCTGGTTTCAAACTATCATAGTATCTGTCAACAAGTAATTCAAAGGGGACGGATCACATGACCCAGTTAGTTCACATAGAATATCCAAGATTATTTACAATTAACTGCAATCTATTCTATTTTATAAATAAAATGCATGACTGTACCTTCAAACTAGATATCTATATCCATATGATAATTAATGAATAACAGAAGTGATTTGCAAATTTTATCCATAAGCACATGTTAAATCTATTTATATCTACTTCCTGTCATTTAGGCGGGAAAATAGGGAGACTTTGTTGTTGACATTGAATATGGTTACTTATAGATCTATAGAACTAGGATAAATTTATAGATTTAGGAATTCTTTTTAAATGGATCATGACAAATAAGAATTTAGATTTCAGTGCAGTATTAAGTCTGTATCTATGTTTGATTATCACTTAGACAAGAGAAGTTAATATTTACATGAAATCTATGGCAAAATGTTTTGAAATTTATGATTCACCCTTGTCCATCTGTACGCACGTACGTCCCAAAGTTGGTTTCCAATCTCTAACCAAATGTTATGAAACTTCTATACAATGCTTATTACCACAAAACACAGATCAAGTTTGAATTTTGGTGGCGTCAATTTAACCGTTCTAGAGTTATGCCCCTTTATGAATGGAAAAATTGCAAAATTTTTAGTCTCCGTTCTCTACCTTAAGTTTGCCTCAACCAAATATTATGAAACTTACACACAATGCTTATTACCACTTAATACAGATCAAGTTTGAATTTTGGTAGCGTCACTCTAACCATTCTAGAGTTATGCCCCCTTATAAATGGAAAAATTGCAAAATGTTTAGTTTCCGTTCTCTAATTTAAGTTTGCCTCAACCAAATGTTATGAAACTTATACACAATGCTTATTACCACAAAACACAGATCAAGTTTGAATTTTGGTGGCGTTTCTCAAACCGTTCTAGAGTTATGCCCCTTTATAAATGGAAAAATTGCAAAATATTTAGTGTCCGTTCTCTAACTTAAGTTTGCCTCAACCAAATGTTATGAAACTTACACACAATTAGTAGGGTGCCCAATGTCCAAAAAGTCCTCTAGTTAACGAGTTTAAGTTAACGGATAACACACGGCTGATTTTTTTGCACATTATAAGAAAATCATTATATTTTACAATCATGATTGTCGTCGTAAGTTCCCATGGTCACGATTTTCTAAATTTCGTGTTTTTACAGGGTACCACCAGGTACAGTATTGTACGGGGAATCTTTAACATGAAAAATAAAATTATTGCGTTCTTTGTTAGTAGTTAAAAAAAACCAGTACCTATAATATAGTTTATATATTGAATATATCATATAACGAAATCGGAAAGTATTTAAGTGATTTTGATATAAGTATTTGAGCATTTTAGTAAGAGTAAAATTTTACCTGAAATTTACCCTATTTTCATCGAAAGCAAAATTATCACGTGTATCATCACAATATTTTTACTCTGATTTCAGCAATAAGACACAGTGCATGTATGTGCCAAATTGCATGCGTGAAATAAAAATCGTTGTGAAGAAATTAGCAATTAAAAACACAAATTAAGTCAACATTTTGGTATTGATTAAACACGGATTATCTCGTGCCATTAATCATTTTGTTGCTTACACTATAAGGTCATTAACAAGGACAGAGGTCACACAAAACATTTCTCTTTTTTGCTTGTTATGTGGTTGATTTATTTGTTGTGAATAGCAAGCTAACTTTGTAAATTGTCACTTTGTTCGGAGAAATCTGTTTTGTGTCTGTTTTTTAAAACTTTAAACTTTTTATTGAATAAATATTTTGTTATAATTGTAGTATGAGAATCAAATCGGTTGGTTTTGATTCATATCCGAATATGGCACATCAAAAGTCTTGTATGATATTTTCAACCTAAATCCTCTCGTGGGAATGACAACAAAAATATACCACCATTCGTGCAACAACAAAAAAACAGATACAACAGACAGCAACCAATGACAACCACTAAGTCTTAATTGCAGGCTCCTGATTTTGGACAGACATATACAGAATTTTGAGGGGTTAAACATGTTTGTAATACTTCAACCCTCCCATGACCTAGACTATGGTACAACAACACAGCATAAGAAAAATCTGCTGAAAAACAGTTTGAAATGGCTTGACTTATCAAATCGACAGGAAGCACAAAAACAACTAACATGAAGACAAAAAACACAAAGTACCGATATAATAGTACTCGCCGTTTTGTACACATTCATATTCTAAACTATCCTGCATTTCATGTTGAAGAGTGTTCATTCTCATCCTGTCTTGTGCAAAGTCAATTATTTCAGTTCATACCAGGCCAAGTAATTCATTTTCAAAATCAAATGGTTGTTTCCTTACTGAAAACTAATGAAAGGATGTCATCAATACATCATTACCATAAAAACTAGCTTTTGTTATAAATCAGGCCGTTAGTTTTTTTTTTCAAATGAATTCTTTCATTTTTTTCATAACTAGCCTTTTTATAGCCGACCATACAGTATGAGTTTTTCACATTGTCGAAGGCCGTATGGTTGCCTATAATTGCTTGCTTCCACATCTCCTAATTTTTATCGACCGCAAAAAATTTTTGTGGTCGTATATTGGTATAACGTTGGCGTCGTCGTCGTCGTCGTCGCCGCCGTCCGGCGTCCGGCGTCGTCGTCGTCGTCCGAAGACACATTGGTTTCGCACTCTAACTTTAGTTTAAGTAAATGGATCTCTAGGAAATTTTACCATAAGGTTCAATACCACAAAAGGAAGGTTGGGATTGATTTTGGGGTTATGGTACCAACAGTTAAGGAATTAGGGGCCAAAAGGGGCCAAAATTAAGCATTTTGTAACTTCCAGACAATAACTTGTGTGTTAGTGTATGGATCTCTGACATTGTACCACAAGGTTCCATATCACAAAGGGAATGCTGGGATTGATTTTGGGGTAATTGCCTCAAAATTTTAGGAATTAGGGGCCAAAAGGGCCAAAAATAAGCATTTTCTAGTTTCAGGACAATAACTTGTGTGTAAGTGTATGGATCTTTCTGAAATTGTACTACAAGGTTCCATATCACAAAGGAAAGTTGGAATTGAGTTTGGGGTAATTGCCTAAACGTTTAGGAATTAGGGGCCAAAAGGGCCAAAAATAAGCATTTTCTAGTTTCCAGACAATAACTTGTGTTTAAGTGTATGGATCTCTGAAATTGTACTGCAAGGAACCATACCTCATTGAAGGCTGGGATTGAGTTTGGGGTGATGAATCATAAGGGGTTCAAAAATTGGGGATTTTTTTTTTTTTTCTTTTTTTCCTTTTTTTTCTTTAAAATTTTCCATTTTAAGTTGGTTATTTCTGATTTATATTTAAAAGCAAATAATAATGATATGGCAGGAGATACACACCAAACAGGATGTGTAAATTATTATATAATAAGTATTGTACAATAGCAAGAAATTTTCAATTGCACAGTATTGCACAATAGCAAGAAATCCTCAATTGCACAGTATTGTGCAATAGCAAGAAATATTCAATTGCACAGTATTGCGCAATAGGAAGAAATATCCAATAGCACAATATTACGCAATAGCAAGAAATTGTCAATTGTACAGTATTGCGCAATAGCAAGAAATATTCAATTGCACAGTATTGTGCAAAAGAAGATACTTCGTATAAATTGCTTATTTCTTGACCAATTTCAATGGGGTTTTATTCTTGAATTCTTGGGGTTCTTTAATATGCTGAATCTAACCGTGTATTAAGTTTTTTGATTTTGGGCCCTGTTTTTAAATTGGTCCACATTGAGGTCCAAAGGGTCCAAAATTAATTTGTTTGATTTCATCAAAAATTGAATTATTGGGGTTCTTTGGTATGCCAAATGTAACCGTGTATTTAGATTCTTAATTTTTGGTTCCGTTTTCAAATTGGTCTACATTAAGGTCCAAAGGGTCCAAAATTAAACTTAGTTTGATTTTAACAAAAATTGAATTCTTAGGGTTCTTTGATATGCTGAATCTAAACATGTATTTAGATTTTTGATTATGGGCCCAGTTTTCAAGTTGGTCCAAATCGGGGTCCAAAATTAAACTTAGTTTGATTTTAACAAAAATTGAATTCTTAGGGTTCTTTGATATGCTGAATCTAAACATGTATTTAGATTTTTGTCGAGCCTGCGACTTTTGTCGCAGAAAGCTCGACATAGGGATAGTGATCCGGCGGCGGCGGCGGCGTTAGCTAACTTCTTTAAAGCTTTGTATTTTAGAAGGTGGAAGACCTGGATGCTTCATACTTTGTATATAGATGCCTCATGTTACAAAGTTTCCGTCAGTCACATGTCCAATGTCCTTGACCTCATTTTCATGGTTCAGTGACTACTTGAAAAAAGTTAAGATTTTTGTAATGTTAAATTCTCTCTTATTATAAGTAATAGGATAACTATATTTGGTATATGCGCACCTTGCAAGGTCCTCATGCCCGTCAGACAGTTTTCACTTGACCTCGACCTCATATCATGGATCAGTGAACAAGGTTAAGTTTTGGTGGTCAAGTCCATATCTTGGGTACTATAAGCAATAGGTCTAGTATATTCGGTGTATGGAAGGACTGTAAGGTGTACATGTCCAACTGGCAGGTGTCATCTGACCTTGACCTCATTTTCATGGTTCAGTGGTTATAGTTAAGTTTTTGAGTTTTGGTCTTTTTTTCTAATACTATATGCAATAGGTCAACTATATTTGGTGTATGGAAATATTTTATGATCTATATGTCTGTTGCGCAGGTTTTATTTGACCTTGACCTCATTTTCACAGTTCATTGAACAGTGTTAAGTTTTTGTGTTTTGGTCTGTTTTTCTTAAACTATAAGCAACAGGTCAACTATATTTGGTGTATGGAAGAATTGTTAGCTGTACATGTCTGCCTGGCATGGTTCATCTGCCCTTACCTCATTTTCATGGTTCATTGGTCAATGTTTATTTTTATTGGTTAATGTTAAGTTACGTGACAGTGTAATAAAGCTTTACATTTAGGACTATCAACATAATATCAATGATTAGTAAAGAAGGCGAGACATTTCAGCGTGTGCACTCTTGTTGTTTATGGGCCCAGTTTTCAAGTTGGTCCAAATCGGGGTCCAAAATTAAACTTTGTTTGATTTCAACAAAAATTGAATATATGGGGTTCTTTGATATGCTGAATCTAATCATGTATTTAGATTTTTGATTTTTGGGCCCCGTTATCATCTTTGTCCACATTGAGGTCAAAAGGGTCCAAAATTAAACTTGAATTCTTGGGGTTCTTTGATCTGCTGAATCTAGCCATGTATTTAGATTTTGGATATTGGACCATAATAGGTGAATGTCCAATTTAAAATTTTTAAGTTTTTAGACCACATTCATTCTGTGTCAGAAACCTATGCTGTGTCAAATATTTAATCACAATCCAAATTCAGAGCTGTATCAAGCTTGAATGTTGTGTCCATACTTGCCCCAACTGTTCAGGGTTTGACCTCTGTGGTCGTATCAAGCTGCGTCCTGCGGAGCATTTTATTCTTCCAGTTAACATTACATACAGCCTGCAGTTAAAGTTTTTAAAACATTTATTAGATTCATAAACTATCCTGGATTTTTACCAAACTTGGACAGAAGCTTCTTACAATCAAAAGATAGTATCGAGAGGAATATTTTTATGCCCCCGCTGTAGCGGAGGGGGCATTAAGTTTTACCCTTGTCCGTCTGTACATAAGTATGTCCGTACGTCCCAAAATTGGTTTCCGTTCTCTAACTTGAATTTGCCTCAACCAAATGTTATGAAACTTATACACTATCAGTGTTCTCCCCAGGGCCTTAAAGGACCGAGGGCCTGCAATGTATAATTTTTTTACCGTGGTGCTATCGTTCTTACCGTGATGTATTATATTTCTCCGTGGTGCTAAAATTTTCAGTTAAAAATTCGAAAATCAGTAAAGTTTTAAACGACTTGTTAAATGTTTTCCGTGCGGTATAAAATTCCAGGTGAAATTTGACCAGTTCAAACCAGTTCAGATTGTTTACACCACGTGATGGATTTACCTTTTGGGGTTAACCTTTGTTGATTGGATTTAATTATTGCGTTCTTTGTTAGTAGTTAAAAAAAACCAGTACCTATAATATAGTTTATATATTGAATATATCATATAACGAAATCGGAAAGTATTTAAGTGATTTTGATATAAGTATTTGAGCATTTTAGTAAGAGTAAAATTTTACCTGAAATTTACCCTATTTTCATCGAAAGCAAAATTATTACGTGTATCATCACAATATTTTTTACTCTGATTTCAGCAATAAGACACAGTGCATGTATGTGCCAAATTGCATGCGTGAAATAAAAATCGTTTTGAAGAAATTAGCAATTAAAAACACAAATTAAGTCAACATTTTGGTATTGATTAAACACGGATTATCTCATGCCATTAATCATTTTGTTGCTTACACTATAAGGTCATTAACAAGGACAGAGGTCACACAAAACATTTCTCTTTTTTGCTTGTTATGTGGTTGATTTATTTGTTGTGAATAGCAAGCTAACTTTGTAAATTGTCACTTTGTTCGGAGAAATCTGTTTTGTGTCTGTTTTTTAAAACTTTAAACTTTTTATTGAATAAATATTTTGTTATAATTGTAGTATGAGAATCAAATCGGTTGGTTTTGATTCATATCCGGAATATGGCACATCAAAAGTCTTGTATGATGTTTTCGACCTAAATCCCTCTCGGTGGGAACGACAACAAAAATATACCACCATTCGTGCAACAAAAAAACGGATACAACAGACAGCAACCAATGACAACCACTAAGTCTTAATTGCAGGCTCCTGATTTTGGACAGACATATACAGAATTTTGAGGGTTAAACATGTTTGCACAATAGCACAATATTGCACAATAGGAAGAAATTGTTAATTGTACAGTATTGCACAATAGCAAGAAATATTCAATTGCACAGTATTGCGCAATTGCAAGAAATATTTAATTGCACAGTATTGTGCAAAAGAAGATACTTTGTATAAATTGCTTATTTCTTGACCAATTTCAATGGGGTTTTATTCTTGAATTCTTGGGGTTCTTTAATATGCTGAATCTAACCGTGTATTAAGTTTTTGGATTTTGGGCCCGCTTTTAAATTGGTCCACATTGAGGTCCAAAGGGTCCAAAATTAAACTTTGTTTGATTTCATCAAAATTGAATTATTGGGGTTCTTTGATATGCGAATCTAACCGTGTATTTAGATTCTTAATTTTTGGTCCCGTTTTCAAATTGGTCTACATTAAGGTCCAAAGGGTCCAAAATTAAACTTAGTTTGATTTTAACAAAATTGAATTCTTAGGGTTCTTTGATATGCTGAATCTAATCATGTATTTAGATTTTGATTATGGGCCCAGTTTTCAAGTTGGTCCAAATTGGGGTCCAAAACTAAACTTTGTTTGATTTCAACAAAATTGAATATATGGGGTTCTTTGATATGCTGAATCTAACCATGTATTTAGATTCTTAATTTTGGTCCCGTTTTCAAATTGGTCTACATTAAGGTCCAAAGGGTCCAAAATTAAACTTAATTTGATATTTTAACAAAATTGAATTCTTAGGGTTCTTTGATATGCTGAATCTAAACATGTCTTTAAATTTTGATTATGGGCCCAGTTTTCAAGTTGGTCCAATTCGGGGTCCAAAATTAAACTATTTTTGATTTCAACAAAATTGAATATATTGGGTTCTTTGATATGCTGAATCTAACCATGTATTTAGATTTTTGATTTTGGGCCCCATTATCAACTTTGTCCACATTTAGGTCAAAGGGTCCAAAATTAAACTTTGTTTGATTTCAACAAAATTTGAATATGTGGGGTTCTTTGATATGCCGAATCTAACCGTGTATTTAGATTCTTAATTTTTGGTCCGTTTTCAAATTGGTCTACATTAAGGTCCAAAGGGTCCAGAATTAAACTTAGTTTGATTTTAACAAAATTGAATTCTTAGGGTTCTTTGATATGCTG
This sequence comes from Mytilus coruscus, assembly GCA_017311375.1. Lineage (NCBI taxonomy): Eukaryota > Metazoa > Mollusca > Bivalvia > Mytilida > Mytilidae > Mytilus > Mytilus coruscus. The sequence continues at coordinate 68,215,438 of CM029596.1, forward strand.
AATCTAATCATGTATTTAGATTTTTGATTATGGGCCCAGTTTTCAAGTTGGTCCAAATTGGGGTCCAAAACTAAACTTTGTTTGATTTCAACAAAATTGAATATATGGGGTTCTTTGATATGCTGAATCTAACCATGTATTTAGATTCTTAATTTTGGTCCCGTTTTCAAATTGGTCTACATTAAGGTCCAAAGGGTCCAAAATTAAACTTTGTTTAATTTCAACAAAATTGAATATATGGGGTTCTTTGATATGCTGAATCTAACCATGTATTTAGATTTTTGATTTTGGGCCCCGTTATCAACTTTGTCCACATTGAGGTCAAAGGGTCCAAAATTAAACTTTTGTTTGATTTCATCAAAATTGAACTCTTAGGGTTCTTTGATATGCTGAATCTAACCATGTATTTAGATTTTGGATATTGGACCATAATAGGTGAATGTCCAATTTAAAATTTTAAGTTCTTAGACCACATTCATTCTGTGTCAGAAACCTATGCTGTGTCAAATAGTCAATCACAATCCAAATTCAGAGCTGTATCAAGCTTGAATGTTGTGTCCATACTTGCCCCAACTGTTTAGGGTTCGACCTCTGCGGTCGTATCAAGCTGCGCCCTGGAGCATTTTATTATATTATACAACAAGTATTACATAAAATTAACACTATCAATGTTCCATGGAAATGAGGTAAGGTCAGATGAACTCTGCCACAAAATCATGTACACCTTGTTACCCTTCCATACACCAAATATATTTAACCCACTACTATCTGAGACTGTACGGATTTGACCACTGAAACTTAACCTTGATCACAGATCCATGAAATTAGGTCGGGTCAGGTGAATCATGTCTGACGGTCATGTAGACCTTGCAAGGATACCATATATTAGTAACCAAATATAGTTATATCCTAAAACTCATGATAATTGAGACATTCACATGACGAAAAAAGCTATACAGTTTTTTAGCAGTCACTTAACCATGAATATGAAGTCAAGGATAATGATTATATGACGGAAACTTCGTAACACAATGGATCTATATGCAATGTATGAATCATCCAGTTCCTCTGCCCTCTGAAATATAAAGCTATACAAATAGTTTACGGTGTTACCGCCACCATCATCAGATTGTATTCTGTATGCCTCGCATTCTGCTACTTGCGTCTAGTGCGATTTAAAAAAGAACAACTTTAATTAGCTCTCTTACCTAAACTTAGTCGGTGGGCTTTCAACTTAACAGTAGACAATGAAACGTAATAGCTACTACTAGCTTCGGCAATTTTTCTATGTTGTTTCGCTCTTATTAAAATTCTTATATATTAGCTCAAATAAGGATAATAAAATCAGAGATCTATATTTTAATTAGATTGATGTTGTTTACAAGTGTGTGTAAAATACATTGATGCTGTACAAAACTTTCTTTTTGTAGATAATCTTTAACTTCATGTCAATTGTAGGCCAATTTATGTTCGATAAGTCATGTACATTACACTTGATATAAGTGTGTAAGATGGAGTGATTAGCCTGCTGTTTCTAATTCTCATTTTGTTTTCATAACTTGTAACAGAAACCCTCCCCCTTTTTCACCGTTCGCAGTTTGTTTTTTTTATTTCTGTAAAGCAAATATATACTCAGACCTGCTAGTTCAATCAATTCTGCCTTAATATTCATCAGTTTTAGAACTAGGTACTATTTGATGTGTTTCCACGTTCACCAAAAGAAAATTGGATATTTACACAGAAAATCATGACGAACACCTTCTATCAAAAGACGGAAAAAATAATATTTTGGAAGGGCAACTTATAAATGTTAATATCTAAAAACATCTCTAAAGATCACTTGTATCGAAACTTATGTAAAAATTCTGATTTTGGAACTTTTAAAAGGTCAAGGTCACTGTTATTCAACAGCTGAATGAAAATTGTAAATGTGCACCCTACAAGTACAAATGTCAATCTCAAACCATATTTGGCAATAAAATTATCAAATTAGTCCTAAATATAGAAACTATAGTTATAATCCTTTGAATTATTCGAATTTATTTTGATATAAATGCAAATATGTAGGGGTGGCCAGCTGTCTATACGTGACTCTACGTTTTCCTTGAAATTTTAGATTTGACCTTTGACCCAAATTTAAGAAAATCGTGACCACTGTAGACAATGACGACATCAATATTTCGACGAGGCTTGTTCTCCTCTTTCCAAGGATATAAAATATAGCCGTGTGTTATTCCGTTAACCCAAATCGATCAAATTTGTTGACTGGGCACCCTACTAAATGCTTATTACTACAAAACTCAGATCAAGTTCAAATTTGGGTAGCATCACTTTTACCGTTCTTCAGTTATGTCCCTTTATAACTATATGATATGCAATGGGGGCATCATCTGTGTCCACATTATTAATTTGTTTCCTCATTTTTGTTGAGCCTGCGATTAACAGCAAAAGAAGCGAGACACCGGGTTCCACAGAACCCTTAGGAATTTTTATAAAATAGAACACTCTACTTAAATGATACTTATATTATGGAAAAGCAAACACTCCTCTTGGACTGTGCTCATTGCCCGAAGCTATGATATACAGACACCAAATTATGGCATTTAAAACTAAAATAAAGGTACTCATATATACAATACAAATAAAAATTTCTTTTGTGCTATTAAGTACAACACATTTGCGGCTGACATACAAGTGAGAGGTTTAGCTAGCTTTAAAACCAGGTTTAATCCACCATTTTCTACATAAGAAAATGCCTGTACCAAATCAGGAATATGACAGTTGTTATCCATTCATTTGATGTGTTTGAGCTTTTGATTTTGCCATTTGATTAGGGACTTTCCTTTTTGAATTTTCCTCGGAGTTCAGTATTTTTGTGATTTTACTTTTTAGTTACTTGTATTAACAACATTTTTGATTTTATTTTGTTTCTGATAAATGACTGACAATTTATTCCAGCATCTACAGAAAACCAAATGGATGATGCCAGGTTATCTATAGAAAGATATATTATGAGTAGGATATACACACATGCTATGTTCCCTAATGGTGATGGTGATATATTGAGGGATCAGTAAGTCAATCTTATATTATTATCATATTATCATTGACTTTTATTAATTCTGTTAGTATTAAATGAACAATGATTTGCAATATTTTTGATGTATCAACACATTTTTGTTCAATTTTTTATACCCACCTACTAGGAGTGGGGGCTATATTGCAATCACTTTGTCCCTCCTTCCTTTCTTCTGTCTGTTAGTACAACAAGTATTATTGTCACGTTTTTCTCATTAACCACTAAACAGAATTACTTTAAATTTGTTTAGCAGCTTGACAGGTATATGAGTTGGAATGTATGAGCTTTTTTTGCAATCTGTCGGATACTTTTCTCCTGTTTGCTGATACTTTGAATTTATCAGTTTGTTGGATGAACTTAGAATTATCATCACACATTTCTTCTGTAGTTCGGAACAGAATATCTCCATATTTGGTCAGCAGCTCAACAGTGATGAGTTGTAACGTATTTGGTCAGCAGCTCAACAGTGATGAGTTGTAACGTATTTGGTCAGCAGCTCAACAGTGATGAGTTGTAACGTATTTGGTCAGCAGCTCAACAGTGATGAGTTGTAACGTATTTGGTCAGCAGCTCAACAGTGATGAGTTGTCAGCAGCTCAACGTAACGATTTGGTCAGCAGCTCAACAGTGATGAGTTGTAACGATTTGGTCAGCAGCTCAACAGTGATGAGTTGTAACGTATTTGGTCAGCAGCTCAACAGTGATGAGTTGTAGCTCAACGTAATTTGGTCAGCAGCTCAACAGTGATGAGTTCAGCAGCTCAACGTAACGATTTGGTCAGCAGCTCAACAGTGATGAGTAGTAACGATTTGAGTAGCTCAACAGTGATGAGTTGTAACGTATTTGGTCAGCAGCTCAACAGTGATGAGTTGTAACGTATTTGGTCAGCAGCTCAACAGTGATGAGTTGTAACGTATTTGGGGTTTTGGGGTTTGTCATGCTCCTACTTCCTATTTCCCTATAGTTTAAACTACAAGTAGAGATGTGCTTAGCATGTCAACACATGCATTCTTGTTAAACCTGTGTTTTTACCTTTTGCTTGTAAGTTTTAAAGTACTTTGACTATCAGGATGAATAAATCTATTGCGGTCATGTTTTAAAACATCATTTTAAAGCTGTACATAATGGTTCATTTGTTTAGCAATTTTGTATAGTTTACACAAAACCTTTAGTTTCAGATTATATATCTGAATTTGCTTTAAAATGAGTTAGAATAAAACAAAATATTAATTAATGTGAATAAAAGGAGATATTTAAACCTTTAAACTTTAAAATGTGAGGGTTACCAAGCATTTTGAAAATTTTATATTAGTAAATATTGTAGTAACAGGGTAAAGTGGTAAAATCTGTTTTTTCGTTGATTAATGGAATATGCTGATTGCAAGTTTTGAATATATATGACAGAAATTACACACAATAAATTTAATCAGCCTGTGGCATATCAAAATTTATCTGAACTGGTTTAAATGCATATAGAATCAAGAAATCACATATAAAAGCAGCACAAGCAAAATTCCTAAAACATGTGTATTAAAATTGTGAAACCTTTTATTTTTCAGGATTCTCCACCAGCACATAAAGAAGTTAGCCCAAATTATAACACCAAACCACAAACATTTACAGATTCCAAAAATGTATCAGTTTGAATGTCCATGGACAGCAGCACAAAGAGAAATCTATATGATAAATGCTTACAAGGTTTGTTTAGGACAATAGATTTGTTATTGATAGACATAGTTTGAGTTAAAGTTATTTCCCTTTTCCACCATGTTGGAAGTTGACATGATCAAATTCTTTCTGAAATCAACAAAATTCAACTTATTATACTGGTTTCTAGACTAAAGAAAAGTTGTTTTCCCAACAATTTAATTGGATTAAGACTTGTAAAGTTGTATAATTCATCAAATTAATCAAGCAGTTTGCCCTCCAACATAGATGCCAAGGGAAATAACTCCAATTCAAATTACGTTATATTGAAAACTATCTATAGGAGTATTTTTTTGTTATTTTAAATAATTACACTTAGTTATACCTTTTCCAAGCTGATCTTTCACATTTTTTGTTGTGTGATCAGTCCCATGATGTATTCCTGTGTCCCATTGTTTTGTTGTACTACACTGTTACACAACATGGAGCAGATAGTATTAAAATGAAGATACAACATGATTAGACCATGCAATAATTAATAAACCCAGTTTAGATTGACAAATGATAATGTAGCTGTACTTAAAAAGACAGTATATCTTTGATGTACATGTATTTAGGTCGCATAAAGCATTTTACTCCATTTACTCTACACTAATCATAGAGCATTTTACTCCATTTACTCTACACTAATCATAAAGCATTTTACTCCATTTACTCTACACTAATCATAAAGCATTTTACTCCATTTACTCTACACTAATCATAAAGCATTTTACTCCATTTACTCTACACTAATCATAAAGCATTTTACTCCATTTACTCTACACTAATCATAAAGCATTTTACTCCATTTACTCTACACTAATCATAAAGCATTTTACTCCATTTACTCTACACTAATCATAAAGCATTTTACTCCATTTACTCATCACAAAACCCGAAACTATGCATTTCATAAGGTTTTGTTTGCTGGAGAACAGCAGTTAAAGGCTTTTCAATTGATCTTGGTTATATCTTAGTATTTCATGTGATTTTTGTCACATTTAAATCAACCCTATTTTCCTATTTTCATATATATGAACCATGCAAATATATCATTCATTTGTGTTATATTTTTGGTCAGCAGCTTGATAGTGATGAGTTGTAAAGTTCAAGCACTTTTAGGATCTGTCAGATAACTATTTCCTCTTTGCAATTATTTTGAATGTATCAATATTTTTAATATTTATCCAATACTATATATAGCCACTGAACAGAATTACTTCATATTTGGTCAGCATCACATCAATGGGGAGTTGAAACCTGTGTGCACTTTTCAGGTATGTCAAACACTTATTTTCTGTTTTCTGATACCGTGATTGGGCGTGTATAGTCCGCATTTGTGTATAGTCCGCACCCCTTTTCATCCCCAATTATCGTGGAAAAGTCTAGTTCGCTTGTATAGTCCGCGGCAACTTTTGACAAGATCGGGTCCGCGAACAATGACGGAAAATGCCGAATTTGCCGTATTTTTTATATATTTTTTGGGGGTTTTTTTTTGCCGAGATCGGCAAGCTGGTAAGTATCGTTGAAGAAAAAAGATCGACAGTTAGTAAAAATTAATGATTTGTTTTGAATGGGATCTTTAAAGATATGTTTTAATCTTTTTAAAGACTGGCAACACAGCAATCATTGTTGTTATAAGATCGATGATTGATATAAAATTATGATCAGTTTGTGAAAGAGAACTTTAATGATATGTATATAATCTACTTTAAAAGTCTTCAAAGATTTTGTTTATTTGATTAATTAAATCGTCTTTCAGATTATCATTCTTTACTAATTGATTTAAAGTCCCACACAATGAAAGTAAGAACTGTGTCCATGTAATTAATGTTAATTAATTTAATCATGTACATTTAACTATCGGCTTATCACTTTTGATATCATTGTAAGTGGTAGCTTGCCCAAGCCAATAAACTGTTCAACATTCTAAAAATAAATATTTGGTATGCTATCAAACAAAAGAAAATTAAAGATCAAACATTTACGATCGAAAATGAATTCAACTCAGACTGTAAAAACCAAGCTTATCCCTTTTGGTATATAAAGAAATGTTTAATTTTCACTATCATACCTTCGAATTGTCATTACCAGACGATGGGTAAAATACGTCAGTCCTTCACCGTTAAAGAAAAACTTAAAGTTGTCGCCTATGCTGAAGCCCACGGTAACCGTGCCGCTGGTCGAGAGTTTACCATTGATGAGAAAAATGTCCGTAATTGGAGAAAATTTAAAGAACGTTTGCAAAAATGCCAAAACAAAAAGCCAACAGAGGTAGTGCCCCTCACTTCCCTGATCTTGAAAAGGCCCTAATGCCCTGGGTAACAGATCGTAGACAACAAGGCTTTGCCTTATCTACAACAGAGTTGCGTCTTAAAGCAATTCATTTGTCAAAATCACTGCCTGATCTCAAGAACTTCAGAGGCTCTATAGACTGGTGTTATGGGTTTTACGTCGTCATGATTTGTCAATCCGTCGTCGCACTCCATATTTCTCAAAACTTCCAGCTGACTACGAAGATAAACTTCTAGAATTTCAGAAATACATAATAAAAGTACGGAAGCAAAATAATTATCTTTTGTCTCAGATAGGCAATGCAGATCAAACTCCTCTTACATTTGATTTGCCGGCTGATACAACTATTGACCATAAGGGTACATCAACCGTAAATATTAGAACCACTGGCAATGAAAAAAATCGGTTTACCGTAATGCTAGCGTGCACAGCAGATGGGGGAAAGCTTCCACCATACGTTGTATTCAAAAGAAAAACCATGCCAAAGATACCTTTCCCTAAAGGTCTAATAGTACAGGTGCACCAAAATGGTTGGTTTGACGACCGCATTACAAAAGATTGGTTGACCCGAGTGTGGGGTAGGCGACCCGGTGCCGGACTCAGTCGTAGTTTGCTAGTGTTAGATGCCTTTAGATGCCATAAGTCAGAGGAAGTAAAGACTTTACTGAAGGACGAGCATAAATCCGATCTTGCCATTATCCCGGGTGGTATGACCAGTATTTTACAACCCTTGACGTTAGCATCAACAAGCCAATGAAGGTTGCGCCGACAGAAATGGAACGCCTGGATCAGCGGAGATGACCATTCATTCACCAACACAGGTAGAATGCGCAAGCCAGAATTGCCAGTCATCTGTTCCTGGATAGTAGAAGCGTGGGAGGAACTTGACCCTCAAATCATCTGCAGATCCTTCAAGAAATGCACAATTTCTAATGCCCTCGACGGATCCGAAGACGACATGGTATGGGAAGAACACGTCCAAGCTTCCACTCCACCAACAGAAGATGAAGGTGAAGAAGATGAAGAACTAGAAGATGATAGGGACATCTATTACTATTATGAAGATGAAGATGACGACATGCCACTTGCTGCACTGAGAGACATCTTTGCCATATTCCGTGAAGAAGACGAAGAATCATTTGATGGTTTTAATCATTAAAACATTTTAGTGCTATTGTGACATTGAGCAAGATTGTATTATCATAACTTTAATAGTGCATTATATTGTATTAAAATTGTTTGATCTTATTATAAACTTTAATAGTGCATCATATTCTGATAAACCTTTGTATTGTTATGTTTGATGTTAAAAATTGAATAGACCTCATTAAAATGTTATAACTCTTTAATCTTATCATTTCTTTTATTGATTTGAAGAACTGCCTCAGGTTATTGTATTACATTCATCACTTGTCAAAAGTTGACATGGTTAATTAATTGCTTTACACACAAACCCGTAAACTCATTCATGTAAGACGATACACCTGCACAATATGACCTTTCACCTGGAAATATAGTTTCAGATACAAATTTCCTTTTCACTCCGGTTTACACTTGCAGTATTAATGGTTACGATTTACAATTAAAAATGTCAGGTCTTCATTTATTCACGTCGATAAGTTAGAGTAAAACACAAAAGTCGAATACGAAAATTTTAATCACACACTTTCAAAATGGCGATCGTGGTTTACTTGGGTACTGTACACACGCGAATAACATTAAACAAAATCGATCTTGGGAAGATTTCACTTGATTTCAACTTGACTATTATGGTTTTATCATTGAAGGTTTCATCTTTCATTGATATTCAGGATTCAGGTACACTGTTAAGATGCAATGACACATATTTGACCAAATCCGAAACAAAGCGGACATTCGATCAAAGGCTGATTTTTATGCAAATTACTAAGTCAACACTGATAGATTGTTTATTTTATTTTTAAATAATACATAGAGTAGTCATGAATACAGTTATATTGTTTATTTTATTTCTGAATAATACAAAGAGTAGTCAAGAATACAGTATAACATTGACAACACTCGATGTTTCTGTTTACTTGGCCAAACCTCGTTCAACATCGTATCCCAACACTGAAAAAAAATGTCATGAAATCCTATAGTACTGTATAGTCCGCACCCCTTCCATCAATTTCATTCCCAGGGTAAAAAACCGCGGACTATACAAGCCTTTATACTGTACTTTGAATTACTAGGGGGTATGCATAGCACAACAACATGTGCATTCTTGTTGTATTTGTTAAAATTTAGTTTCTTTCTCTAACCCTGTCTGTCTCTCTTTCTCTTCCAGTGCTATAAAAAGTAATTTTCAAATTAAGAAATAATTTTTTTATTAGACACCAAAAGACAAGCTGAAATGTGTCCATAGATGTTCCACAACTATAATGAACTTATTGAGTATGGCAAATGATAAAAGTGTTCCAGCAGCTGATGAATTCATGCCCGTCTTAATTTTCGTTATTATCAAAGCTAATCCACCATGCCTCTTATCCACGGTTCAATATGTGAACAGTTTCTACGGTAACAGATTACAAGGAGAAGAACAGTACTGGTGGATGCAGTTTTCGTCTGTTGTAGAATACATCAAAACCATGGATTATTCAGATTAACCAAATGTTTATATTTTTATTAATAAATGTATTATTTATTTATTCATTGTGAGCATGTGTCAGATTTATGTTTTGCTATAGAATTTTATTTTATTGGTTAAAATGGGTGTTATAGAAGAGGGCATGTAAAATTCTCGTTTTATGTTTGACTGTTGCTTAATTGTATAAGAAATGTTATTATGTTTTTGACATGTTTAACTATTTATTTGTCAACAAGAATTTGTTTTTTATCCCATATTTCATATCAACATATTTCTGACATTGAGCAAGCTTACAGGCTGTAATGGCATGAATGGATAGCACTAGTTGATAATTATTTAATATCAAATAGTTATTATAAAATTCTGCATTCTTTAATTCTAGGGCTGTTCCAGAATTAAACGCATTGGGGAACTTTTTTTGTTAAACCCCAACCACCCATGAAATACAGTTTTTATTTAACTTGTATAATTCTTACAAAACTCTTACACAAAATGCAACCACCCACAATTTGTTAGTTTGAGTGCCTCCCAACCCCCTAAAATGTGCAATTTATATGTAGATTTTGGCAAAAAAAGACATGAGCTAAGGCCTTACCCAAAATGATATTTTACCCATATTCACTTCTTTGTAAAAGACCTATTGCAGAAAAATAAATTATTTGGTTAAGGCCTTGGCTCACATCAAAATATTAGTTTCAAGATCTCAAAATGAGGTTATTTTGGCAGTTTTTGCAGTGTTCCTTGAAGATACATTACATAAATGCTTGAAGTTTGAAGCCCTAATACAAATTTATAGGACAGAATTCAGATATATAAAAACTGATAACTGGCAGATAAATGTCTTATGATTTGAAGGAAGTTTTTTTTACAGATTGATAATAATCTGTTAAAATGCAGAGCATGTGTTGTATCATATATATGATTTGAAACTAAGAATCTGCACAACAGTTTCAACAAAATCCTGTATTCACACTTTATGCTTACCTTGAGGTAAAAAAAAATTATAAAATTTTGCAAGGATGGGCAGCATAAAAGAATTGTTTCAAGGTTTGTCATGATTGTTTTTTCTCAGATTGTTAGAATCATACAGTATTAATATCTTTGTTTATTATAAATTATTTTTTTAGTTTTTATGGTGTAACCGAGGTTATAATTACCAAGACTGCAAATTACAAATAAAACAATATTTGAAATTTATCTTTTCTTTTGAATTGCATCTAGGGTTTTGCATATGTATTTTGTTAACAGTTTTATATATTGAATTCACTTGATATATATTGATACAGCAACTTTGTCATGGAATAAAATTTCCTTTATAACATTAGTTTTAAACGGAAGAAATGTTCTGGAATATTATTTCCACTGGAAGAAATATTGCAGTATTTGTTCCTGACGGAATAAAGGCTAAAGCATATGTATTCCAACAGGAATAGATATTATATTATTGTTTATAACAAAATGTCCAGAGGAATCTGTTAGTAGGAACAAATGTAAGTTGACAACTACACACAAATATATCATAAGCAAGACTATATTTGGTTGCTGGTATATATTTTTCATAATAATACAGTTCTACAATTCTGTCTCCTTGTTTTAAGATTAAAACTGTTATATAAATTGAAATTAGAATTTATCTGTAGAAATCATTTTAAACAACAGTTTGAATTGTTACCAGAAATTTATATTTTTATGGCCCCGCAACAAAGTTGTCGGGACCATATAGTTTTACCCTTGTCCGTCATTCCGTCATTCCGTAACAAACCATTATACAGATTTTTTTTCTAAACGCCTTCAGATATTGGGCTGATTTTTGGTATGTGAGTTAACCATGATGAGTTACAGATCAAGTTTAAGTTTCTTTCTGCTTAGCTAATTCTTGCCGAAATTAAGGGCTTTGAACTTTGATAAATTGTTGAAAATCACAGTTATAGTGACTTTTTTTCTAAACGCCTTTAGATATTGGGCTGATTTTTGGTATGAAAGTTAACCATGATGAGTTACAGATCAAGTTTAAGTTTAGTTCCGCTCCGCTGATTTTTGCCGGACTTTGATAAATTGTTGAAAATCACAGTTATACAGACTTTTTTTCTAAAGGCCTTCAGATAATGGGCTGATTTTTTGTATGTGAGTTAACCATGATGAGTTACAGATCAAGTATAAGTTTTGTTCCGCTTCGCTAATTTTTGCTGAAATTACGGGCTTTGGACTTTGATAAATTGTTGAAAATCACAGTTATACAGACTTTTATTCTAAACGCCTTCAGATATTGGGCTGATTTTTGGTATGTAAGTTAACCATGATGAGTTACAAATCAAGTTCAAGTTAAGTTCCGCTCTGCTGATTTTTGCTGGACTTTGATAAATTGTTGCGAATCACAGTTATACAGACTTTTTTTCTAAACGCCTTCAGATATTGGGCTGATTTTTGGTATGTGAGTTAACCATGATGAGTTACAGATCAAGTTTAAGTTTAGTTCCGCTCCGCTGATTTTTGCGAAATTAAGGTCTTTTGACTTTGATAAATTGTTGAAAATCACAGTTATACAGACTTTTAATCTAAACACCTTGAGATATTGCGCTGATTTTTGATATGTGAGACAACCATGATGAGTTACAGATCAAGTTTATGTTTCGTTCCGCTATGCTGATTTTCATGTCGTTTCAACACATTTTAGATCTGCAGTACATCCACTTCCTGTTTGCTGATGGTTTGAAATTTAATTACTCATTGATTAAGGAAATTTTTCATCAAACTAGTATTGGTCTTGAGAGCTTGATACTATCCATGCATGTTTATGTCCACATGTGTTGTTGAAATTGCAGATTTTTCAACTTTTTGAGACAGGGCCATTCGTGTCGTTCCGACACATCTAGTCTTCATAAACTTTTAAAATGTACTAGAGGACCAAAGATGTGATAAAAGCTAATAAAATGTTTTTTAACATATTTTTGGTTGCTGGTAGACATGGTAGATATTTTTCATATGATTAGTACAGTTCTACAATTCTGCCTTCTTGTTTTAAGATTAAAACTGTTATATAAATTGAAATTAGAATTTATCTGTAGAAATCATTTTAAACAACAGTTTGAATTGTTACCAGAAATTTATATTTTCTTCATAATCTATTAAAATGTACTAGAGGACCAAAGATGTGATAAAAGCTAATAAAATCCATATTTTCATTGTTCAGTTAGTTTTAAAGTAGCTAGGTTTATCTTCTTTTTTTGTTTGTTAAAATATATATTTTTTTAAATATTGAAATTTAAATGTTTTTGTGTTGCCACAGTTAAGGAAAATATGCCAACATTATTCAATTTTAGCATGATTGTTTAGAGATTGAAATAAGAAGGTTTGCACAGTTGAGCAAAGCAAGTTTATATTATTAACTATAAGCATAATTTTGATAAGTATTCCACAGATGGAAATGTCAGGGTTTGCATAGACCTTATTGCTATTTGTTTGCCATTACTGGAAGTCACAGTCATTCCCATAAGAATTTGATGTCACAAGCAGGAATGTCTGATGCCACAAAATAAAAGTGAATGTTGTATGACATCAATAGATCAAGTGTTGCAAATTCTTGGGTCAAGTGACGAAAGTGTCCAAATAATGATAAGGTCTATTGTGTCACAGTTGAGCGAAATAAGCTAAACTTTGTGAATTAAATCAAGCTTCAAGGATTGACAGGGTTTGAAATGTTTTACAATTCAGTAAAATAATCCAACATTCTTCGATTAAAACAAGGCTTTTTCAGGATTGAAATAACTTTGTTTGTTGTTATATTCAGCAAAATAAGTCAGCAGGATTGATATGTAAATCTTTTTTTTTAATCAGCATTGTAGTCAATAGTTGAATCAACTAGCCTAACTACTTGTTTCCCATTCATTTCAAACAAATTTTTCTTAAAAAGGGGTAGGAAAAACTTCCCCATCATTTATTTTGCAAAAATTGTAATATTTGAAAGTGAACAATGTTAAAATTCAAGGTGTTACAGCCTCACATGTTTAATTTAAGATTCCAGCAACATTTTGTCATGTTTAAAAGTATGTGTATTTAATCTAATATCGTTCAGATGGCATTCAGCTGTTACAAATTTTTAGCATTAATCTATCTAAAAAAGCAAAGTTATAGGTTTTTTATGCCCCCGCCATAGCGATGGGGGCATTAAGTTTTACCCTTGTCCGTCCGTACGTAGGTACGTCCCAAAATTGGTTTCCGTTCTCTAACTTGAGTTTGCCTCAACCAAATGTTATGAAACTTATACACAATACTTATTACCACAAAACACAGATCAAGTTTGAATTTTGGTGGCATCACTTTAACCGTTCTAGAGTTATGCCCCTCTATAAATGGAAAAATTGCAAAATTTTTAGTTTTCGTTCTCTAACTTAAGTTTTCAACCAAATGTAATGAAACTTATACACAATGCTTATTACCACAAAACACAGATCAAGTTTGAATTTTGGTGGCATCACTTTAACCATTCTAGAGTTATGCCCCTTTATAAATGGAAAAATTGCAAAATTTTTAGTTTCTGTTCTCTAACTTAAGTTTGCCTCAACCAAATGTTATGAAACTTATACACAATGCTTATTACCACAAAACACAGATCAGGTTTGAATTTTGGTGGTGTCACTTTAACCATTCCAGAGTTATGCCCCTTTATAAATGGAAAAATTGCAAAATTTTTAGTTTCCGTTCTCTAACTTAGGTTTGCCTCAATTAAATGTTATGAAACTTATACACAATGCTTATTACCACAAAATACAAATCAAGTTTGAATTTTGGTGGCGTCACTTTAACCGTTCTAGAGTTATGCCCCTTTATAAATGGAAAAATTGCAAAATTTTAATTTTGTTCTAAATATCAAGTAATTTTTAAAGTTGGAGTTATCTTCCTTTGTCCATGATTATAGTTGAATCAACTACAATCAATGCTTTATACAATGCAATGTTTAATTTTGACTTCAACTGATAAAACACAGATCAAGTTGAATTTGGGTAGTGTCACTTTAACCGTTATTGAGTTATGCCCCTTTATAAATCGAAAGATTGCAAAATTTTTAGTTTCCATTCTGTAACTTAAGTTTGCCCCAACCAAACATTATAAAATATACACAATATTCATTACCACAAAACTAAGATCAAGTGCAAATTTTTTGTTTCCGTTTACTAACTTTAGTTTGCCTCAACCAAATGTTATGAAACTTATACACAATGCTAATTACTACATAATACAGATTAAGTACGAAATTTGGTGAGAACACTTTTACCATTCTTGAGTTATGTCCCTTTATAAACATAAAAATTGCTGAATGTTTTGTTTCCGTTCTCTAACTTTAGTTTGTCTCAACCAAATGTTATAAAACTTGTACACAACCGTTCTAGAGTTATGCGTGTTTACAAATAGAAAAATTGCTGAATTTTGAGTTTCTGTTCTCTACTTAAGATAGCCTCAACCAAATGTTATGAGACTTACACACAATGCTTATTACCACAAAACTCAGATCAAGTTCATATTTGGGTAGCGTCACCTTTACCGTTCTTCAGTTATGTCCCTGTATAACTATATGCTATGCAAGCGGGGGCATCATCTGTCCACATGTTTACAAGCTAAAACAGGAAATCTGTCGATAGTGTATTGATGTGTTGTCTCTCTTGTTCAAATAAATTCATTATGGTTTGAAATGTCCTTCAATGGTAAATTTTACAAACTTTCAAATATTTGCCATTTTTAATCAAAATTGTCTTCAGCAGTCAAGGATTTTAAAAATATTTTGAATATTTACTTCAAAATCTTGTTCCACTTTGTTTCATAGAATTTCCAATTTTTATCTAATGAATAGAATAAATGCAGGTTAACGCTGCCATATGTCTGTGAGCAGAGGTTAAATTCTGTAGTCTAAATTTGAGCATTTTAAAACTAACAAAACTGTAAGGAATTCTTTTTTTTTTTCTATTTCTACTTCTTTGTTAACTATTTTGCCGAAAATCCTTGAATTATAGAATACCCAAGAGTTTTTGGGTGGAACTCAAAACAAACTTTAATTTGAAATACATTGTGTTTATGCAGAAAAGTAGAAAAAAAAACTGTTTAAATACCCAAAAAAAATGCAATTAAGAAACTTTTTCTTAATTTTCTTAATATTTTCAACCTATTACAGTAGTCATTTATACTAAAATAAAAACCTCCATGACTTCTTTTTCCTTCATTGAAGTAACCGTCTTGTTTGTGGCTTCATCATGTATTTTTCTTCAGATTACACAATTATACTGCATCTATTTTGTTATGAAAAAATGAATGTAGGAATTTTAAATTAAACATCTACTTTACGGCCTTTGTTGAATGATATCTAGATGTTGATAATTATAAAAAAAAAAAAATTATAGTTTTTTGCATCTACTTTAATTAATGATATATGAAGGTGCTGTGATTTAATTATAAATAAAAAGTATGTGCTTGTACACTTAGGTTGTTTGTTTTTCTTTGGCCATATTATAATAAGTGTCTGTCATTTAGTAGGTATTTGAAGAGTCAGTCAGTTGCAGCTATGTTTCTGTTGCTTCCTTATGGCTATTGTTATTATACTCCTGTCCATTCGTCCAACAAAATTTCCTTTGTACTTATCTCAAGTTCTACAGAACAGAATGACTTCATATTTCATAGCAGATTGATAGAGAAAATTTGTTACTTTTAAGCCCTTTCTGATCTGTCAGACACCTTCTTTCTGTTTGTAGGTACCTTGAATTTTCCATATGTTGAATGAACTTTCAATTTTTCTTCACACTACTCTCAAGGAACTACCAAAACAAGTCACTTCATATTTAGTCAGCAGCTAGGCAGTGATGAATTGTAATGTTTGTGTGATTTTTATATCATCCAAGACTAGCCAGTCAACACTGAGGTTGTGAGTTCGAACCCCGCTCGTGCAGGTGCACTCGACTCCAATCTTAATTGACTAGGATTGTCAGTTTTCCTATCAAAGGTCAGTGGTTTTCTCCGGGCACTCCGGCTTCCTCCACCAATAAAAACTGGCCGCCAGAAATAGCCCAAAAGCGGTGCTTAAAAGTGGCGTTAAAACACAAAAATCAAAAAATCAAATGTATCATCCAAGACTGGGGGTATTATGGTATATTTGTATCTGTCCGTCCGTCAGCACCTTGTACGATAACTCAAATTTCCTTTATCCAATTCTCATGTAATTTTAATACAACATTAGGATTGACGGAACAAAGCTCCCTTTCAGTTAAATTTTTTTTTGCTTTGTCATTCCAGACTTTAACCGTTAGAATTAAGGCAATTTTTATGCCTTTATTGTTTCCTCAAAACTTCATTATTGTTGGGATTGATAAAAGGAAGCTCCCTTTGGATTTTTTAGTTTTCTGGTTTGTTGTTCCAGAGTTACTGGATTTAATTGTCAGATTCCAGAGGTGTAGCTTCCCTTACTGCAATGAGGCAACTGCCTCACTAAATTTTTGACCAAGAAAAGAAAAATAAGGAAGATAAAATGTACAGTAGTATTTCGTAGTATAGGATGGTAATACACATTCGACTTCTCCAATATTTACACAAGTATATTACCTTCTAAATGTTTAACAAATTGAAAAAATATGTTGAACTTTTTTGAGTAAGAGTCAACGTCAATACAAATACTCAGTTAGTGACGCAATTCGTTATGGAATTTTTGTCTCATATATGGCAAAGATGTTTTTAATTGTCTTCTTTCCAAGTTATGGCATTACTGAATGATACTTATAACCAAGATTTTAATAGCCTCGAGCAACACAATGGGTATAATTAGTGGAGCATAAACTGCCTACTGTACCGACGCACACCTGCTTGATTCCTATTTTTTTGTTGCTCAATCTTTCTTTTACTGTTTGGTGGATAATTGTTTATCTGTTCCTTTGCGTTTTTCTTCGTTTTATGGTTTTCTATTTCCACTTGGTATCCTCTTTTTAATTGCATATATAACTCGTTGTTTCTTTATAAGTTACTTCACTTCAATAAACAGCTTATGCATACCTTTATTAAAAAAAGACAAATGTGATGTTTATAAAAATGACAAATGTTTCATTTATAATATAAAATGTGTATTTTTATGTCCCCGCCATGGCGGAGGGGGCATTAAGTTTTACCCTTGTCCGTCTGTACGTACGTGCGTCCCAAAGTTGGTTTCCGTTCTCTAACTTTAGTTTGCCTCAACCAAATGTTATGAAACTTCTATACAATGCTAATTACCACAAAACACAGATAAAGTTTGAATTTTGGTGGCGTCACTTTAACCGTTGTAGAGTTATGCCCCTTTACAAATGGAAAAATTGCTGAATTTTTCGTTTCCTTTCTTTAACTTTAGTTTGCCTTAACCAAATGTTATGAAACTTACACACAATGCTTATTACCACAACATACAGATCAAATTTGAATTTTGGTGGTGTCACTTTAACCGTTCTAGAGTTATGCCCCTTTACAAATGGAAAAATTGCTGAATTTTTCGTTTCTGTTCTCTAACTTAAGTTAGCCTCAACCAAATGTTATGAAACTTTTACACAATGCTTATTACCACAAAACACAGATCAATTTTAAATTTTGATGGCATCACTTTAACCGTTCTAGAGTTATGCCCCTTTACAAATGGAAAAATTGCTGAATTTTTCATTTCCGTTCTTTTACTTTAGTTTGCCTCAAACAAATGTTATGAAACTTATACACAATGCTTATTACCACAAAATACAGATCAAGTTTGAATTTTGGTGGTGTCACTTTTATTGTTCTAGAGTTATGCCCCTTTACAAATGGAAAAATTGCTGAATTTTTTGTTTCCTTTCTCTAACTTAAGTTTGCCTCAACCAAATTTTATTAAACTTATACACAATACTTATTACCACAAAACTCAGATCAAGTACGAATTTGGGTAACATCAATTTTATCGTTCTTCAGTTATGTCCCTTTATAATTTTTTAATTGAAAGCATTATTTTTTTCTAGATCGGTCGATGAAACGTTATCTGTGCTGCATGATGCATTACATTTAAATGCAACATAATGTGCATTGAAAAATAACATTATTTCACAATTAAAATTCCTCATACCTGTATTTTTCATAGAGGATTTACTGCAAGAGTATGGCTAGTCTAAAGGACAAAAAGACAAGATCGAAAGAAAACAACATGACACAAAAAATTAAAATGGAAATTGTAATTCTTACCTCATCTAGTTGATATTTATGCTAATTTGTTAACGTCTGAAATGTCCACCTTGTAAATAAATAATTCTTGTACAACTGCAAAAGATGAAATTGTTCATGATAAAATAACTAGTTAACATAGCTTTATCTTATATAAGACTGAACTTAAGGGTGGCTTAGAGTATAAAATACGGGAACCTGTTAGACTGTAAACCCATGCTGAAGGGTGGCGTCTGCTTGGCTATGCTGCATTTAATTATGAATACGCAAATACTTCTGGTAAGAATGCTGACATTCTATTCAGAACCTACCGACTGGATTTATTGTTAATTCGTTCTATTGCTGAATATGCATGGAATGTCTGCCTCCAGACGTTAAGCAAACTTAAACAATCGTCATTTTTGTCTCTCCTGCGACGAAAGTGGCAGTATGTGAGACATAGGTATTACTATCCGGTGGCGGCAGGGGCGTAAACTATTTGTATAAAGCTTTATATTTCAGAAGGTAGAAGACCTGGATGCTTCATACCTTGTATGCAGATACCTTATGTTACGAAGTTTCCATCTGTCATATGCCCATTGTCCTTGACCTCATTTTCATGGTTCAGTGACTGCTTGAAAAAAAAATTACAGTTTTTTTGTCATGTGAATTCTCACTTATTATGAGTCATAGGATAACTATATTTGGTATATGGGTTCCTTGCAACGTCTACATGTCCGTCAGACAGGGTTAACCTGACCTCAATCTCAATTCATGGATCAGTGATCAAGGTTAAAGTTACGTGATTAGGTGCGTTTCTCAGATACGAAAAGCTGCAGGTCAACTATATGAGGTGTATGGAATGATTGTAAGGGGTACATGTCAGACTGGCAGGTTTCATCTGACCTTGACCTCATTTTCATGGTTCATTGGTCATTGGTCATTGTTAATTTTTTGTGTTTCGGTCTGTTTTTCAAGTACTGTAAGCAATAGGTCAACTATATTTGGTGTATGGAATGATTGTAAGGTGTACATGTCTGTCTAGCTGGTGTCATCTGACCTTGACCTCATTTTCATGGTCCATTGGTCAATGTAAATGTTTTGTGTTTTGGTCTGTTTTCAAATACCAATAGCAATAGGTCAACTATAATTGGTGTATGGAATGATTGTAAGGTGTACATGTCTGTCTAGCTGGTGTCATCTGACCTTGACCTCATTTTAATGGTTCATTGGTCAATGTTAAGTTTTTGTGTTTTGGTCTGTTTTTCAAGTACTTTAAGCAATAGGTCAACTATATTTGGTTTATGGAATGATTGTAAGGTGCACATGTTTGTCTAGCTGGTGTCATCTGACCTTGATTTCATTTTCATGGTTCATTGGTCAATGTTAAGTTTTTGTGTTTTGGTCTGTTTTTCAAATACCAATAGCAATAGGTCAACTATACTTGGTTTATGGAATGATTGTATTAAGGTGTACATGTCTGTCTAGCCAGTATCATCTGTCCTTGACCTCATTTCCATGGTTCATTGGTTAACATTAAGTTTTTTTGTGTTTTGGTCTGTTTTTCAATTACCATTAGCGTTGGGTCAACTTTATATGGTGTATAGAATAATTGTAAGGTGTACATCTCTGTGTGATAGTTTTTATATGACCTTGACCTCAATGTCATGGATCTTTAAAAATGTTAAGTTTATGTGATACTTGTAGTAAAACCTTTATCTTTAAGGCTTTCAACATAAAATCAATGGTCAGTAAAACAGGCGAGACATTTCAGCGTGTGCACTCTTGTTCATCTATAAATGCTGAGAACTCATTTGGGACGCGGGTTTCGTTTTGGATAATCCCCTCCCAATTAAGCAGCATTGCGGTCCTTGGTCCGCACTGATGCCTTGTCATCCTTTGCCTCACTAGAAATAGAGGTCAAACAGAGAGATAAATTTTTCTCATGTTGTACCATACCTTGAGTTTGCTTGCATCGATTTACCTGAAACTTAACATAATTGTTGGAAACGGTGAACAAATCACCTTTTGATTTAAAAAAACATCTGATATTTCATTCCAGAGTTATGGGACTTTGACAGTCAGATAAATAAAAGGCATTTTTTTAATTTCATGCACAAGGTCTAGTATGCTTCGATCAAATTACTACAAACTTAACACGGTTGTTGGTATTGGTGATTGTAGACTCGCTTTTGATTTTAAAAATTTTGTTGTTTGTTTTTCCAGAGATATGGGACTTTTAACAGTCATACTTGACACAATATTTATACGCCTAAGGGTATCCTCATGCATGTTTTTCCACATAGCCATTTCATTTGCTTCTGATTAAATGCCTTCTTAATATCCCATTTTATTCTTGCAACAATTTAAAAATGCACAATAAGGACTTGGCCCAGCTGCATATTGGACCTGTCTGACACCTACTTCCTGTTTCTAATACCTAGAATAATTAGTGGGGGATGCTTAGCATGACACTGCATGCATTCTTGTTTTAATTCAGGTTAGAAGACAGGCTCTATTGGTATAATATATATTATTTTTAGCCTTAGGTAAGTCCAGTCAATTGTAGCCTCAGATAAGCCTCTTCATAGTCTCAGATATGACTAATATAAATATACATAGCTCAAGAGAGGAGGCTCAAGAGTTTCGTTACTGTATGTCAAGTGGTATGATTTCAGCACCTCTGATTAGTCTAATATGGAAAACAAGTATCAATTTGTTTATGTTTTATTTTTTTATATCAAAGGAACTCTTATGCAATCAATGAAATATTACAAGTTTTATAAATATTATTACCTCGTACATCATATTTAATATATTATGGACTTATTTTGTGCAAATTTGATCACTTGAGAGACTCCTGTAATAGCATGAATTTTTACTTCATCTTTAAAAAAAGAGGCTCACAGTTTTGCCTGCAATGAAAATTGGAGTGTACAATACATGGGCATGCTAATCCAGCTGTGACTATTTGTATTTCAGAAGGTAGAAGACCTAGATACTTCATACCTTGTGTACAGATGCCTAATGTTCTGGACACATCATACCTTGTATACAGATGCCTTATGTTCTGGATACTTCGTAAATGTATGCAAATGTCTTATGTTCTGGATACCTCGTACCTTGTATACAAATAACTTATGTTCTGGATATCTCATACCTTGTATACACATGTCTTATGTTCTGGATACCTCATACCTTGTATACAGATGCCTTATGTTCTGGATACCTCATACATTGTATACAGATGCCTTATGTTCTGGATACCTCATACCTTGTATACAGATGTCTTATGTTTTGGATACCTCATACCTTGTATACAGATGCCTTATGTTCTGGTACCTCATACCTTGTATACATATGTCTTATGTTCTGGATACCTCATAACTTGTATACAGATGCCTTATGTTCTGGATACCTCATATCTTGTATACAGATGTCTTAGATTCTGGTACCTCATACCTTGTATACATATGTCTTTATGTTCTGGATACCTCATACCTTGTATAGAGATGCTTATGTTCTTGATACCTCATACCTTGTATACAGATGCCTTATGTTCTGGATATCTCATACCTTGTAAAGAGATGCATATGTTCTGGATACCTCATACCTTGTATACAGATGTCTTATGGTTTATATACCTCATACCTTGTATACATATGTCTTATGTTCTGGATACCTCATACCTTGTATAGAGATGCTTATGTTCTGGATACCTCACAACTTGTATACAGATGCCTTATGTTTTGGATATCTCATACCTTGTAAAGAGATGCCTTATGTTCTGGATACCTCATACCTTGTATACAGATGTCTTATGTTCTGGATACCTCATACCTTGTATACAGATGTCTTATGTTCTGGATACCTCATACCTTGTATACATATGTCTTATGTTCTGGATACCTCATACCTTGTATACAGATGCTTATGTTCTGGAAACCTCAAACCTTGTATACAGATGCCTAATGTTCTATATACCTCATACCTTGTATACAGATGCCTTATGTTCTGGATACCTCGTACCTTGTATACAGATGCCTTACGTTCTGGAAACCTCAAACCTTGTATACAGATGCCTAATGTTCTGGATACCTCATACCTTGTATACATATGCCTTATGTTTTGGATACCTCATACCTTGTATACAGATGCCTTATGTTCTGGATACCTCATACCTTGTATACAGATGCTTATGTTCTGGTACCTCATACCTTGTATACAGATGCCTTATGTTCTGGATACCTCATACCTTGTATACAGATGTCTTATTTTCTAAAGATTCAGTCTATCATATGTCTATTGTGCTTGGCCTCATTTTCATTGTTGACAACTACATTTTTTATCACATAAAAGTTCTCACTAATTATGAATAAATAAAAATTATATGTTGTTTTTTTCTTTAGTTCCGTTAGACAGGGTTCGCATGCCATTGACCTCACTTCATGGATAAGTGATTAACGTTTCTATTTTAGGTCAAGTCCATATCTCAAATACTAGAAGCAATAGGTCAACTATATTCGATAGTGATGTCCATTTTCAGACAGGTTCATCAAATTTTAATCTTGACTCCATTCTCATCAATAATTAAACATGTTAAGTAAACCTGTAGTAAAACCCTAATCTTAAAGGCTTTCAAAACAAACTATATAAAAGTCAAGACATTTAAGCGTGTGTACTCATGTCAAAACAATTGTCAAAAACACAAAAAATTGATTAAAGTTGTCATTCTTGGGAAATAATACTCCATTAAAAGGGATCGATTGTGAATTTCGGTCATGTCAACTGATTCGCAGATTTTGTTGTGCTGCCTACTGTTTCTCTCAATTTTTTTCGTGGAAAAACACAAACAAGGTTAAAAATCATCACTAAAGGGCAATTACTCCTAAGAAAATCATTTCAAGCCAAAAACTCTTATTATGAGTCAACTGACAATTTCAGCCATTTTAACTTGTTTTTAGACATTGTCTTGCTGATTATTTTTAAATTTAAATTTATTAATGGTTATAGATTACAACCAAAAAGGCAACATTGGTAAAAATCGTCATTTAAGAACAATATCTCCAGTAAGGAGTTAACTGACAGTTTCGGTCATGTTGCCTTATTTGTAGTCATTTAAGAA
The DNA here is from genome assembly GCA_017311375.1 of Mytilus coruscus. Classification (NCBI taxonomy): domain Eukaryota; kingdom Metazoa; phylum Mollusca; class Bivalvia; order Mytilida; family Mytilidae; genus Mytilus; species Mytilus coruscus. The sequence goes on from CM029596.1 coordinate 68,239,399, forward strand.
CAATATCTCCAGTAAGGAGTTAACTGACAGTTACGGTCATGTTGCCTTATTTGTAGTTCTGTCTTGTCTTTTTGAATTATAAATTTCTCTTACAGCCTTTTTTTAAATTAAAAAATTGGATACGAATTGGCATTTGAGGGGAATAAATCCAATACGAGTCAACTGGCGATTTCGACCCTGTTACATATTTGTAACTCTTGCAATTCTCGTCATTTTAGCAATTTAAAGTTTCTGTCTACTATTGTTTTCAATATGATAGCTAAAACCTGCTAAAATTTCCATTTCAGAGGCAATAATTGCAAAATAGGTTTGCCCAATTTCTATGACAATTTCAAGGTCGATAGATCTTCCCCTGCTGAAAATATTGGCCCGGTTAGGAAACTGCTTTAATGTTTTTTTTTTACATGTATGGCAATACTGCGGTATTACCTCCAAATTCTATTTTTATCTGTGGCGACATATTTTTCGTCACTTAGGAATAAAATGAGGATTTTTTGTAGTGGACATTCCATACACCATGACTGTAAAGTTTAAAACTATTTCAGAAAATTACGACGGACGACAAATAATGGCATAAGCTCACATGGCCCTTACGGCCAAAACTTATTATCATATTTTTCTTTTGATAACAGAATTTGTATGGAGGTTGCTTATCATTAAATCTTTTACTTTGCAAAATGACAGTTTCGTGATGAATACTCGTGATCCCTTCCACCAAATTTAACACAAATTTAACACATGTACCTCCTTCCTACCAATTGTAGGCTCCGAAAAGCTTCTTTTTTACTCACCTATTGACAAGCAAGGCTCTCCAGTGGAACTCATTGATCTTATTGTCAATTTGTTAGAATGTGATTTTTATTTCTTTTCTATTCAAAATTAAAAAGTTTAGATTTGAAATCTTATTTGTTTTAATGATGTTTGGTGCTAAAATTCAAGATAATTTCTTAATTAAAGTCTTTATCAACAGACACCGTTTAAAACTTAAAATAATGCAAAATATAGATACTAGTCCCGTGTGCTTGATTTCGTGTTCCCGTGAAAATGATGTTTCTTGATTTATATAAAAAAATGTGCGGGAAGGAATAAACTTTAAGCGTTGAAAATACAATAAAAAACAAAAATTTGAAATTTCTAACAAAATTTGAGGAATCCATGAGGCTACCCAGCAAAAATTCAATACAATTAGCATCGGAAACTTCATAAGCCTACACATATTCACGAACAGTTTACCATGTGGAATTGTGAGTGGCTAACGTCCTTTACTCCTACTAAGCCTCAATATCAATATCCCAAATGAAGTGGATGCATTTAATTTTGGGAATGAGGTCGTGGAGGTTTTTACCCCGAGTCATCAATGCACGTGATGCACGTGGTCATCAGTATCTATATAACTATAAATTAAACCTGTCATAGTAAAGGGCTCACTCAATACATCCATATAATATGGGCTAGACTCAAGCTACGAGGGAAAACAATCATAAAACCGATTCGTACACGTCTTTAACAGCGACAAGTAGTGCTAACAGAAGATTATAGCATCGAATCCGCATTATTTGCTCATTATTCTGAAGAAAAAACTTTTAATTGATTCAGGATGAAATAAAAGAGATTTGCCGATCAATTAAAGCACGGGTGTCATTCGATTTATTGAGAGAAATGATCGTGAAAGAATAACTAACGGTGGTCAAGCATTGCGATCAGATCGTGAAAGATCTGGTATAGGATCGTAAATGAAATATTATCGAGAAGACACATGCTCCGTCAGTAAATAATCTTATTTAATAAATCATTATATCAGATCGATACAAAGCAGAAACAAGTAACAGAAACACAGAGTGGACTTATACATCTCCATTACCCTTTCAAAAACAAAAACGCACACATTAAGATATTTCCGGGGGAAGACCACCTGACCCCCTCACGCTTCCCTCATGTGTGGATGCATTACGCATTATGTACACACAATATTTACATTTCGACCATTTACGCTGCTGGAGGTCTTATTATCTTGGATGCCTAGTTACGCGTAGCATTGCCTCATAAATGAAAACAGGTCTAAATATGGGTAATAATATATATGTTACAGGCATTTTCTAAATTTATGCATTTCGTAAAATGACTGAGTTTTTAGGCAATTTATAAAATGCCTAACCTTGACAGGCATTATATAAAATGACTAAAAATACCTAGTCATTTTGTAAAATGACTGAAATTTTGAAACATAATTCAACAAATTGCCTGTTCAGTTTCAGGCAATTTGTATAAAAGCGATATCATTGAGATGCATATGACAAAAAACGGACAAAAACACAACATCTTGCAAAGAAAATAACTAATGGTTCGGTAGAATTAATTTATTCTTCAAAAAGGTTTGTATATCATATGATATGTTCTTTTTAGTGAAACTACGTTAAGTATGTACTCATTCTGTATTTCAGATACTAGTCGTAAATTTATGATTATTTTGTCCAAATGGCAGAAGGACAAATTGTTCGTTCAATAGAACAAAATTTACAAACGAATTTAAAAAAAAATCTAGATTCAAAACAGTGAAGTGAAACATATGAAGCAGAGAAAAAGAAGTTTGTTTTTAATTGACTGATTGCTGTTTGTTTGCTTTCAGTAGCAAACATTTCCTGCATTTTTAAGACGAGAACAATTTGGTTATAATTCATCTGGGTTATTTCTGCAGTTGATTGACCTGGATAAAAGGACAGGAATTTCGACTGCCGCTTGCAATTGAAATGAAGGTATTTTGGATAGGGACAGAAAATTCCACCTGCAGAACGGTCAGAGTTCTTAACGTGCAGAGAGTGTTGCACTTTAATATATTTAATGTCCTTATTCAGAAATAGTGAGAATTTATATATCCACATATATATTGTCGAGTTCTGTGCTTGTGTATATTTGGAATAATTCAGTAAAATTTATTTTTGATTATTAAAACTCTTAAAATGCAAACTTTAACATTCAGTAATTATCATAAATCTAACTGGCCTGTTGTTCAAAGCTTTCAATTGTTTTTTTTTTTAACATTTCATTCTATAAACTAATTTCAGGCATTTTGTAAAATGCCTTTCAATTTTTCCAGACATTTTCTAAAATGCCTAGAAAATTAGTCGTTATGTAAAATACCTGAATCTTGCAGGTAAATTTAGAAAATGCCTGTAACATATATATCACCAACAAAAATTAAAGCAATAATTTACGTTCTTAGAAAGTAATTACACACTTCAACCAATTACAAGTATATCAATTGGTAAAACAAATGCTGTTTTCTGATCATTAAGTCTGGTCACGCCTTGTCTTTCACGATCAAAATAATGCGTTGAATGATCTTTCACGATCAATTTTGATAAAAAATCAACAAAAATAGACTTTTTCAAAAATAATATGAACTTTTTCAAGTAATAACATAAATATTTTTTACTGCACTATCTGACATATAAAGATTAAGTTTCAAATATATCATGATATATAGTTACAAAACGTGATTTTTCTTAATGATTTTAATAGGACTGTGTGTTGCCTTTTGTGTTTTCTTAAAAAGTAATGCACTTTTCCATTTATTAAGTGCACAATTTTATTAAGGAAGTTGAATCATTTTGACAGACATAATTTTTTTTTTCTAATTTGCTCCACCTTTTGAAACTACAGCAGATTGTTACATAGATTTTGAAGTAGAACTACACTTAATTGCATTCACGATCCGATACCAGATCTTTCACGATCTGATCGCAATGCTTGAACACAGTTAGTTATTCTTTCACGATCAATTCTCTCGATAAACCGAATGAGTGTGATCGTGAGTGTCTGCATCTTCGTCAAAATTTCTATCAAATTAAACATATGACATCGATTTTCGTGCTACAAGAGTTTCTAGAAAAATCCTCATCAAGTTTGCTTGCGCTCATAGGTTTGAAAATATATAAGTTAACTAACGAGAACATAAAAACCGAAAGGAACTTAACTGATCAGCGTAAGTTCGTCAACTTTACTTGAGACCGTTGCATCCTAAGTTTTGGTGAAATTATATAATTTACAAACAGAAAATTTACAGTCAACATGTATCATTTTAATTATGTTAATTCCAAAGCAATGCTCCTGTGTGAATGGTACAATCGGGAACTAAAAGCCCATCACCAGCGGTATACCGACCCACTGATAGCAAAATCAACCTCCGGGTGCGGATTTTCTCGCTGTGTTGAAGACCCATTGGTGGCCTTGTGTTGTTTTCTGCTCTTTGGTCGGGTTGTTGTCTCTTTGACACATTCCCCGTTTCCATTCTCAATTTCATAGTATGCTCAAGCATCTAAAACGGTCGTAAAGATATAAGTATTCCACAGTATCTCTGAGAAAACACGTAAACCCATTTATAAACATAAATTAAACCCAACAACAACCACAATGATTATGCATGTAACATAAAAAACGACATTTTCCTTTTAACTTTTCTGTTTTTTTAATGTAAAACATATAACTGCAGCATTTTATAAAAATCATACGGCATTTACTGCCATTAATTATTAAATGAAAAGGGTAACACTCATGGATTACCGGTTATTGCCACACCGCATCTAAAGATACAATTCAAGGTTTATTATCTTATTACAGATCCGTGCGTATATTTGTACTGTTTGTTTCTGGTTGTCCGTGATTCATATGGACAACAGAAACTCTACTATCTTACAATAAGAAAAAATTATTTGAGTTTTGCTGATTTAAATTTAGATAATTAACTTTCAATGGTTAATTTATAATGCTGTCTGTCATTTATTTCATATGCTGCGTTGTGCAATTGTTTTCTTACTTTCCGGAAGTACGCATTGGGCAATATAGAGAACGTCACAGTAACACCGCTGGCAACGTCTTTAACGTCGTTATAAAGGATCGACACAGACTGAAACACGGATCGTTGTATATTGTAATCAATATTTAACAGACTTACAGATTTTTACTGAATATTACAGATAATTGTAATGAAGGTAGGTAACTGAACTAAACTAAACTATTTTAAGCAGGTATTGGCAAGCTTATGAAGTATGGTACAAGGAGAGGCAAAACCTTGACATCATAAGCAACCACGAGATGCGTAAGCTAAAAACATCAAAATCTATATTCATATTTATATTTATTGCGAAAATCTCAAATGGATATAAGTGACTATAAATATTTAAACAGACATCTCAGCGACTCTTTTCACAAAAAATCTTACGATGAAAATTGATCGTAAATTATACTGAAATGTGTATGACTTACGAGCATTTTTACTCTTAAGATTTTTTGTGAAAAGAGTCGCTGGTCAATAAAATTGTAGATAAACTGTAAAAATTATTAAAACATGTTACATGTTGCATGGAAGTAAAAAATATCAACTACTTGATGTAATATTTTGCAAAATAATGCTTGCCCAAAACTGAACTCTTCCACGTCCGTGACCTCTACATGTTTAAGGTAATATGGTTTACTATGAGGTTCCTTTATGAAAATATCTTTCATTCAGTTTTCTATCCTATGGTGGCCGGTTAAGGCCATTTCGCGTTTTCGCGTTTTCGCGTTTTCGCCTTTCATATTCTATAGGGCGAAAACGCGAAAACGCGAAATCGCGAAGTCGAAAACGCGAAAACGCGAAGTCGAAAACGCGAAAAGGCGAAGTCGAAAACGCGAAAACGCGAAAACGCGAAGTCGAAAACGCGAAATCGATTTCGCGTTTTCGACTTCGCGTTTTCGCCTTCGCCTTTTCGCCTTTTCGCGTTTTCGACTTCGCGTTTTCGCGTTTTCGCGTTTTCGCGATTTCGCGATTTCGCGTTTTCGCGTTTTCGCGATTTCGCGTTTTCGCGTTTTCGCGTTTTCGCGATTTCGCCTTTTCGCCTTTTCGCGTTTTTACGATATACATGTTATTATAACATAACATTTTAAATATAATTGGAGACAAGACTACAAAGTATAAGTCATTCAAATGATTGTCATATAAATTTCATATCTGTGACGTATTTTAAATATTTTCATAAATTAGACAATTTCTTCACATTCTTTGTTGACAATTACTGAACAAATTTAAAAACAGATGCATTTGTATAAAATGCCTTTGAACATACAATTTGCTGGAAGTTATAGTTTGGACATTTTAAAATAAATGAAATTAATGATTATTATCGCCATGGTTACTTAAAATACATAATCATTCATTTAATGCTCTTGTTGTGAATCTAAAATTTTAATATTTAAATTAGCTTGTGTGAAAAAGTTTAAAATTTAATACATTGTGGAGATAAGACTTTTGTCAAATAAAACTTGGGACGGTTTCATGAAGCTATCTTAAGACCTGTTACAAGATACTAGAATATCTTATGACATGTCTTATGATCCTCTTAGGACTATCCAAGACCTCGCCTCAAAACTGTCGTAGGTTGATCTTAGCAAAGATATCCTAAACCTGTCGCATGTTCTTTTAATTTAAACAAAAAGTAACCTGGATTTATGGAAAATTCATGTAAATGTAGACTGTGTTTCCCATATATTACTAAACGCATTGATTAATATTTCAAATTTTCAAAGATGGAAATTTGTTCATCTACAGGAGACACCAAGGGACAAGGGATATACTCTTGAAGCGGTAGACAATAACAACAATCCTCCCCGTGTCAGAACCAGATTAACAAAACAAATAGAGAAACTGAATCTGGTCAACTAACAAATATATTTTAAAATGTCAAAATATGATTTCAAGCAAATTGTATACTCAAAGGCATTTTATACAAATGCATCTGTTTTAAATTTGTTCAGTAATAATAATAATAATAATAATAATAATAATAATAATAATAATAATGATAATATCTTTATTTAAAGAGAGTAATTCATTTGGATTAAACCAATTTTAAATAAGGCTCTCTAAATACAATATCAACTACATGACTAAAACATAATTAATCTACTAATATACACATGTAAACAATAGATGTATATAAACAAAATATAATTACAACAACAAAAACCGCCTATAGTTTACATTGTGGCTTAACTTATAAATTTGACACTTTTAAAAGATAATGACTTGTTAGAGTATTTGAAACAAAGAATGTAAAGGAATTGTCTAATTTATGAAAATATTTAAAGTAAACCACAGATATGAAATTTATATGACAATCATTTGAATGACATACTTTGTAGTCTTGTCTCCAATTATATTTAAAATGTTATGTTATAATAACATGTATATCGTAAAACGCGAAAAGGCGAAATCGCGAAAACGCGAAAACGCGAAAACGCGAAAACGCGAAAACGCGAAATCGCGAAATTGCGGAAAAGGCGAAAAGGCGAAATCCGAAAAAAAGGCGAAATCGCGAAACGCGAAATCGCGAAAACGCGAAATCGCGAAATTGCGAAAAGGCGAAAAGGCGAAATCCCGAAAACGCGAAAACGCGAAAGGCGAAATCGCGAAAGGCGAAATCGCGAAGTCGAAAACGCGAAAGGCGAAGTCGAAAACGCGAAAACGCGAAAGGCGAAGTCGAAAACGCAAAATCGATTTCGCGTTTTCGACTTCGCGTTTTCGCGTTTTCGCGTTTTCGACTTCGCGTTTTCGCGTTTTTTCGCCTTTCGCGTTTTCGCGTTTTCGCCCTATAGAATATGAAAGGCGAAAACGCGAAAACGCGAAAACGCGAAATGGCCTTAACCGGCCACCATACTATCCTACAAAAATACATTATTATGCATAGATACTTGCTAGTGGACATAAGCGTAAGCATCAATTATAAAATGAAAAGTTTGAAGGTCAACATACGGTCTACCTATAAATACCAAATTTCCTTAATGCCAAAAAAAAAAAAAAAGATCAACAAAAGTAAAACAATGAGATTTGCATGCATGCAACTGGCGATATTCCTGGATTGGGACAGGCAAAATCATATGATACGGGGTTAAACTAGGTTTTTGGGATCTAACCGCTTTAATTTCTATCAGTTTCATAGCAAACGGTATACAAAAATAGTAGACATGTACATGATAGTACGGGTAAAGCACTTTATATATTCTCTTTTTTTCTGGGTGTTATCAAATGCAAAAATTGAATTTTGCACTGTCCTGAGGTTTATGACGTATGAATATTTAAAAGTTACTAATAAGGGATATAATTTATTGTTCAGAAGTTACTTAATTTCATATATCCTTTTCAGCATGGTTTTTGTTACAAAAGTTTACTATATCTGAAATGCAAATTCTAAAATATACAAATGTCATTCTGTACAAAAATTCCACACTTACATCATATAGAATACCAATTCCAGGAAAATCTTAAATTCCTGTATTTTCGTCCAAGTTCCTGTGATTACTTTGCAAAAAGTCCATAGCAGCACTAAAAAGTAAAAGAGGTTCCCACCAAAACCCTTGTTAAATTCATTGAAAAGAAACTTCAAATTTCAGCCAATTTTAACCGCATCTACTTCATTAGACAGTTATCAGAGAGATTTAAAATCACAATAAAAAAAAAACGAAAAAAAAAACACACACACAATCTGGACGGATAGTCTGCATTATGGGTACGTACTAAAACAATGCTATTGTACGATATAAAAAAACAGCACAAGACGACGAGATACATAACTGTTTACCTTTACACACACGTGGCTATCCTTCCATTACACAGACACAGATTATTGTCTAATAACAAATGGTTTTGTATCCCATGGAACTGTCCACGGAGATTGTAATCATCTTAAACATCATCTAAAACAATGACAGATTTTAATAATAAATCGTAAGACAAAAAAGCAAGGCCATGATTGATTTTTTAGAAGAATCTTCGTCTATTTTTCCTCGTCTTTTTAGATGAATAACTTTCTCCACGAGGTCTTAGAATCAGAGAAGAAAAAGCTCATTGCTCAGCTTAAAAAGGAGTCTATTACAAAAGATGAAAGGGCATTTTGGGCAAAGGCTGAAAAAATCCAAGAAGAATATTACTCCCAAAAATACGAAGATTTGTATAGAAGATCAGGTTTGTAATTTTTAACACTTAGAATTGACCAGGTGGAACAAACACATTCGGTGTAACCTCCAATTACAGAAAGAGCATTGCGAAAGAATTTCCAATGATTGACTTGTTTGAAATTTTTGGCGATTTTGGGAACAGAACATGCAGTCAAACTATCCTGAGTTTTGTGTAGCTGTATGCAAATATGTGCAATTTTCATAAACAGAAGTTGTGTATCTTGAATATATATTTAATAATGTACTTGCGAAAGGCTTAATTCATGACTTCTTCTGTTTGTTTATGAATATCTTTATTGTTTATTGGTTTTTTTATGTATACTTCTATACTGTTTATGCAGAAAATTGCATTGAATTTTCACCTAAATTGATAAAAATTTAGACACTGTCGAAAAATCAAATATGATTTTTTATTTGTTGAATACAGATGTATCAAAATGCAATAATTATCATTTTGCTGTGTTTGAGTAATGGATGATATGCATTGATCCTGTCCGTCTTCTTACAGAATCTTCAACAAGGAAATTATTTACTGAATTTAAAAAAGAGGCACAGACAAATGCCGAGTTTGAATTCTGGACACAAATTGAACAGATGAGAGGAGAATACAAGTATACAGAAGAAGAAGGCTTCATATGTGAAGATATAGGTTTGTTGAAATAATTACTATAATAAGGAAATGCATTACACTGAAAAAAAAAGAGATCTCTAGACAGAGAAACACGAAAATTCAGTTGAAATGAACACATTGATCAGGAACATCGATCAAAACCAAAACATATGCTTAATGTTACGAAATTCTTGGCCATCTGTTATCTTCATTTTTTTTTTTTTTTTTTTTTTTTTTATAATGAATTTTCTTTATTGTAACAAATAGACTAGCACAACATGTATGAACAAAGGTATACAGAATGGCATATTCACACAAAGGAAGTATTTTGAATAATTAAACAACAATTGAATATATGATGGTGCAACAATAGGTTGAAAATAAATAATTTTCTTATAACATTGGAATCTTATTTGTTCTTGCAATATCTATTAGTGGTGTTTCAATCAAAATTCGACATTTATTATTTATTCTATAATAGGGCCCAGGGACTCCAGTATTTGTTATATTCATCTACAAAGAGGTTTTTAAATGAAATGTATTTTCTAAGTTCAAGTGTGCCTTTAAATAGTTTTTAAAGCATTTAAATTTGGCAAAACTTCTTGTAATTTTGTTAGGTAAATATAGTATTTTGAAAGCAGAATAATCTTATTTTAACAAAATTCAATTTAACATTTTCATAGATACCAAATAGAATAATCATAATATTCAAAGGCAGTTCAATATTTGTCATTTCAAAATCCAGATGTTTAGTGCATGCCAGAGACTGGCGACCATCGGACAGCTCCAAAATAAATGTTCTATGGTCTCTTGTCCTTCTTTGCAAAATGTACATATGTTGCTACTATTTATTTTCATCTTGTAAAGTAGTGAATTAGTTCCTAAAATTCTATGTATAATTCTATATTGGAACCAGCAAAGCTTAGTACTTCTAGTATATTTTGTACACGAAGTGTGTATTTTTCAGTTAATACCAGTCATATTAAGATGGTTCTCCCATTTTCCTTTGCAGCAAAAGTAATATATTTCTCATTCAATACTTTGTACATGTCCTTTGAACCTTTTTGATTCAAAGAAGATACTTATGTTAAAAGGTAGTATTGCTTGAATTTTTTCTCCTTTACTTCAATATTGATCGTGTTTAACCACTTATTAAGCGAGTGTGCTATTCCATAATAATGTAAAATATTTGGCCTAAATTGATATAATTGTTGGAAATTTTGAAATGACATAACTTTGCCCTGATAATCTAACAAGTCATGCACTGTCCAAATTCCAGCGTTTGCCCAGTTTTATAGTAGACTCTTGAACCACCAATTTTAATGTTTTCTACCTCCCATAAAGAATAAGATAGAATTTCATCAATACATCTTGGTTTTCTAATTTGATTAAGGGTTTTCCAAGCATCAAAACCTCCTGCCAAAATTTATTTGATGACCTTTAATAGGCCCAATATAACTTAGTTCACTAAAATTTATTTGTTCCACAATAGAGACTAATCTCACCCACTTTGAATTCGAATTATACAGCCGTCTTACCCATGTAAGTTTCAGTCCCTGTATAAATGCTTTTAAATTTAGCATTTTAAACCACCCATACAATAATCTTGACATAAAGATCTCGCTTGACTTTATCAGGTTTATTATCCCAGATAAAAGCATACATTTTATTTGTTAAATTACGTAACATATTCTCATCTGGACTAGGGATAGATAGAAACAGATGATTTAATTTAGATATGACTAAAGTTTTAAAATGGTAATCTTTCCAAAGGGGTGAGATACTGTTTTGACCATTTTTCAAAGTGTTGTCTATATTATCTAAAACTGGCCTATAATTTAAATTAATCATTCTATCTAGGTCGACTGAAAAAGTAATTCCAAGGAGCTTAAATGTACTGGAGCCCCATTTCAATCCCACTTTACACAAATTTGATCCTGGCTATGTTTTTGCTACCTATCCAAATAACACTTGTTTTTCTATATTAATCTTAAGTCTTATCTTCATTTTTGTCTTGGCAATTATTTTTTTTTTATTTAGCAAACCCATTTCAATTAGTTTTGTAAACGTTAATATTTTAAAAACAAGGCACTCACAGTTCTGCATATTTTTCCTGTGCGTGAGACGAAAAAAATGTGCAAATAAATATTAGTTCTTTTCAAGTATTCTTCATATATTTAAGATGAAGTAAAGACAGATGACAAAAGTGACGAACAGAATCAAAATGATGAGATAGCAACTACGAAACAGGACTTTTCACAGAAAACTGTTGGTAAGTTTTGAATTGCACCATCATCTGACCCCATGAAAATTACGCGATATGTTTTTCAAGTCAAACTGTTACTTTTATTCATTCCAGGTGAAACAATTGTTTTTCTGTTATTTTAATCCAACGGAAAAGAGCAAATCTGATAGCGTCACATTAAGTTACACATTGCACTGTTCCAATCCAGGCATCAAAATTCTCGACAATGATTTCATTTTCAGAGCACAATATCAATAATATCAATATTCTTTAATAAATTTATTTCCATTTATAGTTAAGTTTTAGAAGATCAATATTAATATGCCTTTTTATTCATATATATTATTGTCGACTTTTCAGTTCCCATAGAGTATAGCGACAGTCCTCCTTGGATCGCAAGTGAAACTGTTATATATTTACCCGAAGTAAAAGCTGACGAAACATCGGTAATCCGATACATTTTCACCACACGTAAGTTTTACAGTAGACCTGAATACGAGCACTTGTATACCAATATTTCTAATATTATAAGTTATTGTTTGATGGTGTACAAAGAAACAAGTATGGTTGGGTAAAAAAGTCCCGTTTGTTTAATTGATAAAACTGTGGCGTCACACTATTTCAAAAATACTAATTATTGACAACCAAACCGACCTCATGAATGGCAGTTGCTTAACCTCGGTAAAATTCTTTAAAATAAGCAGAATAAACAGATATTTGAACAGGAACAGTCAAGTTGAAATGGACAATTTTATTGTAAAACTTCTCTTGTGTTGATTTTTGCTCATTTTGGTCAATTAGATTATTATTAAGAAATATGTTTTAAGCTTATATTGGTGATTTCGAGTCTGTTCAAAGTTTTGATTTTTCTACCCTATATACCACGTTGCCTCATAATCTTATTAAGAAAAAATTCACACACCTGATTAAATGGGCATTTAAAAAGTCGGAATGCGAATATATATGCCCAAACTCTTTTAGGTCATTTTTTAGTAACAACAAACAAAAGAACTATGTCAATTGGACCTGCTTTGATACTATAACTGCCCTTGAATTTTTACTAGATAACATTTTTGTTCGCTGTGGAGATTCCGTACATGTATATCGTCAGGTTATCGGAATTCCCATGGGAACTAACTGTGCACCACTTATTGCGGACCTGTTTCTGTATTGTTATGAGTTACAATTTATGACTAAAATCAGCAAAGACCCATCGAAACAACATCTGATTCAAAATTTAATAACACTTTTAGATATTGAGATGATATATTGACTCTCAATAATGACGACTTCAGTATATACATTAAAGAGATTTATCCTACCGAACTGACTTTAAATAAAGCTAATACTAACAATGAACACTGCCCTTTCCTGGATCTTGATATCTTTATCTTTAACGGGAAGCTTAATACCAAAATTTATGATAAAAGAGATGATTTTTCATTTCCTATTGTGAATTATCCATTTTAGATAGTGACGTTCCTTGTCGCCATCTTATGGTGTTTATATATCTCAACTTGTTCGATTCGCTTGTGTATGTAACAACGTATTTGATTTCAACGAAAGAAATCTCTGTATTACTGAAAATTATTACACCAGGGTTTTCGATATCACAAACTAGTCAAAACATTTACTAAATTTTATCATAGTAACAAGGACATCATTCGTAAATATAAATCAACATGCAGACATCTTATACGTTCAGGTATTTCACATCCAATATTTTATGGTAATATTCTTCACAAAGCTTAAAAATGTCGGCATTCACCTCAAAAGCTAACCAAACCTTTAAACAGACTTATTTGGAAAGGATATAGTTACGATACTGTTGTCAAGTCATTAAGGATTGCATATTTTGGTATTAATATTGATTCACTCATAGGGTCTTTGCATCGGAAATAAACACATCTATTCTAAAACCAGTTGTTGGCATGATACGGGTTATGTTCTTCTCATATATTTTATGATGGTATGATACTAAACCCTAATGGGATGGATTGTACTTGATTTTCATATGATGAAGACATAATCTTTCAATCAGTTTAATTGAGGTCTGGAGCTGGCATGTCAGTAACTGCTAGTAGTCCTTTGTTCATTTATGTATCATTGTCATTTTGCTTAGTTTCTTTTGTTACCTATTCTGACATCGGACTCGGACTTCTTTTAAACTGAGTTTTACTGTGCGTATTGCTATGTGTTTCTTTATTCTACATTGGCTAGAGGTATAGGGAGAGGGTTGAGATCTCACAAAACATGTTTAACCCCGCCGCATTTTAGCGCCTGTCCCAAGTCAGGAGCCTCTGGCCTTTGTTAGTCTAGTATGTTTTCTAATTTTAGTTCATTTATATGTTTTAGAGTTTAGTGTGACGTCCATTTTAACTGAACTAGCACACAATTTTAGTTAGGGGCCAGCTGAGGACCACCTCCGGGTGCGGGATTTTCTCGCTGCATTTAAGACCCATTGGTGGCCTTCGGCTGTTGTCTGCTCTTTGGTCGGGTTGTTGTCTCTTTGACAATTTGTCTCGTGGCAATTTCCGTATAAACTTCATGGTCTTGCAAAATTTCCTGCTTACCGTTTAAGGCGACTGATATTACCACAAATATATCTGTCCAATAAACTTTACAGCAAAATGACATTGAATTTCAAACTAGAAAATTTTTTGTCTGATACCATAAAAAAAGGCGGAAAATCTATTTTTTTACGGTCATGATTTACTTACCTTGTTTTGGCGGCCTTTGTGGTGATATTATGGTTCATAGCTATTGAACTTTTGATAATATCTGACGTCCAATATTTTTGAGCACTACTGGCATATTCTTTTTTAAATCGACTTACGGCGCATCGAATTGATTTTGTATCGTGATTTTACTGTTGTTATCGAGGGCTACAGTTTTGAAAGGTGAGCGATACAGGTTCCCTAGAGCCTCTAGTTTCTTTATCTTAAATTTTTTCGTGCAATTTGAAAAAATAATATTAACAACGTTTATTGTTTGCAGGGCCTTCCTCTCTAGTTCATATTCACCAAAAGGAAGATCCTACATGGATAGACATATCTTTAAAGGTAGCGATTTCACTAAAGACATATACACTACGGAAGAATGTGAAAATACATAAACTCATACCTTCATAATAAAAATAAGGAGATGTGGTATGATTGCAATGAAAAAAACTATCCACCAGAGACAAAAGAATGAGGATTTAAACAAATACAGGTCACTGTATGGTCTTCAACTCTGAAAAGAATTCTAAACTGTATAGTAAGCTAAACAAAGTTTTTAAAACAGGGCCGGATGGCCAAATGGGAAACAACTTAAAAGAGAAAACCGACGGCTGTTTTATACTACAATTATAGCAGGCAACAACCAACGATAAACACTTGATAGTAATCACTGGTTATTTTCCATACAGTATGAAATTTATAAGTCTAGCCTCCTCCCCCCAAGAAACAACTGAGACTATGGCTAACATTTTAGATAAAACACATGATAAATGAATATAATTTTTATAGTTGTATGATAGATACATAAGTATTTATACACGAATTTAAATTTAACAGGTGGACATTCAATACAAAATTTATATTGAAAAATAAAATTAATATATGACATATATGCTAAAATGCATGAAAAATAGGCTAGATTACACCCATCCGTCACCTGAAATTTTCTTATTATAAATGCGAGTTATATATTTTCGACAGAAAGACATTGAACTGGATATCCCCGACAAAAACGAGATAAAAATTAAAGAAAAGGAGGAAATGAAGAAGGGAACAGGAACAAACAATTTATTTAAAGATGCTAAAAAAAGAAGGCAGAAGGAGGATAACCAAGCTAAAAAGAAACAAACAACAGGTATAACAAAAGTATAAACAAATGTCATTAATATAAGTGAAATGATATATATATATTTCTCTAATTCTTCGTCAATTTATGCCTTTCTGCACCCATTGTATAAAAAATTTAATCAACGTGTGGTTCGTTTGATCTCAGTTGTTCATTGGTTAAAATCCAATTATGACGTCGAATTTACTTGCTTTCCTCTGAATTTCCTATTGTGACGGCATGAAAAAAGGCGACCATGCCTGATGACATAGAAAGACCACATCTTTTTACAGATCATTCGAAAAGACGGAATAAGTTTGCCTGCATATTGTTTGAAAATCATTAGAGAAACAGATTCCACCACCAAATCTCGTGTAATACGATATTTATCCACTCTCGACAGTTAAATTTTAATATTTAAAACGCTCGGCGAGCCTTGCGTTTTAAATTTGAAAATTTAACTGTCTCGAGTGGATAAACATCGTATCACACTCGATGCAGTGGTAGAATCTATATATATATATGTCTGTTCATTGTTGTATATGAAAATGAGGAGATGTGGTATGATTACCAATGATACAACTATATATTTAAGATCAAAGTACAATTATGTGAACAATTACAGGTCACCGTTTGACCTTCAACATTGAGAAAAATCCCATACCCAAAGTAATCTATAAAAGGCCCCGAGAGGACAAAATGTGAGATAAATTGAAAGAGAAAACTGACGGCCTGATTTACACTACAACATGAAGTAAAACGAAAAAACAATTAAAGTAGATAGCCACAAACGATAACCACTGGATCATAGGCTCATGGTTTGTGGTGTTAAACATATACGTGAGCGCTCAACCCTCCCCTTCATAACAGCATTCCTCTGGTGCACTAATTACAAGGGTCAATTGTAAAATTTAAGTGAATAGAAACTTATTCCTAAAATTGAATAACTTAATCTTTCGTAAAATACACAAGACAGCGTGAAATATGAATTTCACGTAATACAGTTGTTTTGGCCTAAAAAGTTTTTATAGTGCATTGTGTTTCTTTTCAGATGGTCTGAGAAAGGCAAAGAAATCAACCTTACGAGATTTCATCAGTTCACTGCTGTCATGTTTTAGGAAACCAAAAAAAGGAGAAGAAATATAGACTACTTATCTATTTTATGGTCGTTTAAATTATGTATTATATTTTCTAATTAAATTATTATTTTTTTATATTATATCTTTTTGGTTTATTTATAGAATAATAAATTATAATGACAAACCAAACAAGGTAGATGTACTTTGAAATTGTAGAGGAAATTTTTTTTATCATTTAACTGTATCGTATCTAAACCTTATTAACTCCCCTCCGAGTTGATTACATTTGAGGAGGAGGTGGTTTGATCATGAACGAAAAACTTACAATTGTCTGTTAAAATAGGGAAAGTTAATGTGAAATAAAGTATGTCATATCTAAACCAAAGTACACGTAAAATATTATTTATATAAGTCTATGGACTTATCATTACAGTGGAGTGACAAGACAGGGTGATTTTCAACCTTACATGCAGGCTAAATCACGCATCAGTGTTTAAAGGAACATCTAAACTTTGTTTTTTATCTGGTCGTAGACTCCAAAATACGGTGTAGAATCTTTGAGTTGTCACTTTTTAACATATTTCCAGGAACTGCACTTTGGGAAGACCGGGCAAAAAAATGAATACGAAGCTATTGACTTTGCAAAATTATTATTTCCAGCCTGCAGTCCATTTATATCGAAACTAAGCGGCTATTTCTTTATTTGTCACTTCACTATTAGTAACTGGATGGGTGCCATAAATGTTGGACACGAACTTGGTATCCGAGGCAAGAAACATTTTGTTCCAGTTTAGGAAGCTCGCAATTACTGAAAGCAAGTACAATGTACTTACCATGCTATTACGAAATCATACCATCCTACGCTCTAATAATGGTTGCTGTACTTTATAGTAGATATTTTACAGCCACGTCATGAAAAATACAGGAAGACACCCCCTTGTGCCCAAAAAATCTACAAGGATACAGACAGAAAAAAAAAAACATATTTGAAACATTTTTGTATTGCCTCAAACTAAAGCACTATAATTAAATTAGCAAATTGATGTTTATCATAAAAAATACCAGACGCAGTGATTAAATAGTAACAATATAATTATGAAATTAGAAGATGTGATATGGTTGACAATTAGACAACTATCCTTCAGAGTTCAAATGGCTTAGATTTAAGCAATTTAAACGATTTTTGCGTTTTCTGCTTACGTCCTTTTGATTTTTATGTTCTCGAAAGTTTAAAGATATAGTTTGGTTTTCCAAAGTTTTAGTGATCTTTAGTCTAAAGCGAACCACATGAAAATAATAATTAGAAGATGTGGTATGATTGCCAATGAAACAAATTTCCTCAAGACACCAAACGACGTAGCAATAAGCAACTATAGGTCACCGTACAGGTTCTTCAAGAAACATGTATCGTGCACATGGAAGTCGGTATAATATCTGTTTTACTGCATAATTAAATATTTATTTTCACATTATCCTTGAAAAGGATCAAAAGTCTAAGCTTTTACTGATATACACCGTTACATTTTGCTCACCACCCAGGTAACAATCAGTCTAATATTATAGAAATCCGCAGTGAACCTTGACTATCATTATTTTTCCCATGAGAAATACATGGCAAAAAATAATTGTTGACATTGCCTCTCTCGCAAGTTGTTGAAGAGAAATATTCGCTTTCTTCGAAATAATAATCTTCGGCCTTGTGTTGAAAATCTGCGGCCCACCACAGATTTTTGATTTATAGTATTCCTCCTGTCGATTTTTGGTTAGATAAAAAAAATTCTTCGACCTTGTGTTGAAACTCTGCATGGTTATAGTCGCAGTTTATTATTTCTAGGAATGCAGAACATTTACTTAGATAAAATAAAAATCTGCGTGAGCGGGAATTTTAAGGCCGACGATGTATTTCTTTCCATGTATACCTTATAGGAAAAATAATAATAATGGTTCACGACTTTTCGTAGTATATAGTTATTTGCTATCATAATAAAAAAAAATCAAAAGTAAACTTTTCTTTTTTAAGGCAGAGAAAAATATGTTTCTTAGATTGCTTTGTTCATACAAATCTAGGTTTCTATGAAAAGGTATATACAAATTTCTAGGTATCCAGTTTCATATTTACAACTCGAGTAATCTTTTAATTGGTCTATCGATAGTTTAGCACATACTTACAACTTCTCGTCCAATCAAATTGCTTGAATTTGCCTCCTAATTTTCATAGTACATACTTTTTCCGTGTACTAAGTAACTACGCATGAATGACCACAAAGGTAGGATTTCATTGTATCCTAATCAAGATATTAACACAAAAATTGCCACTTGCTATTTGGAAATAAAATGCTGTGTTACAAATTAAATTAAATAGTTTGTAATATAGTTTTCACATTGATTTTTAAATATCCTGCTATTAAATAAAATCTTTGGATCTAAAAAATGTTTTTGACGATTGCAAATTTCTTTCATTTAAATAAAGAGTAACAAATATGGTTCTTTATACCTTGATTAGAGTACAACGCCATCTTAAAATTGTGATAATTTATCGTCCATGCAATTACTTTGTACATAAAAAAGTGTGTACTATGAAACCTTGTGAAGGGAAATTAAGGCAACTTGATCTATTTCATCATGAATTGATTGATTGATTGATTATTGGTTGCTTAATGTCCAGTGGCAAATATTTCATGCATGTTCAGGACGATGTCATTAATTGAAAAACCGTAATAATGTCTGAAGAGAATGTGCCACCTATATATATATATGTATATACATGTTCTGATACATCTTTTAGTTTTACTAAACATAAACCCTAGTATCTTTGATTTATTAGTAGTTGCTTTTAATGACTATTCGCTAGACTATCGATGGGAACATAACAAGGGCGGATCCAGCCATTTTTAAAAGGGGGTTCTAACCCAGGATAAGTGAGGGGGAGGTCCAACCATATGTCCCCATTCAAAAGCATTGATCGTCCAAGAATGGGGGTTTTCCATATGGGGGTATATGTGGGGGAAGGGTCCGTATGCGCACCGAAGTCATGGCAAAATATTCAATTTGTTGATTGTGGCCATTATCCGGTAGAAGTAGAAGTAGAAGAGCTGAAGCTGAGATTAGTTTGAAGAGGTTGGTTCGCTACAAGAAAATCAGTAGGAGTTGTTGGGGAGCCATTGGATAAGTTTGATACGGGGTTCCGATTGAAGTTTGACCGTATGTGTTTAAATGGTGTAAATGACTCGGGTTACCATATAATATGTTGTGAGTTGTACTTAGTTGGTCCGCTACTGGAGTATTAGGTGTATTGCGGTTAACACTTTGTACTTTGTTTACACTGGCGTCCATTTTTGTTGTTTTTGACTGTGGTGGTGTCTTACTTGAACTTCGTTTCCTTTTATTCTGTCCTTTTCCTTTTCCCTTTTTCGATCCCATGTGCACTCAAGTTGTTGCTCAATGATCTAATGTTAGACATGTTATATAAAAAAGTTCCAATACATTCCACAAAACATTTGATATACACCGTTACATTTTGCTCACCACCCAGGGAAGTTATTAACGATTAAAATTCTAATATTATAAATTGACAATACAATATTGTTTTTGCTAAATACGCCTGTCGTTAGCTTTGTTTACGCACACATACACACATTCTTTTACTTTCACTTGCATTTACATAACATACTTTAACTTGTTTTTTTTATAAGAAAATTGTGATTTGGCAATGATCTGCTCTTTATAAACATAATTTATTCATTGTAAATTCATTATTTTATATCAAAGATTGAATCAAAAGTAATTAATTTTAATTAGTAAAAATGCAATATACTAGGGGCCAACATTTTCTTTTCTATATAATGGTCATTTGCCTGGTATTTTCTTATTTTAACTTTAAGCTCTAGAATAATAATAAAATACTCGGTGGTGTCTTATCATACAATTTGCATATGTACATACAGTTTTTTGCAATTATAATCAACAAATTCAAAAGTAAGCTTTCTTTTCTAAGGCCAAGAAAAATGAGTTTCTTTGATAGCTTTGTTCTTTTTCATGACATATATATTTTTTTAATATTAAGATAAGAATTAAACATCTGCCTTTTTTTCTGTTCAGATGAACATGATCTCATACATTTGTAATGTGGTATACAATTAAAAACAAAATAATACAAGTTGGAGGCGAGAAAAGTCAATTTGGAAGTGAGAAATGTCAATTTGGAAGGGAGAAATGTCACGTTAGAACTGAAAAATGTCAAGTTAGAAGCGAGAAAGGTTAATTTGGAAGTGAAAAATGTTTACCTGAAATCGATAAATTAGATTAAAAACAAGGATAAAACTTAATGCCCCCTCCGCCGCTGCGGGGGCATAAAAAAGAATGGCAATTCCAAATAATCCGATTCGTTTTTTTTTATTAAATGTGGTTCTGACAAAGCTTTTCTCGTGAGCAATGTGCACCCATTCCTGCTATTCCAACTGCTATATTTTTTTAAAAATTAACCTAAGTATAGCATTTAGAATTTGTTTACATGTTCAGGAATAATATGTTCTTACAACCTCAAAGCACATTCCTGAGACTGTACATTTTAGTAATGGTTAAAACTTTTTTGCAAATGGCCCTATGGTGTGAAATAAAATAACGGGACATTGCGCTTTCTCTTCGTTTATCCACGTTATTATATTTTCTATCAAATCTACTAATGTTATTGGTTGCTTCGTTTATCTGCCACTAGTCTAAATTATTCCATGATCGAATCACAATATCTTTATGAAATAATAGATTATTTTTCAAATATTATAAGATAAAACCATTCTAGTAAATTCGTGTTTAATACAATATATTTCTGTTTGTTGTTTTAAACAGTCTACACATCAACGTGATTTTAATGCCAAAAGTAACTATATACAACTGCAATTTTATTTGAAAATCTCTGACATTTAAATTTTTTTGCATAGGTGCTATTTACAGCATATTATATTGTGAAGAAAAACCATATCTAAATTTGGTTAGAATATCACACCAACATCGTAAACTGTTAGTGACGACAGTTATTTTTGTAACGCTGTCAAAATCCTACTGTTTCAGTTTAATCTTGATGGTCAAGAAAAAGAGGTCAAAATACTCATCATAAAAGTTTTCTTATCTTATATACCATAAAGTAAACCAAACGATATGTAAGCAAACGGACTGGACAATTATTTAAAACAAAGTGTTTATAAAAGATCATACAATTGTTTATAGAGGATCATACAATTGTTTATAGGAGATCATACAATTGTTTATAGGAGATCATACAATTGTTTATAGAGGATCATACAATTGTTTATAGAAGATCATACAATTATACTGAACAATTATGGATAATGTAGAAATTATTGGGAATACAGAAAATTCTTCATTACCTTTATCAAACGATACCACCGAAAATACATACATGTATCAAGTAACAAGTGGGAACTTTTTAACAGTGTCTTTAACATCATTTGAAAGTGTCTTTGAGCATAAGATCATGGTACTTGCTTTCTGCTATATACCTCTTTTCTTCTTAATTATGATCATTGTAAGACTTGTATTTGTTCTGAAAACACAGGAAACATTACAGACACCTAGAAATATTTTAATCGCTGCATACATAATAAGTGATGGATTTATAATTCTGAATCGGACTGTATTTATTACTTCTATTTTAACAAGTGAAGAAGTAATACTGAGGCAACATTGTGTTGTCCTAGAATTGTTTCTGACTTGTTTTTTCTTCCAAAGTAATTTGATTTTCTTAACACTTTTGTCAATTGAAAAACTGCTCTTTATCAACTACGTATATATTCACAATCGTGTGTTCTGTTCTGTTAAAAGG
Source organism: Mytilus coruscus (assembly GCA_017311375.1). Taxonomy (NCBI): domain Eukaryota; kingdom Metazoa; phylum Mollusca; class Bivalvia; order Mytilida; family Mytilidae; genus Mytilus; species Mytilus coruscus. Next base: position 68,261,985 of record CM029596.1, read on the forward strand.
ACAATTGCATATATCTTTACTGCTGGGTTTTTTTCACTGCTAATATTTTTGAAAATGTTCATGACCAATCCAACTGTCAGTGTTCTGTCTCCTGGATTTCTACATTTATATCCGGACAATGCTCATTACATTGATACACTGCCTATAACATCGGCTCTAGTTTCGGTAATCTGTATCGTAGTGTGTATTGGAAGCAGCTTCAAAGTTCTACACTTTGCTTTAAAACAGTCCATCAGAAACGAAACTACTTACATGGGTATAAGGACTGGTTGTGTTAGGTCTGTTGTTGATAAACAATTTTGTCAAACTTTATTTTCAAAATCCAAATATATCATATTTCCAGTCATGTGCATTCCCTTTGAATACGTATTTCAGATACCTGCAATTATAATGAATTTTTCAGACTCAACACAAAGAGGTATTTTAACAACTTTAATGATAGTACGTATTTTCCATCCATGTTTTCTCTTTGGTAGTAATAGATCATTAAGAAATGCCCTTTTGAGCAGAAGAAATCCAGCTCCTTTTTGGCTACAAGATATCCAACGGGAAATTATTTCGCTGCGAGTTGGGCATAGTTCAGTGATAGAAAATAGTCAGTAAAGATACATCATTGTGGTTTCAAGCTCGATACTATTTACTCAAAACAATATGGAGATGACAAACCCTTGCATAAATTCAAATCAAAATTAAGACTATCGTGACTCTGATCAATTCTCTTGTCATTGATTTTAATCTGATATTTTTTTTTCAGTTTTCGCTAGAATTGTATATAAGTGTTAACTACTATTGATGTAAATTATTCTTATATTCAAATATAAATCCAATAAAGAAATAAAACAAAAGTGTTACATTTTTTCTTCTCAATTTATTTATATAAATGAGAAGTTGTATGATTTCCAATGACACAACTATCCATCAGAGTCGAAATCTCGTGGATGTAAATGTTAGTAACTGTGTGTCACCGTATGGCCTTCAACAATGAGCAAACATATACCGTATAGTCAGCTATGAAAGGCACCGGCATGACAAAATATGAACAAATTCAAACGAGAAACCAAACGGCCTGATTTGTGACAAAACAATAAACGAAAAACAAATATGACAGACAGCAACCGACGACAACCACTACAGGCTCTTTACTTAAAATATGACGGGGTTAAAATGTAACATGATTGTGAGTGCTCAAACCGTTATATTGACAAAATTTGGAGAGCAACTCCAACTGACATAATAGATTAATTTGAGTATAATTGGGATCTAGCGGCCAAAATAAAATTGAGCAAACATACATCACAAATACACAACACAACTGAATAACAAATTCAAACAAATCTACAAATAAATTTGACAAAGACGCCAGCAAAAAAATGTTATTGTAGTTCATATTAGATCTGACAAGGACGCAAAAAAAAAAATTGTTTATAGTTGATAGTACATACAGTTATGCCGTACTGGTATACACTTTATCGATACGGAACAAATTATATATAAATACAAGAGCAAACAAAAAGAAGACAACACTGTTAAAACCCTTGCTTTCGAATCGCATCTTCGGGCCCATCAGCACTAGGAACGTCAAAAGCCCAAAACTCAATAACTGGATGCACAAATACCGTGCCACGCCAAGAGTCATACGACCAAAAGGGGGGAAAATAGCACATAGACAAATAAAAGGAAAAGTGTTAAGTAAATAAAAAGACACCGACTTCAGCACATATGATCTATAACTAAAGACCATCTTTTTATTATTTGTGAAGTAGACACGGAATATTTATCTTTTATGTCTTGGTACATTCCGATGAACTTTTTGGAAAGTTTCTCCCTTTTCACTCTAGTTTTCATCAGAATTAAGGAAGAAAACGGAAAAAAAGTCGTCATTGAAGGACAATAACTCCTAAAATGTGTCATCTGATGATTTCTTTTATCTTGACTTATTTAAAGATCGTGTCTTGATGGTTAATTTTCCTATTTAATGTATCCCTCTGTCTTCCATAGTTTTCATAAAAAAAAAAAAAAAAAAAAAAAATATGGAGAGAAAAAAAAACACCATTGAATGGCGATTACTCCTAAAAGGGATCGTCTGATGATATTTTTTTTTTTCATGTTGACCTTTTTGTAGATCGTGACTAGATCATCAGTTTTGCTGATTAAAGTTTCTCTCAATCTATCTAGTTTTAAAGGTTATAACAAATGTATGATCTCTCGGAATTTTATGAAATTTTGCATACACCTAGAGCATGAGGAACAGCATATAAACATCGAATAAAATTACATATATAACTTTTTTACTTTTGGAGATATAGCAAATAAAATAACCAGAAAATAGTAGTACAGATATATAAAATACACGTAAATATCGTAAAAAAGGTAAGCAATGTTGGCTTAGAATTAACATTTCTCGAAATCCTGTCCTACGAATTTTCTTTAAAAATAATATGTTATTGCTACTGAGATTTCCGTTTTATTGATATAAACTTTATAGGGGTCTCCAAATTCATTTTTTGAGTATGAATAGTTGAATCTTCTGTAGAGCGTGAAAAGTGCGCCAAATACTAGTAGGCAAAAATAATCGTGACGTCGTGCACGTGACTAGAAATCTTATTTTTGACGTTTTTAAATATTACAGACACGTGAGTGATTTATACAGCAAAAACGAATTCGGGGGAGGGGGGGGGGACGGAAATTTTAGGGGAAATAGCATATCAATTTTAAAGAAAATTGGTGGGAAATGTTTTTGAGAAAAGGCAATTTGAGGTCAAATTTTTCAATATTTGTTCGATATTTACGTGCATCCTATACCATTGTAATTAGAATATTGATCTGTGATTTCGTTATACTCATAAATTCTCTGGAAGGTCAGTTGTTACGTCACATAAGGTCACAAAAGGGAAACAAGTATGCATCTGTCTTAGATCTTCGACGCAAGTTACGATAGGTCGATATTTTGATTAGATTGTCCTATACATGTGTACTTCTTTCTACAGAATATTCAATTTGCTATATATCCGAACGTATAAAAATTACTTTTTTTTTCGATAATCATATGCAGATTCATAGGCTCAAACTGATGCAAAATTTCATAAAAATCAGAGAGATTGCTAGTTGACGTACTTGTTACCTTAAGGGTAACAATTCCTAACAACTTTGGTTCAAAAGAGAGTACATTCAGTACATTTTGACTCCATTCAGAACTTCTCTTTCTAATAACACTTTTCAAGATATTAATGATAACTGATTTACCCCTATGTTCTACTTAAGCGTTGGATTTCATGCAAGTTGGCAGGCAGAATCATCAGACACATTTTTTAACTAGATACCTTAAGGATGATTGTTGCCAAAGGTTCCAATTGGCAAAAGGTTCCAATTGACAAAGTAGTTTCAGAGGAGAAGATCTTTGAAGAAGAAAACAAACGACAACTAAAAGGCGGACACAAAGTTAAAAGAAAAGCTAATACTGGTCCTCTAGGCCAGGTTTGCATGTAATACTGATCCTCTAGGCCATGTTAGCATGTAATACTTGTCCTCTAGGCCAGGTTAGCATGTAAAAAGAAGTTTCCAATGAGAAAACTATGCAACAAAGACACAGAAAACAAGGTCACCATATGGCCTAACATAATGAGTAAAGTTATACTATATAGTAAGCTATGTAAACCCCAAACAAATAATGGACTGAATAATATTATCATAAACGGAAAACAATTACAACAGTCAACAACCAACGATAACCATTGATGTACAGACTCCTGGTTTGGGACATGTATAAGGAATATGGCGGAGTATAATAGGTTTAACCCCTCTTACCTGTGAGGGTGGTGTAACAACACAGCATTAGAACAAACTGTTGAGACAGAGCTTGGCTCATCATTGACGCACCAAAGTGAATAAAGAAATGACAAAAGATTCAAAGTACTCGCATATGCTGAAAGCTAGTTCAAAATTCAATTTCAACAATTAAATAGATGTTTTTGCTTGGACGCATTAAATTTATAATGTGTTGTTTTCATTTTTTAATATAATATGTTTATTTCTAGATAAGGTGGTTTGGGTCTTCTAGTTAGAGGTATGGTTTATTTTGTAGAAATGAAGTTTCTATCATGGTATTTTGAAATTTGATATACATATATATCAATGTCCATTTTATCTTTTTACAGATAGTGCATAATGCCTTTCTTTTGAAAGGATCACATGCAATGGGTTAAACGACCTTTTTAAATATTCATTTATCCCGTTTTCTGTGGATCAGTGGAAATATAGTAATCCACTGATGAAGAAGAAATCTCCTGACGAAGAAATGGAAGTGTGCTGATGAAGAAATGGTACTCTTGTGATGAAGAAAAATGGTAATCTGGTGATGAACAAATGGCAATTTGTCGAAGAAGAAACGGTAATCCGTTCATGAAGAAATGGTAATCTGGTGATGACGAATAGGTAATAGGGTGATGAAGAAATGGTAATCTGGTGATGAAGAAATGGTTATCCGTTGATAAAGAAATGTAATCTGCTGTATCTTAGAACATATCTCAGACCTCGCCTCGAAGTTGTCTTATGATGACCTTAGCAAAGATATCCTTAACCTGTCGCAAGTTCTCTAAATTTTAAAATATCAACATGGATTTATTGAAAAATTCATTGAAATGTAGTATGTGTTTCCCATAAATTACTAAACGTATTGACTAATATTCCATAATAAGATAATTTGCAAAATTAATATAAATAATAAGTGTATTTATATAAATAATCTCTTAATAATATATCAATATACATATGAAAATTCAAATACAAAATGGAGAAAAAAAAAAGAATAAAATGATGACAATCTTTTGTGTACAAGTGAGTTGAATTCAGTGTGTCACTGTATCGGTTATAATAAGGTTAAAGGATCAAATCGTTCATTCTTGCTAAAATACATCGAATGTTCATTGTTGGTAAATCATTTTGATAAAACGTCAACCTATAAAGATTTAGTTGTGAGCAGGAAAAGAAGTCCCAATTTCACAGACAACTAATGCTTGTGTATGGGGACATATGGTTGAAACCCCCCTTTTTATATGACTTGCATGTGTTGGAGCCCCCTTTTAAAAAGGATGGATCCACCCCTGGAGGGCCAATGAGACAACTCTCCATCCAAAACACAATGTCGTTAAAGTAAGCAATTATAGGTTACGGTACAACCTTTAACGCGGAGCTTAGGTTCACACTAAACAGCAATGTATAAAGGGCCACAAAATGACGTGTGACTTGGGATAGATACATATAAAATGCAGCCGGGTTAAACTTTTACACCAGTACGACCCCCCATTTTATACTACATTAATATGCAATACAATTTCCAGTGACTTAATGTTTATTATATACCTCCTGGCAAACAAAGATTGAGCATATAGGAACCACTCTGTCCGTCCGTCTGTCTGTCCTTCCAACGTTGAACGAATCCTTAAAGGTCCCAAAAAGGCTTATTGGATTTTTATTATAATTTACACAGCTGTAGTTCACTACCTGAAATGCGAATTAAAGAAAAAACTCCGAGGAAAAAAAAATTGTGTTATGTTTAAAATGTTAGAGTGAGTGCATCACGTGCACTTTTTATACGCCCGTTTATGGGACGTATTATGGTATACCGTTGTCCGTCCGTCTGTCCGTCCGTCCGTCGTCAACATGTCGTACACTAACTCAAAAACTCTTCAGCCAATTGCATGAAACTTTGGTGAATTGTTTATATCCATTGACGTGAGCTTCCTTTTAATTTTATAAATTTTAGATTTGACGTTTCCGAGTTATGGGGTTTTGGAATTTTCCAGTTTTCGGACAATAACTCAAAAATGTTTTGAGCGGGTTTTGTGAAACTTTGGTGAATTGTTTATATGTACTGACGTAAGTTCCCTTTCGATTTTTATAAATTTTAGGTTTTACGTTTCCGAGTAATGGGATTTTATTCATAAAAAAGGTTTTCAAGTTTGCGGACAATGACTCAAAAGTGCTTTGAACAGTTTTCATTAAACTTTGGTGACTGTTTTATATCTATTAGAATAACCTCCCTTTAGTTTTTTTTTATAAATTTCTGATATGACATTGAGGAGTTATGGAACTTTATTCTTTGAAAAAGCGATGGGCGCAGCTCTTTATTTACGTGTGGTACGATAGCTCGTTTGCTTTAACAAAATAAATGTATAACAAAGTGTCGGGACTAACATTAGGAGGTTTCATAACTAGTTTGAAGCATTATGCCTGTTTTATCTTTAAGACTCGCATTGCTCTTTATCTGTTATTTTCAATCTGTTACAATGTAAAAACGATGAATATAAATCAGTACATTCTATTTCAGAACCAAGCTGCTCATTCTTGACAGATACCTCCAAGGTTTCATGTATGATAGGAGTGGCACCAATCGCCTAATCGACAATGAAATCTAACAAGACGCTCGAGGACAAAACAACACAGAGTTTGATTGCCGTCGAAGAGAGACGACTGAAAATAAAAGAATAAAGGCTTTGTGTCAAAAAACAGAGATTGACCATGGTGTTGGAAAGACTTGCAATAGAAAGACAGCGATTTTACATTGAACAACACGAATACCAACTGTATATGGAACAGATGAACATTAATTTCGCAAAAATGGGAGTCCAAGTGTTAGACCAACAAACACGGAACACACCTGATGATGCCTAGATTTAAACTTTATATAACTCGCATAATGTTTTATTATAACTTTTGTTCTATCTTAATTCATTTGAATCATTAGTGAGTCTAGTGGGTTTTTTTTTAAAGGTGTCAACCTAAGCACTGAAGGATTAATAAAATTTCTGCACAATGTGTAGAGGATTAAATAAATCTCTGGTAGTTAAAATTGCAGAAAACACAACATAAAAAGCATTTAAATGATACAATTTATTTTATGTCCAAATCTTCCACTTATCAGCCTGTTTCGAACATTTGCACCATAATTCAAATGGCCGACATACTGTTGTCTGTCTGTCTATGAATCCCTGGTTTAGGTGATTCCCGCCAATGTCTGTCGGCATTGGAATTCTATTTGTTATACACATATGTAAAACAGCCACAGCAATAAAAATGTCACAGCGTTTTAATGGTCTGTGAAGCAATGTACCAGCACTTGCATTTACGCAATGGAAAACGTGATTTTAAAACTCTAAAACTTCTTTCGACAACGCTCATTGTCTTCATATGGGAAGCATTCTATCTTTGTTGATTTCTCGTTGTTGGGTTCAGCACAGGAGTTAGAAGCCATGGTCTAAGTGGATACCCACTATCTCCTAATAGCCTTCCATGATCAATTGTTCTATCCTCAAACATTGCACTTAAGCTAGAATTAGCCCAAATGAAGGAATCATGAGTTGCACCTGGCCATTTAGCTTCAATGTTCAGAAATTTTATGTCAGAGTCACATACTCCTTGAACATTAATAGAGTCATAGTTTTTTCTGTTCACATATAAATGTTCATCTTCTAATGAGATTCTTAACTTATGACTATCATAAGATCATTAGACACCTCTCGTGTCGTCCTTACTTTATGACCAACTTTAAGAGATGTCCTAAGTTAGGACCACTTTGTGAAACCCACTTAGGACTAAGTTATGTTCTAAGACCATCCTAAGAAATGTCTTAGTCATAAGACAGCTTTGTGAAACTGGCCCATGGATTTGCAGCCCCCTAATAAAAACCATACAACCCTGAAATCAAGAGACTTATTATAACCATTTACTAGTAGATATTTGTATAGAGGATCTACATAAATTTACTCACAACAAAGGATTTTATGTTTCAACGAAAAGATAGAACCACATCCTGTATACTTGTTTTCCTTCTCCAGGATGAATATGTACAGGGGGTCAAACATAGGCTCTGCCTCAGTTTTTTAAGATGAAATTTAAATAAAATATTGCAAAAAGCAACAAACCCTTGAAAAAAAACACTATTTCGCATTGTTATTATCTTAGTTTAAATTGTATATACATGTAAATAGACTTTTCATTTGTGATTGAATTCAGATAGTCAACTTAAAAAAAGTTTAAGTTTTTCAAATCAGCTTGGATTTTCATAAAACTTCAGAACTATCTCCTTTATACATTGTTCTTATAGCTTACAATTTTTTTTGTCATTTGATATTATTGTCAAATTTTATGTGTTTAATGAATAGGTAGAAATTTGTATGAGTTTTTCAGATGGAAATAAATGCAGATAATCAACAATAAAAATTTTCAAAATACTTGGAATTTTCATGAAATTTTACAGTCATCTCATCTATATACCGGTCTGACAATTTGCAACAATTTCACTTCATTTATTTATTGTGTTTTTAGTTTTAAAGATATACTGTTTGTAATTAGAAAACCAAGTCAATTCGGTTGAGGCCCCCATCCACAGAATGAATTCCCCCATCCCCCAAAAAAAAAAAATAAGTATTTGAAACACCACTATTCTTAGTAAAAAAAATATGTTGCCCTGTTAAGTAGATATAAGAAGATGTGGTATGAGTGCCAATGAGACAACTCTCCATCCAAGTCAAAATTAATAAATGTAAACCATTATAGGTCAAAGTACGGTCTTCAACACGGAGCCTAGGCTCACACCGAACAGCAAGCTATAAAGGGCCCCAAAAATTACTAGTGTAAAACCATTCAAACGGGAAAACCAACGGTCTAATCTATATAAAAACGAGAAACACTTATGAACCACATCAACAAACGACAACTACTGAACATCAGATTCCTGACTTAGGACAGGTGCAAACAAATGCAGCGGGTTTAAACGTTTTAATGGTACCAAACCTTCACCCTTTTTCTGAAACAATAGTGTAACATCACAACATAGAAAGACACACTATAAAATATCAACTGAAATAGCTTAACTCAATCAAAGGACATAGTAACACCATTGAACATACACTGAACAAATAAATTTGACCTATGATACAATTTAAATTCAAAATAAATAAACTAAGGGAAGAATAATAAAAGTAACATGTTATATCGGTATGAAATGTTAAACAATTTAAGAAAAACAATATGCTCGAACAAAAATATCAGCCATTTGCAATAATTTTAAACACAGGTAAATAAAATAATTTTGTTGTTAGGTATACGTATACAGTTACAATAGAGAAAGGAAATATTTTAACAAAATAAATAATTTTGATGTTAATAGTACGAAGTGGAAATTTATATAAGTACCAAACACTTATCAAAGCTGGTATATAGACCAGATATAACCCTGAATAACATTAAATAAGACATATACAGTTAAAAAAATTATTTGCACTGCCCTAAAATTCACCCACACCCCTTTTCCCTCAGATGAATTTTGAACGGTTCCTAATCTTTGCTACTCTGATTTTAATATATTTTCTATGCACTCACCAAGATTTTTTTTAAATATGCGCCCCGCCAAATATCTCTTTAAAAACACTTATCGCCCGCTAATTATTTGCATCATAAAAATAATAAGCCCTGTCCATATTTGCACCGGCCCCACCCTCAGATGAATATTGCATAGTCCCTGACAATTACCCCCTCGCTCATAAGTTGTAACGTTCCTGGTTGATTTTTGGTTTGTAATATTGTTAAGTTAATACCAACGTGGTGTGTTTGTTATTGACAAAATTTGTTGCAGTTCGATTTTGACGTCTAATATTTCTTTTTTTTTTTTCTTATAATCAAATGTCACATGATTTGCACATGTATCAATGCCTTTTGACACCAGATTCATGACGCAAGAGAAAATAATTATTACAAAATATGAAAAAAAATTATCGTTAATTCATCTTATGCTTATGACGTCTTTATACTATATCTGTTAGTTGTGTACTGAAAGATATTTAAGTCTGAAGAAAATAGGATTTATTTCTTAGATGTAATTGGCTTTGAACTACCTTTCAGTAACAGCGAGTACTCTTAGATCTGTTTTTTGTTTCGTTTTTCTTTTAAGTTTCGTGTCGATTTGATGATTCAAGCCCTTTCCAACTGATTTTTACATCTTGTTCTTATGATGTGCTGTTACACCACTGTCCCAGGTTAGTGGGCTTGAGCGCTCACAAAAAAGGTTAACATTATTTATATGTCTGTCTCATGTCTGTAATTCTTGCAGATTACAAAGTTTTTTTGTGATTTGATAATATTTTCAAATTTTATGTGTTTAATGAATAGGTAGAAATTTATATGAGTTTTCAGATGGAAATAAATGCAGATAATCAACATAAAAATTTCTATAACTTTTCAAAATACTTGAAATTTTCATGAAATTTTATACTTATAGTCATCACATCTATATACCCGTCTGATAATTTGCAACAGTTTCACTTGATTTATTTATTGCTTTTTAAATTTAAAGATATACTGTTTGTCATTAGATAACCAAGTCAATAAGGTTGAGTCCCCATCCCCATCCCCAGCACCCCAAAAAAAAAAAAAAAGTAATTGAAACACCACTATTCTTAGTAAAAATTAATTCAGTTATTGTCGTTGACAGTTGTCTACCATATTTGTTTTTCGTTTATTGTTTTAGCATAAATCAATCCGTTGGTTTTTTCTTAATTCCGAGGCCTATTATACTCGTATATTCCTTCCAAGAGAATTGATTTCTAGTTGTTGGGTTCAGCATAGGAGTTAGAAGCCATGGTCTAAGTGGATACCCACTATCTCCTAATAGCCTTCCATGATCAATTGTTCCGCCCTCAAACATTTCACTTAAGCTAAAATTAGCCCAAATGAAGGCGTCATGAGTTGCACTTAGCCATTAAGCAACAATGTTCAGAAATTTCATGTCAGTCACATACTCCTTGAACATTAATAGATTGATAGTTTTTTTTGTTCACATATAAATGTTCATCTTCTAATGAGATTTCTTAACTTATGACTATCATACGACCACCATAAGACACCTCTCGTATAGTCCTAACTTTATGACCAGCTTTAAGAGATGTCCTCAGTTAGAACCACTTTGTGAAACCTACTTAGGACTAAGTTATGTCGTACGACCATTCTAAGAAATGACTTAGTCATAAGACAGCTTTGTGAAACTGGCCCATGGATTTGCAGCCCCCTTACAAAAACCAAACAACCCTGAAATTCAAGAGACTTATTATAACCATTTAGTAGTAGATATTTTAAAAGAGGAACTACATTAATTAACTCACAACATAGGATTTTGTTTCAACCAAAACATAGCGCCACATCCTGTATCTTTGTTTTCCTTCTGCAGGATGAATAGGTGCAGGGGAGTTAAACAAAGGCTCTGCCTCAGTTTTTTAAGATGAAATTTAACTAAAACATTGTAAAAAGCAACAAACCCTTGAAAAAAAAACACTATTTCGCTTTGTTATTATCTTAGTTTAATATGTATATACATGTAAATTCTAGCTAATTTGAAAATAAACCTACCTTAAAAAGGGACTTAAACTGATCAAAAGTAATCTTTAAAATTTATAATTTCTTTTTCAAATCATATGGGATTTTCATTAGTTTACTCCAATATCAACTCTTTTTACAAATTCCAAAGTTTATTTTAATCAAGTTTTTTATGCTTTCAAATGTTATAACATTTAAAAATAGGTGAAAAATAGACTTGTCATTTGTCATTGAATTCAGATAGTCAACCTAAAAAAAAGTTTGTGTTTTTCAAATCAGCTTGGATTTTCATAAAACTTCAGAACTATCTCCATTATACATTTTTCTTACAGATTACAAAGTTTTTTGCCATTTGATATTATTGTCAAATTTTATGTGTTTAATGAATAGGTAGAAATGTATATGAGTTTTTCAGATGGAAAGAAATGCAGATAATCAACATTAAAAATTTTCAAAATACTTGGAATTTTCATGAAATTTTACAGTCATCTCATCTATATACCGGTCTGACAATTTGCAACAATTTCACTTCATTTATTTATTGTGTTTTTAGTTTTAAAGATATACTATTTGTAATTAGATAACCAAGTCAATTCGGTTGAGGCCCCCATCCACAGCATGAATTCCCCCCTCCCCCCCAAAAAAAATAAGTATTTGAAACACCACTATTCTTAGTAAAAAAATATGTTGCCCTGTAAAGACATATACAGTTAAAAAATGATTTGCATTGCCCTAAAATTCACCCACACCCCTTTTCCCTCAGATGAATTTTGAACGGTTCCTAATCTTTGCTACTCTGATTTTAATATATTTTCTATGCACTCACCAAGAATTTGTTTTAAATATGCGCCCCGCCAAATGTCTCTTTAAAAACACTTATCGCCCGCTAATTATTTGCATCATAAAAATAATAAGCCCCGTCCATATTTGCACCGGCCCCACCCTCAGATGAATATTGCATAGTCCCTGACAATTACCCCCTCGCTCATAAGTTGTAACGTTCCTGGTTGATTTTTGGTTTGTAATATTGTAAAGTTAATACCAACGTGGTGTGTTTGTTATTGACAAAATTTGTTGCAGTTCGATTTTGACGTCTAATATTTCTTTTTTTTCCCTTATAATCAAATGTCACATGATTTGCACATGTATCAATTCCTTTTGACACCAGATTCATGACGTAAGAGAAAATAATTATTACAAAATATGAAAAAAAAATTATCGTTAATTCATCTTATGCTTATGACGTCTTTATACTATATCTGTTAGTTGTGTACTGAAAGATATTTAAGTCTGAAGAAAATAGGATTTATTTCTTAGATGTAATTGGCTTTGAACTACCTTTTAGTAACTTTGAGTACTCTTAGATCTGTTTTTGTTTCGTTTTTCTTTTTAAGTTTCGTGTCGATTTGATGATTCAAGCCCTTTCCAACTGATTTTACATCTTGTTCTTATGATGTGCTGTTACACCACTGTCCCAGGTTAGTGAGCTTGAGCGCTCACAAAAAGGTTAACATTATTTATATGTCTGTCTCATGTCTGTAATTCTTGCAGATTACAAAGTTTTTTTGTGATTTGATAATATTTTCAAATTTTATGTGTTTAATGAATAGGTAGAAATTTATATGAGTTTTTCAGATGGAAATAAATGCAGATAATCAACATAAAAAATTTCTATAACTTTTTCAAAATACTTGAAATTTTCATGAAATTTTATACTTATAGTCATCACATCTATATACCCGTCTGATAATTTGCAACAGTTTCACTTGATTTATTTATTGCTTTTTTAAATTTAAAGATATACTGTTTGTCATTAGATAACCAAGTCAATAAGGTTGAGTCCCCCATCCCCAGCATCCCCCCCAAAAAAAATAAGTAATTGAAACACCACTATTCTTAGTAAAAAAATATGTTGCCCTGTAAAGACATATACAGTTAAAAAAAATTATTTGCACGGCCCTAAAATTCACAAACACCCCTTTTCCCTCAGATGAATTTTGAACGGTTCCTAATCTTTGTAACTCTGATTTTATTACGTTTTCTATGCACTCACCAAGATTTTGTTTAAATATGCGCCCCGCAAAATGTTCTGTTTAAAAAAACTGATCGCCCGCTAGTTATTTGCATGAAAAAAGTATGCGCCCGTCCATATTTGCACCGGCCCCACCCTCAGATGAATATTGCATAGTCCCTGACAATTATCCCCCTCACTGTGATAAGCTGTAACGTTCTGGTTGATTTTTTGTTTGTAATATTGTAAAGTTAATACCAACGTGGTGTGTTTGTTATTGACACAATTTGTTGCAGTTCGATTTTGACGTCTAATATTTCTCTTTTTTTCCCTTATAATTAAATGTCACATGATTTGCACATGTATCAATGCCTTTTGACACAAGACTCATGACGTAAGAGAAAATGATTATTACGTAATATGAACTTTGAACTTATATTCGTTAATTCATCTTATGCTAATATACGTCTTTACACTATATCTGTTAGTTGTGTACTGAAAGATATTTAAGTCTGAAGAAAATAGGATCTATTTCTTAGATGTAATTGGCTTTGAACTACCTTTCAGTAACTTTGAGTACTCTTAGATCTGTACTTTGTTTCGTTTTTCTTTTGTGCTTCGTATCGATTTGACGAGTCAAGCCCTTTCCAACTGATTTTTACATCTTGTTCTTATGATGTGCTGTTACACCACTGTCCCTGATTAGTGAGCTTGAGCGCTCACAAACAAGTTTAACCCCGCCACATTAGCTATATGTCTGTCTCAAGTCTGTAATTCAGTTGGTGTCGTTGATAGTTGTCTACCATATTTGTTTTTCGTTTATTGTTTTAAGCATAAATCAATCCGTTGGTTTTCACTTTAAAAAGTGTTTCACACTTTTCTTCCGGGGCCTTTTATTGCTTACTAGAGAAAAACAAGCGACTTAACTTATACCTGCTGTATACTTAACGTAAGTATCAGTACATTTATAATGGAACATGCCTCAAATTTGATTATCTCCCGTCTGCCAGAATTATTCCAATTCAATTGTATAAGCATGTATGCATAATTGATTGGTTACTTATATATGATGTCAAGCTTTAAATTACCTAAAGTCAATATGAGTTGTTAATAATATAAGTCCATTTTATTCAGAAAACTTGGTTAAGCAACTTCCTAGTAAGCAGCAACCTCTTCCAGGGAAATCCTGTTATGAAAAGCAAGCCCTCGGAAATCGTATGAACTGGAAGGTATATTTTGGTTTTGATCGATGTTCCTGATTCAGTGTGTTAATTTCAACTGAATTTTCGTGTTTCTTTGTCTAGAGATCTCTTTTTTTCAGTGTAATGCATTCCCTTACTCACTTTCATCCATATTACAGATAAAGCCTTCTTCCTCTGGATAGTTGTATTCTTCTCTCATCTGTTCAATTTGTGTCCAGAATTCCAACTCGGCATTTGTCTGTGCTTCTTTTAAATTCAGTGAATAACTTCCTTGTTGAAGATTCTGTAAAAAGACGAACAGGAACAATTCATATCATCCATTGCTCAAACACTACAAACAGATAACTATTGAATTTAAAACATTTCTGTTTTCATCAATAAAAGAATAACATGTATAACATTATATTTTATTTTTCGACTGTGTATAAAATATATATCAATTTCGGTGAAATTTCCTGCATAAATAGTAAAGATGTACACAAAAAACAATAAATATGTTCAAAAACAGATAGTAGAAGTCAAGAATTAAGCCTTTCACAAGAACAAGATTAAATATATATACTCAAGATACACAATTTTGGTTTATGAAAATTGGTCAAATTACGTCTTGCACATATTTTCATACAACTACACAAGCTACACAAAATACAGGATAGTTTGACTGCATGTTCTGTTCCGAAACGCGCCAAAAAAGTCAAACAAGTCAAAAATTGGAAATTCTTTCGCAATGCTCTTTCTGTAATTGGAGGTTACACCGAATGCTTTTGCCCCATCTGGTCAATTCTAAGTATTCAATATTGTTCTATACAAGCCTTCATACTTTTGCCTGTAGAATTCTTCTTGAATTTTTTACGCCTTTGCCCAGAAGTCCCTTTCTTCTTCTGTTATTGAGTCCTTCTTAATCTGAGCAATCAACTTTTGTCTTTTCTGATTCTTAAAGTTCGTGTAAGTCAGTCATCTAAAACGACGAAGATAAATAGACTAAGATTCGTCTTCAAAATCAATCATGGCCTCCTTTTTGTCTTACGATATATTATTAAAATCTGTCATTATTTTTGATGATGTTTTAGATGATTGCAATTTCCGTCGACAGTTCCACGTGATACAAAACCATTTGTACTTTGAATTAACTAATATTAACTTCTTGATAAACTCTCCGTCTGTGTAATGAAATGGAAGGAATATGTTGGCGTTTGTTTTTGTTGCACTTCAGTGTTTCTGTTGTTCCGTTGTTTTCCTCTTATAGTTGATGTGTTTCCCTCGGTTTTGGTTTGTAACCCGTATTTGTTTTCTTTCAATCGATGTATGACTTTTGAACAGCGGTATACTAATGTTGCCTTTATTCATAGCCACTTGTGAGTAAATGTTACAGTTATGAATCTCGTCGTCTTGTGCTGGATTTTTTTTTATTATCGTACAAAAGCAATTTTTTAGTCTGCACACATAACGCTTAAGTATGCAGACTATCAGTCTAGATTGTATGTTTTTTTTTTTAATTTTTCTGACGACTGTCTTATGAAGAAGATGGTTAAGATTTGAAGTTTCCTTTGCATGAATTTAACAAGGGTTTTGTTGGGAACCCCTCTTACTCGGTGCTGCTATGGGCTTTTCACAAAGTGATCTCAGACGGAAATACAGGAACTCAGACTTTTCATTGAACTGGTATTCTATATGATATGTATTTTTTACAGAGTGACAGTTGTATATTTTAGCATTTGCATTTGAAATTTAGTAATCTTTTATAACCAGAAACTGTGATGAAAATGATATATGAAATAAAGTAACTGCTGATCAATAAATTATACCCTTTTTAGCTACTTTCCACTTTTCATACAACAAACCACAGTGCAAAATTCAATTTTTCCATTTATCAACACTCAGAAAAAAGAGATTATATAAAGTGCTTTGCCCGTACTAATATGTATACTATTTTGTATACCGCTTGCAATTAAACTGATAGAGATAACATAAAGAAGTTTATCCCCAAATCCTAGTTTAACCCCGTCTCATATTATTGTGCCTGTACCAATCCAGGAACGTCGCCCGATTAATAAAGTGCAATTTTTTTTTTTTTTTTTTTTTTTTTCGCATTTAGGAAATTTGATACTAGTATTTATAGACAGACCGTATGTTGATCTTCAAGATGTTTTTGTTTTGTCTTTTATGTTTGATTGCTGTCTGATTGGCATATACACACACCTCCTTTTATTCCTATTTATGGTAATTTTGACAACCAAGCAATGGCCTTGATTAAGTAAATAAAATAGTATTTCAGAAACAGCAATGGCACCCCTTTTGATTTTAGGTCGTCATCTAAATTATGAAATTTATCATTGCAAATCAAAAAATTATATTCCATAATTGATGCTTACACTTATGTCCACTAGCATGTATCCATGCATAATTATTTTTATTATTAATTGTTTTGGGCTTTAAACTAGCTTTCAGTAACTGCGAGTACTCTCAAATCGTATTTTAGTGTTAATTTGACCTGTTGACACAATTTGTAATACATTTCTGTTATTCAATGTTTACTTATTTTGTGTTATATCTCGTCTTACTATTTTTAATATGTACCACCTTTGATAAGTATTTAGTATAACGATAAATTTTCACTTCTGTACTCGTACTATGAACAACAAATTTATTTTGTAAAAAATGTTTCTGTACTCCTAACAACAAAATTATTATATTTAAATGTACCTGTATACGTAACTTTATTTAACGCCATTTTGTCCTAGGTTAAAGTTGTCTTTTTGTCATTGATACATCTTTTTTATTTATATTGTGTCATAGATCAAACTTATTCGTTCAGTGTATATTTACTTGTTTTTATGTATATCTTTTTGATCGAGTTAAGCCATTTCAATTGATATTTTATTGTGTGTCTTTTTATGTTGAAATGTTACACCACTGTTTCAGGTGAAGGTTTGCGCCTGTTAAAACGTTTAAACCCGCTGCATTTTTATGCACCTGTCCTAAGTTAGGAGCCTGTTGTTCAGTGTTTCTCGTTTTTTTTTATATAGATTAAACCGTTGGTTTTCCTGTTTGTATTGTTTTACACTAGTCATTTTGGGGCCCCTGAGGTAGCACTCCACAGTTAGGTGTGTAGTTTCGCATTTTGGCCCCGGTGGATTTTTCAAATATGAGATCTAGTGTGCAATAAAATTCATTTTTGGATAGCTGAAGATAAAAATAGCCTTCATAGATTATGTAATGTATGTAATATGGGCTGTTTTCTGTATGACAGTCCGTATTTGCATATCCATACCAAACATTGGTCCGGCAATTATTGTTATGTTTTTTTCCAACCTTTCGTCGCACGAACTTTGTGATTAAATTTTACGAAAAAAGGAGGCGAAAGACACCCATTTTTTATTTGATCATTTGGTAGATTAATGTCAACATTTTCTGAAAAGGTATCACTGGAAGGCATTGAAATTCTAGTTTGATCCAAATTTTGTGACATTTTCACCCCCCTTTTTGCAACATTTTATGGTAAATAAATGCAGAATGTTGCCATGGATACACAAGAAAGGAATTATATTTCACCATTTTAACTTTTGAAAATCAAATCTATGGAAGATACTGATTACATACATATGCACATGTATAACACAAACAGTTAGGTTAATGTATTAGAAAGACAGGAATAGAAGATGATAAAACATTTTGTGGTTCAATTTTAATTTTATTTTCTAACTGTGGAGTGCTACCTTATAGCTTGTTGTTCGGTGTGAGCCAAGGCTCCGTGTTGAAGGCCGTACTTTGACCTATAATTGTTTACTTTTTACACATTGTGACTTGGATAGATAGTTGTCTCATTGGCACTCATACCACATTTTCTTATTTATATAGTAATGGCATTTGGGTAGGATCTAGAAAAATGAATGAAAGATATCTTCATAAAGGAACCTGATATTAAACCATATTACCTTAAACATGTAGCTGTTTACGGATGATGAAGAGTTCAGTTTTGAAAAAGTTTTATTTTGAAAAACATTACACCAAATAGTTGATACTTCCATGCTACATGTAATATGATTTAGAATTTATACAGTTCATCTACAATTGTATTGACCATTGGTATGATTAAATATCTATATTCACATGCTTAGCTACATTTGAGTCTTTTGCAATAAAAAATAAATATGAAAATAGATTTTTATTTTTTGGCTAACAAAGACCAAAGGCCAAATGAACACATGTCAGGGTTACTTATGATGTTATGATGCTTAAAAATAGTGACCGTCGTTACAATTATCCGTAATATTCACAATAAGTCAGTAAAAATCTGTAAATCTGTTAAATATTGATCGCAAAATACAACGATCCGTGTCGATCATTTAACAACAACGTTAAAGACGTTGCCAGTGGTGTTACTGTGACGTTCTCTATATTGTTCTATGCGTACTTCTGGAAAGTAAAAACAAAATTGCGCAACGCAACATATACATTTAATGACATGCAGACAGCATTCCAAATAAACCATTGAACGTTCATTATTTGAATTAAAATCAATATAACTTAAATTCACTGTTCCTGTTGTAAGATAGTCGAGTTTCTGCTGTCCAGTATTTCTATCAAGCCATCTAGAAATATAAATCACGGACAACCAGAAACAAACAATACAAACATACGCACTGATCTGTAACAAGACAATAAGCCTTCAATTTTATTTTTAGACGCAGTGTGACTATAACCGGAAATCCAATATTGTTATCCTATTCATTAATAATAAATGGCCATAAATGCCGTATGATTTTTCAATGAAAATGATGCTCCAGTTATATGTTTTATATAAAGAAATGAATAATTGAGAGAAAATGCATGCTTATTTCATGGTTGTTAATTCGTTATGTGCAATTCTGTCCTGTTTTTTTTTTACCGACTATTTTAATTTCTTTTAACTAAAATTCGGAATTAAAAAAAAAAAAAAAAAAAACAGTAACTGTTGAATACTTATATCACCACGACTGTTTTAAATTCTTAATCATACACTATGTTTATTTTACTACTAGTGGGTCGGTACCGCTGGTGATGAACTTTCAGTTTGCGCCGGTACCGTCTTCACAACAGCAACTAGTTCGGTACTGGCAACAAGTCAACTGTAAATTTGATGTTTGTAAATAAAGAAATTTTACTATAACTAAGGTTCTCAGGTAAAGTTGACGGATAATAGAAGTTCAATTTAGGTCATAGATTTTGTTTCCTTGTTCGTTTAAAGTATTTTTTCTAGAAACACGTATGAGGGTATATTTGATAGGGACAGAAATTAGCCTTCCAACAGGCCACCTACGGACACCTCAGAGAGCTGTTACAAGGTTTTTAACGTGTAAAGAGCGTGACACTCTCTTTACACGAGGCATCGGATTTAACGTCTCCATTCTGACCGGACGTGGCTGCGTATGTGTATATCCCGCACAGCCAACGGACACCTCACTTTGGCGAGGGTTTTACTGCCGGTCGGAGGAAGGCCAATGGTGACGATATTTCTATTCCCCGGTCACCCTGGGGGTAGAGAAGTCATTAGTTTAATTTGGTTGAAATTTGTTTAGATTTCTACAAGAATTTAAATAACATGATTAAAATGGAACATTTTTACTGTGTTTTTTAAATATGCTTTGAGGTTATAAGTACATTACATCTTATTTTTGAACATGCAAACAAATCTTAAATACTTAAAAGATGGCTGAAATTTGTAATTTTAAACGATTTTGACAATTTCTGAATATTTATTAATATAAGAACGCATCGGAAGTGGCATTCTTTTCATTGCTCACCTGGCCCCAAGGGCCAATTTGAGCTTTTGTCAACATTGGCGTCCGTCGTTTGTCTGTTAACTTTTACAAAGATCTTTCTTCTGAAACTACAAGGCCAAATTTAACCAAACTTTGCCACAATCATTATTGAGGCATCTAGATGATCCCGCCTGACAACCAAGATGGCTGACATGGGTAGAAATAGAACAACGGGGGGAAAATGCAAGTTTTGTCTATTATTTTGAAAACTTAGCAATTTTATTCATGTTTGCAAATTATTTTGAAAACTTTTACCTGTAGAAAACCTATTTCAAACGGGATAGCACATCCTAATTTTTACGGAGATGTTGTTTACCGAGCCCGGAAATTTAGATACGACCCGGTTAAACTTATCGATCCTTTAAATAAACTTATTCTAAAGGTTACCAATTCAACACTGTAATTAGATTTTTGAATATAGTTTTTATTGGTATTAATATTGATTTTGCTATCAGTAAATTAAAATCAAACTAAATATTATTTTTATATATATAAGTACATTCATGGCTCTAATATCTGTCGATACCTGTATCTCGGCATTGTACAAGGTCATTTTTTCTCTGATTGTTAATGACATCTTTACACTAAATCCATTGGATGTTGGATGTGTACTGATTGATATTTTAGTCTTAGATTCATGATTTTTTTATTAGTTGTTATTGGCTTTGAACTAGCTGTCAGTAACTGCGAGTACTCTAAGGTCTGTACTTAGTGTCGTTTTGTTGTGGGGATGTATAACTACACTCCACGTCCACTCTGTGTTTTTGTCAGATGTATGTCTGCTTTGTATCTCTCTGATGAGTTAAGTCCTTTTCAACTGATTTTATAGTTTGTTCTTATGTTGCACTGTTACACAAATGTCTCAGATTAGGGTAGGGTTGGCGCCTTCAAACTATAATATATTGTATGAAAAGAACAAAGCAATCAAAGAAACATATTTTTCTCTACCTTAAAAAAGAATAGTTTACTTTTTTTTTTTTTTATTATGATAGCAAATAACTATATACTACGAAAAGCCGTGAACCATTATTATTATTTTTCCTTTAAGGCATACATGGAAAAAAATACATCGTCGGCCTTAAAATTTCCGCTCACGCAGATTTTTATTTTATCTAAGTAAATGTTCTGCATTCCTAGAAATAATAAACTGCGACTTTAACCATGCAGAGTTTCAACACAAGGTCGAACAATTATTTTTTTTGCCATGTATTTCTCATGGGAAAAACAATGATAATCGAGGTTCACTGCGGATTTCTATAATATTAGACTGATTGTTACATCGGTGGTGAGCAAAATGTAACGGTGTATATCAGTAAAAGCTTAGACTTTTGATCCTTTTCAAGGATAATGTGAAAATAAAGATTTAATTATGCAGTAAAACAGATATTATACCGATTTCCATGTGCACGATACATGTTTCCTGAAGAACCTGTACGGTGACCTATAGTTGTTTATTACTACGTCGTTTGGTGTCTTGAGGAAATTTGTTTCATTGGCAATCATACCACATCTTCTAATTTTTATCTTCATGCGGTTCGCTCTAGACTAAAGATCACTTAAACTTTGGAAAACCAAACTATATCTTTAAACTTTCGAGAGCATAAAATCAAAAGGACATAAGCAGAAAACGCTAAAATCGTTTAAATTGCTTAAATCTAAGCCATTTGACTTCTGATGGATATTTGTCTAATTGTCAACCATATCACATCTTCTAATTTCATAATGATATTGTTACTATTTAATCACTGCGTCTGGTATTTTTTGTGATAAACATCAATTTGCTTATGCGATACGGATTTTGCCATGTATTGATCTGTTTATCATATATTTTAACAAAATCAGATCCATAATATATATTAAAGGAGACAATCATTTGATTCTGAGGTGGGGGCTGGCAGATTTTTAGAAATAATTATGCAGGCCCTCATTTAGATAAGAAAAAATAATCTTGTCTTATCACACATGAAAAATAAATATTCTGGCTCCGAATAATTTTCATAATCATTTGCAAAGGTATCCAATGTTAACAGAAAATCTGGAAAGAAGTATAATCAGTTGTTGCTTCAGGGATATGCAGTGAACGTTCCCCCATGCTCCTTTTCACCTAAATAAATATAATTTCGTTCATGAAATCTATAAAAAAATTGTTTTAAATTAACTCGCTTATTTTACCATTTGAGATAATGAGACTCCTCTTTTCGTGGACCCACCTTCCAAGCACAAAATCTAGTGGAGAGAGAATGGGTATTTTGATCATTTTCCAAATTTTAAGTCTGAATCAGTGTCATAAATGACCCATTTTCTCTAACAAGTATTTTTTCAGAAATTCAAACTAAATTACGTTACATTTCGTATCATGCCAGCAACTGGACGTCCTAGGTCAAACTTTGACGTCATTCGATATGTGACGTCACGCTAGGTATGCGATACGGGTTTAGCTATGCGATACGGGGTATGCGATACGGGTTTGGCCATGCGATACGGGGTATGCGATACAGGGTAGGTGATACAGACTGGAAAAAAGAACCTTTATCAGATATACAAAATTGCTGTATTTAGTACTAAATATATGATAAAATAAAATAATAATTTAATTAGAAAATATAATACATAATTTAAACGACCATAAAATAGATAAGAAGTCTATATTTCTTCTCCTTTTTTTTGGTTTCCTGAAACATGACAGCAGTGAACTGATGAAATCTCCTAAGGTTGATTTCTTTGCCTTTCTCAGTCCATCTGAAAAGAAACACAATGCACTATAAAAACTTTTTAGGCCAAAACAACTGTATTACGTGAAATTAATATCCACGCTGTCTTGTGTATTTTACGAAAGATTAAGTTATTCAATTTTCATTTTAGGAATAAGTTTCTATTCACTTAAATTTTACAATTGACCCTTGTAATTAGTGCACAAGAAGAATGCTGTTATGAAGGGGATGGTTGAGCGCTCACGTATATGTTTAACACCGCTTTGTGTCTATCGTTTGTTGCTGTCTACTTTAATTGATTTTTCGTTTTACTTCATGTTGTAGTGTAAATCAGGCCGTCAGTTTTCTCTTTCAATTTATCTCACATTTTGTCATCCCGGGGCCTTTTATAGATTACTTTGGGTATGGGATTTTGCTCAATGTTGAAGGTCAAACGGTGACCTGTAATTGTTCACATAATTGTACTTTGATCTTAAATATATAGTTGTCTCATTGGTATATTGAAATAAGTCGTCTGGTGTGACAACAGCTGATATTTCTCGAGCTCTCTGTGTAAATGGGACTTAGTAATCTTTCAATAAATCAAAATTGCTCACAAATTTTGCTTTTCCAATGTTATCAATGCAGTCGTCTATCCTTGGAATCGGATAGGAATCAGATTTTGAAACAGAATTTACTTTTCTGAATTCAGTTACGAAACGAAATGTTTTATCTGGTTTTGGCACAAGGAGACAAGGAGAACTCCATTCACCGTTACTCGGCTCAATAATATCATTGTCAAGCATATATTTAATTTCTTATCTCATAAATTCAAGTTTGAGTGGATTGAGCCGGTAAGGATGTTGCTGAATTGGAGAAGCATCACCTACATCGACATCATGACAAACAGCAGTGGTTTTATTTGGCACATCTGGAAAAAGATTTTTTAAAAGAAAATACCAAAGCTTTTACTTTTTCTCTACGATCAAAAGAATCTAAATTTGACAAAATTTCTGAATTTTTCAATCTTACTGTCTCTTCAATAGTTTTAGAACTAAAAGGTGGTTCAATTAGATCTGGTTTGTCATGATTTTTCTCCAAATTAACCATGGCTACAGTGGCAACTGGTTTACTCTCACCTTCATTAGAACGCTCAAAATATGGTTTTAACGTATTAATGTGACACACTCTATTTTGTTTACGCCGACCTGGTGTTTTTACAATATAATTCAAATCATTGATTTTACTCTCTATGGTATAAGGATCACAATATTTAGCTTGTAATGGATGCCCAGGGACTGACAAAAATACAAGTACCTTATCACCAGGCTCAAAAAATCTGTCCCTGGCATTTTTGTCATACCATATTTTCATCTTATTCTGAACAGTTTTTAAATTGTTCTGAGGAATTTGACAAGCAGTATACAATTTTTCTTTAAATCTAGATACATAATCTAGAAGATTCAAGTCAGTGTGTTCAGTAAACCATTTTTCCTTAATCAACTTTAAAGGTCCCCTTACAGTATGACCAAATACCAACTAAAAGGGACTAAAACCAAGGGATTCTTGAACAGCCTCTCGGACCGTAAAAAGTAAAAATGTAACACCATCATCCCAGTCCCTGTCAAATTGAAGACAAACAGTTCTGATCATGTTCTTCAATGTTTGATAAAAACGTTCTAAGGCACCTTGAGATTCTGTATGGTAAGCACATGATCTATACTGAGCAATCCCTAACTGGTACACGACTTGCTGAAATAAACCTGAAATTAAATTTGAACCCTGGTCGGACTGTATAGACATTGGAAATCCTACTAGCGTGAAAAATTTGATCAGAGCTTTGACAATAGTAGGTGTCTTTACATTCCTTAACGGAATAGCCTCAGGAAAGCGAGTGGAGGTACACATGATAGTCAATAAATACGCATTTTCGGTCTTGGTCTTCGGTAAAGGTCCAACGCAATCAATGAGTACTCGGCTGAAAGGTTCTTCAAAGGCTGAAATAGACAGAAGTGATGCTGGTGGTATTTTCTGGTTAGGCTTACCAACAACCTGGCATATATGGCATGATTTACAGTATTCTGCGACATCATTTCTAAGTCTGGGCCAGTAGAAATGCTGCAAGATCTTAAGGCAAGTCTTCCTTATACTTAAGTGTTCAGCCAAGGAGGTGTCATGGGCAAGACCAACAATGTCTTGCCTATAGACTTTAGGCACCACCACTTGGTATACCACTCTCCATTCCTCCTCTGGGGTAGCATCAGGGTCATCCATTTTCTCATTAAAATGCCGTCTTGATGGTAATAGCATTCGGCCACTTTGTCTGCTTCCTCCTGTGGTTGAGCCCTCTTGCAGAGCTGAAGAACTTCAGGGTCTTTATTTTGTTCTTCGACAAATTTCCTTCGGTCTAATGAATGGCTGTTTACGTCTGGCCATGGCATAATTACAGTCTTGCTAATACTAGGTGGTCTTATTACGGCCTTCTCTGAGCTACCGGGACCTTCAATGTCGGCTAGAAAGGTGTCAGAAAGGTCCATGTAATCAAATTGGTCTTCATGCAAATCCTCATTTTGTTGTTTTCTAGACATCGCCCTAGTAATGAGTACTCGGCTGAAAGGTTCTTCAAAGGCTGAAATAGGCAGAAGTGGTGCTGGTGGTATTTTCTGGTTAGGCTTACCAACAACCTGGCATATATGGCATGATTTACAGTATTCTGCGACATCATTTCTAAGTCTGGGCCAGTAGAAATGCTGCAAGATCTTAAGTCAAGTCTTCCTTATACTTCAGTGTTCAGCCAAGGGGGTGTCATGGGCAAGACCAACAATGTCTTGCCTATAGACTTTAGGCACCACCACTTGGTATACCACTCTCCATTCCTCCTCTGGGGTAGCATCAGGGGCATCCATTTTCTCATTAAAATGCCGTCTTGATGGTAATAGCATTCGGGCACTTTGTCTGCTTCCTCCTGTGGTTGAGCCCTCTTGCAGAGCTGAAGAACTTCAGGGTCTTTATTTTGTTCTTCGACAAATTTCCTTCGGTCTAATGAATGGCTGTTTACGTCTGGCCATGGCATAATTACAGTCTTGCTAATACTAGGTGGTCTTATTACGGCCTTCTCTGAGCTACCGGGACCTTCAATGTCGGCTAGAAAGGTGTCAGAAAGGTCCATGTAATCAAATTGGTCTTCTTGCAAATCCTCATTTTGTTGTTTTCTAGCCATCGCCCTAGTAACGAAACAAGCTGGATACAGTTCAGCATCATCTTCAGGTGATTTAATATCCACCACCGGTTCACTGGTAACAATTGGTTCAGCAACCACTTTGTTCCTAGCTAGATAATTTCCTAGCAATAATGAAACACCCTCAACAGAGGGAGATTAGGACGAACACCCACAACAACTGTCCAGTAATCAAATCTGACTTCAGATAAATACGATAGAGGGGAACGTCTATACAACCTAACTCCACACCTTGTAACAAAAAGGAGGCACCAACAGAAGTCTCCTCGGACAAAAGCAACACACCTTCTAACAATAAAGACTGAGAAGCTGCAGTGTCCTGTAAAATCTTAATAGGCTGAGGAGTAGTATTATCAACAATAGAAACAAACCCATCAGACATAAAAGGTTTATAATCCTCCATGTAATCACCTAAAATATACAACTTTAAGGTTTTCCCCAAACTGAACTATACATGGAAAGTTGCTGAATAGCTTTATAGGATAATCCCTGCAAGTTACAATAAAAAGGTCTTTAATATAAACAAAACAAACCACTTTTATAATAGTGTTTGAGAAATAAAATGAAAACAAAACTTTATAAATTTCATGAGTCCGAAGTGCTTTTCTGGATTAACCTTCATAAAGAACGCTCAAAGCCGAATATTTGAAAGCCAAGGATGTTTAAGAACTGAAACAGTTGAAGAGCCCTATATGACCAAATTGGACAGAAAAAATAATAGCTAAATCCATCTAAGGTCGACTTACCTGAGGGAGTTGAAACCTTAGTTTCTTGATAATTTCTAAATTTATAAACGAGAAGTGAGTGGTTTTTGACTGCTTCCTAGTATATTGAGTAAACAATGCATTTGATATAGAAACAGAACTCAATGTTAGAATTGATAACCGTCAACTTGAATATTTTACTCATGTCCGAAGTTGTCAAAAGTAATAAGTTTTTTTATTCTAAATTTAATTTTATTCAATATTTCAAGTCTTCTTTAATAAAATATAGTGATATATTTACACAGTGTGCGTTAAGGTTGGTATAGAAGAGATCAGAAAATCTTGCACCTGTAATTTCATGCAGGAATCCATTATCTGTGTACTGATTGATATTTTAGTCATGGATTAGTTCAATTGGAAATCTGGTGTCAAAATATTACCTCCCCTGTAAACAATGAAAACTAGATCTTTTCAATGTTTGTCCCAATTTAGCAAGGACACTATCAATTATAAATTCACGGGAAAACGTTCTGGTAAATAGTCAAAATAGAAATAAGTTGAAAAAAACAAAACTTCCATTTAATGTTATCATTTCCCTCCTTATATAGCAAACGACGAGTATAGCAGGGTATATAGGAGCTTGATGTAACATTGGTTTAAATGTGCCTAGCGAATAAATTCCTGGAGTACCAACTTCAATTTATTTTATACTGGCTAAAACTGGACTTAAAAGCCTTACTGCAGGACATTCCAACGTACTGGTAACACGGGGTGTCGTACAAGCACTAGTCTTGGGCTTATTATCTCTTTCTTCTTCTGGAGTCTAAAACAATCAGCCATCAGGTGACCATTCTTCTTACAATAAACACAAGTCAGTGACCTCTTCTCAAAAGTATCAAATTTTGGACTAGACATATTATAACTAGACTGACTCCTATTCTGTTCAACAGGCTTACTATCAGTACGCTCAGTGCTTTGATTCTTGAAATTTCCACTCGAAGTATTAAAATTTTGACCTTTGAAACTTCTCTTATGTGAAAGGGTATAATTATCGGAAATAATAGCTGCATCTTGTAATGTCTCAACAGTTTTGTCATCTAAATGTGTTTTTAAGTCTAAATGAACACACTGCTTGAACTCTCCTAATAACATCAATTGTCTTAAATTATCAAAATTTTTATCTATTTTCTTTGACGTAAGCCATTTATCAAATAGATCTTCTTTTTCTCTAGCAAATTCAACATAGGTTTGTGAATCAAACTTTTTATGAGATCTAAATTTCTGTCTATATGCTTCTGGTACCAGCTGATAAGCTTTCAAAACTTCCCGTTTTACCGTGTCATAATCAGAACTATTTTCTGATGAAAGTGCTAAGTAAATTTCAGCGGCCTTGCCCTCAAAACACTTTGCAGCATTGTAGTCCAAAAAGGCTTCGGCCATTTCAAATTTTGAGCAATTTTCTCAAACTGTGGAAAAAATTTATCAATTGTTTTTTTTCACAAACGTATATATTTTTTGCTGCATCAAAATTAAAATGTTCTGATTTTGATTGGAATTTAGTGTTGCTTTCTTCTTTTGCCATTTCACTTTTCATTTTCTCCATCTCTAAAATTCCTTCATTTCGATTTCTACCTGTCTTTCTTCTTTTTCCAATTGTTTTATTTTGAGTTCATGTTCTAATTCAAGCTGTTTTAATTTGATAGCGTCAAAATTTTCGACCTTGAGCTCAAGAGCCTCTTCACCTAAAATTTCTGCGTCAACTAATTTGTCTATTACCAAATTTTTTATAATTTGTTTTCTCATAGATACTCTAAGGTCTAATTTCAGATGTTTAGCAAGCAACACTAATTCCTCTTTCTTTAAATTATCAAACCCTTCCAGGTCTGGTGTTTTCAAAAATTTACCGGCATCAAATGCCATTTTGTAGAATTTTGTTGGCTAGTTCTAATAAAAATACTGAATTTTTTTTTAATAAGATATTAACGTTATCCCGGACGAGCCCCCAATTTCTGTTACGCCAGAAAATCGCCTTTTAATTGTAGCCAACAAAAGACACAAATCAATAATAAAATTTAACAAGATTTATTATACACTAGTTAACAAGAATTATTACACAAATATAAATGTCAACTTAACTGTCAAAATATGTGTCCAATCTTATATCTTTTATTTATCCGGAAATCTTCTCGGAATCCACAGAATATTAAATCCAATAGGTCACAATTTAGTATGATGTAGTTTGTAAATTAAAAGTGTCAATCCAACTGCTGAGAATTTTGATGTCTATCGATGTCTAAGTTTATGTCTATGTTTGTCTAACTTTAGGGTCTGCATTTAAATACTCGTAAAGGAAAGTTCTAGATAACTATAGATGTTTAAATTACGCATCTTTTGTTATGATAATTCTGGAAACGTTATGTAAGTGAAATAGAAAGTTCTAATCATTCCATGAGTATCAACGATTGTTCCAGTGAATTATAAACTGCATAGTTGTAACACAATGTGTATTATTTTGTACACAATGTATATAATAGGCCACACAAAACAAATTAGGCCAACTAAATAAATATGATAGTTACAATATCATAACAGTATATTTTAACAAAACGCATTTGACTAACAGGTCGAACAACAAATGTTCTTAAACCCTGCTGACTGCCATTGGCGATTGCCAAATAAACGGATCACCGATGTAATAAATGGATCTTAATTGTAAATTTGATACTAAACAGAAAACGATAAACTTGCGGAAAAGATGATATACCGCAAACAAAAGGTGCAAAGGTTTTTGTACACCATATCCGGATTTCGACAATTAATGTCTCTTCAGTGATGTTAGGAATCGAAACGGTATTTGGAAAGCCATACAATTTACCTCAATTTAGGATAGACTTTTGAATTTTGAGAAGTCAAAATAGGATGAACGGATCATATCAACCCGAAGGCAAATATAATACAAGCCCAAACAAAAAAATATAAACAAGTCTAAATTGAAAACAACGTTCAAACCTAATATGATTGCGTTGGATACAAACCGCAATTTTTATACGTGTGCATGCAAAACAAATTTCTTGTTAGAGGGGTCTATGGTAATATCAAGACTGCAATGTTGATTGAATATTGGTTATCGATCGATTTAAGATAGAAGAAAAAATGGTTTTAACAAAATACCTCCATTACAAGCATATATTATTATGTATTCCGTCGTCGAGACAGATAGTAATAACCTATTATACATGATGGTCTTGAGTTTCAGATTCTTGGTGCTAACGTTGTGTATCATTTTATTTACTTTCAAATTGTTAGTTTTCCCTATATTTGTCTCTGTTCTATAATTTCCCTTTTGGTCTTTTGCCTCCTGCTGTGGGTACTTATTTGTGTATTCGTCTTTTGGGTTTTGTGCTTTGTGTAATATTTCA
The DNA here is from genome assembly GCA_017311375.1 of Mytilus coruscus. Taxonomy (NCBI): domain Eukaryota; kingdom Metazoa; phylum Mollusca; class Bivalvia; order Mytilida; family Mytilidae; genus Mytilus; species Mytilus coruscus. Next base: position 68,292,414 of record CM029596.1, read on the forward strand.
GATATAGGAATACAATTCATAGCTTGCTTTCGTAAAAATTGTCTTCATATTTAAGGAAAATATTCGTATTCAATGTGTTCAAATAAGAACAATTTTCCCTGGAAGAAAAGTATATTCAGTTAGACCGTGCATATATAACTCCGCCACATTCTTTACATGGATGTCACAAGTCAGGAGTCTGTAATTCAGGGATTGTAGTTGGTTGATGTCTGTCATATTTGTTTTTCGTGATTTTTATTTTATAATTTCAGGCTGTTAGCTGTTTAGATTGAATTGTTTCACATTTTGTCATGTCGGGACTTTTTAAAGCTGACTTTACAGTATGGGTTTTGATCATTGTTGAATATTGTTCGTCACGTCTTTTTAAACATGGTTTTATAGCTGGCAAAACATCCCACGTGTTTGATAGTTGTTGATTGTCTCGTTATAAAGACAAAATTGTGCCATCAACCATACTGACATAATTGGTTAACAAGACAATGATTGGGATCCAGCATCCAAAATTGTGTAAATATACATCCTATATATACAACACATCTAAATTAAATAACCCTAACTAACAAACAACTAAATCTAACAAAGACGCCAACAAAAAAGGTTTTGTAGTTGATAGTAAATATGATATATTACAGTATAGTAAAACATAATGACATATACACACCTTCTGTACCCAACCGTATCAGGAACGCCGTGTTTGAAATGTTGCTATAAACAAAATTAAATGACGGAAAGATAGGATGATAATAACTCTTTATAAGTTTCGTGCGTCCGAAGCATTATTCTGGATTAACCTTCATCAGGAATGCTCTAACCTAAACATTCCAGGGATGCATAAATACGTAGTTACGTAAGGAGCTATATGACCAAAAGGTCCCTAAAATGATAGATTAATTCATCTAACGCTTATCTTGCCCCAGGGAGTTGGAACCTACGGTCTCTTAATAGTTTCCTAATCTATCAACCGCAAATTTTAGAACATTACGTTATATAAATAGTATCGGTTCCGAGGCACTCCATCGGGGACTAACAATCCACCAGTAGTGGAACCGACCCAATGCTAATAAATGTAAATAACACTTGATAAATTTCGTTCTTCCGAATATTGCCTATATAGTGAAATTTGTCAGAAATACGCCGATACATTGTATAACATGTTTTATATATAATATCATCTCTTAATGTCCCTAAGTTGACCTTGATACTCATTTTATTTATAACAGGCCTTTATCTTTTTCTTTATTTCTTAACAAACCAAATTATATTTGTATAAAGATACACACAATATATATTTCATAATGCATATGTACATACATACAAAAGAATACAAGTATGGGTTTTGCTCATTGTTGAAGACCGTACAGTGACCTATAAATTTCTGTGTCATTTGGTCTCTTGCAGAGAGTTGTCTCATTGGCAATCATACCACATCTTCTTATTTTTAAAGTAAGACAGAGGCATTTACACTAAAAGGGTAAAGATCATGGTTTACCCAGGAGAGCCTACATGAATTTTAATGAACCTTATAAATTTAAACATGTTCCACTGTCTTGTGCTCGAAATTATATAAACACTCCATTAACACGATTTCACCTATTATAAATGCAATTATAAATGCCTCACAAAAACCTATTTTAATATGATGCTGAGGCTCTGCAATAGCAAATCAAGTTACAGCCAACTAATTATGTAATCAGTTTTCATAAACATATCTGAAGAAATTACATACTGAAATTATTTTAAATCTTGCCCTTTGTGACTAGATCTCAAGTTATCAAAAAACCTCCTCCCCCTTTTTATCATTTGAAATTTTTAATTATTCTCAGTTATTTATAGAGCATTGTCCCTTGATGAATCTTGTATTAATCACGAAGAAAAGAACTATAATTGATGATAATTATATAATATTTGTAGCTGGTTTTAAATGAATGCCCCTTAATGACCTCTGCATTGATTGTGGTAGTGTAAAGACCCCAACTACTGTACACTTGTCAGGAGAAGAACTACTATTACATATTATAATTGGGCTTCCTTTTACTCAATTAAACTATTTAACTGGCTTTATTGTTTTATACTTGATATCCACTACTATTGTAACAAGAGGTAACGTAAGTTTATTCCAATGCATTTCTTGGGCAACTAATATTGTAACATGTCTTCAAAAACATGGGTTCAAGAGTTAAATAAAAATATCAAACCATTGTTTATCAATTAAATCAGAACATTTTAGATCAAAACTTACACGATCAATGCTCAAATTTTGTTTATTCTGAAAAATTAAATTTGTTCCGTAATATTTCAAAGGTAGGAGAACGTACACCATATGTTGATCAACTTACTTTCAAATCTGATCGTTCTGTTATAGCTAAAATCAGATAAAGTGCTCATTCCCTTGAAAATAGAAAGAGGGAGGTATAGCAGAACGATAAGAAATGAAAGAGTTTGTAAAGTGTGTTAACAGCAAAATTGAAGATGAAAATCACTTTATTTGGCATTGCCTTAAATACCAAAAGGAAAGAGAAATCCTTGTGACAAAATTGTCTAAATTTTACCCAAATTTTAGAAATATACATAATGATAGCCTAAAGTCAAAACTATTGTTAAACAGTGGGCCAGTAAAAATATCATAGATATGTTCAAATTACATTTCTGAATTGTTGAAAGTTAGAAATAATGTTTTACAAAACCATTAATAATATTGAATATCAATATCCTGTTTAGAAGGTATTGATCATTTAGTTGTGATTTTCATTTCTTAATTTTTATTTTATGTATTTCTATACAATGTACTAAACTGAGCCTTTATCAATTGCTATAATTGCGTTTGTACTAATACAATATTGTCTGTTGTCTATTGCCTATTGTCTATTGTATTATTTCCCCTCACCTTGGCACAGATCTAGTCAAGTTCATTATCTATATTGATATCTATAAAATTGATCTCATTACACCACATATGTAATATTGTAATAATGTTGTGTAATGCTTATATTTTTATTTAACTTTACTGTGTTTAGTTAGATATATATAGACTGTATACCAGTTATGATGCATATAAACTGTTACAGGACATCTGTAAAACTGTTACAGTATATAAAATGTAGATCCGTTGAAATTCATATAAACTGGACGTCTGTGAAAATGTATACAAACTGTATATCTGTAAAGATGTACATACACAAGTAATATATATCTTTAACATGTACTATTTATATGCATCTTTAAAATGTACGTATTATATAAATCTTAACATATTCAGTCAGTTTATATACATATCAACAGATATGTGGTATATATGCATCTTGCCGGACGAGGGCACATAATTGGTTTAATAAAAAGTCGTATGTCTAACGTTATAATTTGTATGTCTCTCTGTATACAATTAAAATTGTGTTCTTAATTATAATAACAAAACCCATACTCTGCATGGTAAACGAAAAACACTTGTAAAGTCCAGATTTAAACGAGTACAGATATTTTGGACAGGAAATGCGTAAGGCCCATAACTGGAGCAACCATTGTGAGAAGGAAATGATATTGAACGGAACGGATTTTCCACTTTGAAACAACTCTTGAAAATAATTATCAATAGTTCCATATCCGTCAAAACACTCAATAGTAGAAAATAAATATTCACATGAGGGAGAAAAAAAATGGTGCTAAATCAAAATCCAATGATGTAGAATTGTCATAAAAATTCATAATGTGGCACAATGGATAAAAATTTAAAACGCAGCAAATATCTTACCTTTGGCATAATGAGATATCCCTTCTATCATTTATTAACCAAAAAGATCGTTCATCAAATTGCGACATTAAGTAGAATCAGAAAAGAATGTGCTGCTTGATTAATCTCAACATTTGCAGACCTTAATGTCGACATGTAGATGCCTTTTGTATATCTTAAGTTGTTGTTTAAATCTGAAAATCTTTTTATTATATTGTATTTTATTATATTAGTTTCATTAATATTTACTTAGTTATATACTAATAGTATTTACAGTAGGTTGATATTTTAAAGAATAGTTAAATTCAGTTTACTAGTTTTAAAAGTCGAATGTTGTATGTTATAACTTTTAGTTCATTGGTGAGTGTCATCGTTATAATATTTTAGACATATCTAAACTCGTTTTGTGACGTAATGAGTATGAATTACTATAAAGGCGAAATATTTTTTTAAGGGTTAATGAAATTTGTAATCTAAACATACTTTTAAGTGCATTTGATGGGATAGGTTTTTTTTTTTTCGGAGTTAAATGATATGTTAAAGTCGGCACCTCACTTAAAAACTTACAAAAAACTTATGGCCGTGTTTCAGTTTGTGAGTGAATAGGTTGAATTTACACATCTATAAACTCCTTTAAAATTAACCTTAATTACTATTATAAAGTGCTTCGGTTTCAGTTTGTTAGAGAGTTGTCCGAGTTGACAAATGAATAAACTCCTTCAAAATAGCCTTTATTGCTATACAAACACCGGACACAAATATGAAAAATGCATTGTAATTCTAAAGCTTATATTCAATGAAAATTTTTACAATCCAAGATAGCGAAAGACACCAAATCTACCTTAATTACGTTAACACAAAAAACCTTTTTTTATCATATCAAGTTTGATTGTTCAGTTTCTAAGAAACATCATCTTAAGACAGAAATGGGAGGTTCATCCTTAATGTTGCAATCTAATTAAACAAACAGTTCATTGATATAAATAAAATATATTGTTACAAAGAAAGTGAGCGAATTTAAAATTATATAAAATCACTGTCACACTTTTAAAAGGTACTAAAAATATACAACTTTTAGGTTTTTCCCCCAAACTGAACTATACATAGAAAGTTGCTGAATAGCTGTATAGGATAATCACTGCAAGTTACAATAAAAAGGTCCTTAATATAAACAAAACAAATCACTTTTATAACATTGTTTGAGAAATAATATGAAAACAACACTTTATAAGTTTCATGAGTCCGAAGCGCTTTTCTGGATTTACCTTCATAAGGAACGCTCAAAGCCGAATATTTGAAAGCCAAGGATATTTAAGAACTGAAACAGTTGAAGAGCTACATGACCAACTTGGACAGAAAAATAATAGCTAAATACATCTAAGGTCAACTGAGGGAGTTGAAACCTTACTTTCTTGATAATTTCTCTAAATTTATAAACGAGAAGTGAGTGGTTTTTGACTGCTTCCTAGTATATTGAGTAAACATTGCATTTGATATACAAACAGAACTCAATGTTAGAATTGATAACCGTCAACTTGAATATTTTACTCATGTCCGAAGTTGTCAAAAGAAATAAGTTTTTTTTTATTCTAAATTTAACTTTATTCAATATTTCAAGTCTTTTTTAATAAAATATAATGATATATTTACACAGTATGCGTTAAGGTTGGTATAGAAGTGATCAGAAAATCTTGCACCTGTAATTTCATGCAGGAATCCATTATTTGTGTACTGATTGATATTTTAGTCATGGATTAGTTCAATGGGAGATCTGGTGTCAAAATATTACCTCCCCTGTAAACACAGAGAACTAGATCTTTTCAATGTTTGTACCGATTTAGCAAAGACGCTATCAATTATAAATTCACGGGAAAACGTTCTGGTAAATGGTAAAAATAGAAATAAGTTGAACAAAACAAAACTTCCTTTTAATGTTATCATTTCCCTCCTTAGATAGCAAACGACGAGTACAGCAGGCTAAAGGAGCTTGATGTAACATTTGTTTAAATGTGCATATGCGAATAAATTCCTGGAGTACCAACCTCAATTCATTTTTATACTGGCTGTATACCTCATTGGAACATGCTAATTTTTTGTATGTACATGCAGCTAGATCAGAGAAAGTCAGGGAAAAAAATCCAAAGTAATCGATTGATATGCAGCAAAGATTGATACTTTTGAAATTTAGTTAGGGAGCTACCATTTGATTTTTATGGGGAGGGGGGGCTAGGATGAAATTTGAAAAAAGGCAGGACAGGAGTTTTGAGTAAAAAAAAAAAGGCAGGATGAGCAACTTTGCAAAAAAAAAGGGCAGGATGACAATTTATGTAAAAAAAGTCAGGATAAACTAATAAAAAAAAGGCAGGACCGAATAGAGTGAAAAATAAAAAGGCAGGACAGAGATTACAAATAAAAAAAAAAATGCAGGACAAAATTTTTCATCCTAACCCCCCCACCCATAAAAATCAAATGGTAGCTGCCTTACTGAGCAAATTCAAACGGACCTTATCCCGATGTAAACATTGAATGTAAATAGATCAAGAAGACCGCAAATACATTTCAAAAACCAAGACGTCCTTTTCTTAAAATTGTATAAAAAATAGTAAAAAGATACCTACTTTATAAAAATAGTTATCTTCAATTTTTCAACCTGTACAGACTGACTTTTAAATTGTTATATTCACGAAAAGACAATATTTCAATATTGAATGTTCATGTGATAAGACCAGACCGGTGTACTCGAAAACTTAGATAGTATATTTTTGGAAATTGCAACATGCTAAGTATTTTGTGGAACACTCCGAAAATTGGTGACCCGAAAGATCTTTAGATTTTGTATGTACATAATTTTTCAAACTTTTTTATCAATTTGCAGCAAAGATTAACATTTTTTAGATGTCAGTTTCACAAGCAATTATCTCGGTAAATACTGAACATAAAACATCGTGTATTTGCATGTATATTTCAAATAACAGTTTAAGAAATTATTTATTTAAAATGTACAATCATTATTAAGAAATAACTTTTGATCAGTATCGTCACCGGCATTGATTTACAAAAATGTATTATTTATTTTCTCGACTCTATTATAAGAAGAGTGAATTTTATTTTATTCTCGCTCACTAGAATTCCCGCTGAGTTGTTGTTTTTATGTTATGCTTTTACACCACTGTCCCAGAAGCATCATTTCAGATCTAGCTACAAACTTGAGCGCTCGCATATACATTTACCCCACCATTTATGTGCCAGTCCAAAGTCAGGGATTTGAAATTCATAGGTTCTCATTTGTTGCTGTATACCATATTTGTTTTTCGTTAATTGTTTTGGTACAAAAGTAAGACTTAATTTAATTGTTTTACATTTGTCATGTTAAGGGCTTTTATTGCTTGCTATGCGGTATAGGTTTCTTTCATTGTTGAGGAACTATAATGACATATAGTTGCTAACTTTTACGTTATTTGGTCTCTGGTCGAACGTTGTTTCATTGGCAATCATCCCACATTTTCGTTTTTTTATCAGCAAGTTGAATGAGTTAACTTTTGCCTTTTGTCGTGAGAAGTGAATATGTCGTGTGATTCTCATGATAACCTGACCAGTTATTTTATGTTTTATCATTTACACTATTATATTAATGTACAAGTTGTTATTTCCACCGAAATTATGACATATTGAGATTGGGGTCATCAATATCAATGCTAGCTTTGTCGAAAATGAAAATTAAACTGTAAAAACAGTAACGTTGTTATATATACCAGCTCCCGTTTGCTTTTGATAAGGTTTCCATTTATCGGGCATGGGTAATTGAGGTTAATTTCGTAAGACTTTTTTTTTTATTCCATGTGAAAATTTGTTAATTAGAATACACTCCCTTTACAGAAAAGACTTGCAATTGAAATTGGACAGTCTATTATACTATCATAGTTAAATTTGTTTACGAAAAGTAAATATGCTCTGTCTTCTTCTTATGGTAACTTGAGCATAATAAAGTGATGTTTTCATTTTACAATGCAACCATAGATACTTATTTAGACATAACTTATGTCTATTACAAAAGTCAGCAAATACTCTTATGTGTTTAGACTCGAAAACTTTATGATACTTTTTTTATTTTTACTTAAAAAATATATAATAAAAAATAATAATAATAAAAACTGTTCAAAGTATATCATGCATACCTAGCTCAATTCTTACGCAATTTATATAGGCTTGGTTTTGGTGGAGTTAGTGAAGTTTGACATGTTTGACACTTTCTGAGTAGCTCATATTCAAACATCATTTTTGATAGTCGCAAGATGAAAAACATGCTGTGAAATGTAAAAAAATAGCAATTTTGTGAATATAATAAAATAAACCTGTCAATTCAATTATTTTTCCGTCATAATTTATTTTCTTCAAACACCTGGCATTAAAAAGTTACGCCAATTAAACCAATAGCGAATATCTAAAGCTTTGCCAGGTGTGTATCAGTGTTACTCTTTAGTACATCAACAGAATCGTATTCTGTTCCAATAAATCGTTCTCCCTTTATGAGTGTTATTACTGCTGGCTTCACTTTGTCGTACACAGCATTTGTAGCAGCATCATCTGGCTTTCTTAAAGTATGGTTCAAACTATTGTATTGATTTTCGAATGCTGCTTGTTCTTCTGTATTTTTATTTTGTCTTATTGCATCTATTTTAACTTCAGATTTGCTGCCATTGATTTTATTTTCAGCATGATTGAATTCATCTGATTCCGTATGGTTTATTTCATTGATTTCGGCATCAAACTGTTCTTCATATAAATTGCTTGAAGCCGTGGGCATTTCATCCAGATGGATTTCCTCTAATGTTCTGTTTTCTCGCTCTTTTATTCGAACTGTCTTTCTTTTTCTAGAGAAAGAATCAGTTATATCAAACATATAGTTATGGTTTTCTAATGAGTCTAAAATTTACATTGAGTTTACTAACATTGAAAAGCTGATAAGATGTAGATCATATTCATTTTAAGAGTTGTTATGACGACGGATATGTTTCAATTATCGTAACCACAATCCCGTTCTTTTCCTCGAATGTGACCTACCGAATAAGACTTATCACCGGATTTGTACTTACATGAGCAACACGACGGGTGCCACAAGTGGATAAAAATCTGATAACCCTTCCGGAGCACCTGAGATCATGCGGGTTTTGGTGGGGTTTGTGTTACTAATTCTTTAGTTTTCTTTGTTGTGTTTTGTGTACTGTCTTTTCGTCGTTTCCGTTTTTTGCCATGGCATTGTCAGTTTGTTTTGTTATGAGTTTGAATATCCCTTCGGTATCTTTCGCCTCTCTTTTACTACTTCCTTAAAAACACTATGGCCTATTTGCTTATTAAATATGATAGTTAAATAACTCGTACACACATTTCGTAATTACTGTAATTCGTTGACGATATCGATTGCTTATATATATATATATATAATTCGTCTAAACACCAGCCCAACAATGTTAGATCTGTAAATTTGCTTTCGCAAATTTTTTGTTTCATCCCTCGCAGGGATTCGAACTCGTGCTACTGAGATATCGTGGCACCAAATCGTCTTGCACTATGCCCAACGAGCTAGACCACTCGACCACCTAGGCTCTACTATAATAAAGCTTTCGGTGGCCGGGTGTTACCTTTCCTCGTCAGTTTTAATCTAGCGTCGTAACACAGTACATGATATATAGGGCATGAAGATGGAGTTGTTACAGATCAGCTGAATTATCTATTGTAAAGGATCCTACAAAATAATGTAAGAAACAGTCACAGAAATAATTATATTATAAGTACGTCTGAACCACTGACGACTCTACAACAGATTTTATCCATCGGATCACCAGTAGTGATCGATGGATATATATATCTATCATATATTTGTATAAAATATTACTAAAATTTTACTGTTCAATAACATTTAAGAATATTAAAAGGCTATGAAAGGATTACTAGGTTTATTGACCAGATTCCTAAGAATTTCCTCAGCGGGCTGATAAGTATAGATTATTACATGGCATTTTTCATATCAGACCCTTTATCGGCCCTAGGTCATGATATCAGCCCAAGAGCCGTAGGCTGGAGGGCTGATATCATGAACGAGGGCCGATAAAGGGTCTGATATGATAAATGACATGTAATTATCTTTTTATCATATACTTCAACAGAAGAAATACAGCCAAGAACTATTAATTAAAATTTTGTCTTTCCATGGATTTTTAGATAATAATTTATAGACAACCAAATACAAATTTCTTAACTTTAATTGTTTTTATTGATATTACAAGCATTCTATTTATCTTGTCACAACAATTATCATGTTCTTAACATTAAAACTAAATTAACACGGAAATTAACAGAAAGGCATGTGATAACATTCCGGAAGCAGTCAATAAAGGTTTCTTTATCATATACTTGTATAAATTATACAGTTCAATAACACTTAAAAGTATTAAAAGGCTATGAAAGATTACTAGGTTTATTGATCAGATTCCTAAGAATTTCCTCAGCGGGCTGATAAAGGAACCTTTATTGACTGCTTCCGGAATGTTATCACATGTCTTTCCGTTAATTTCCGTGACGTTTATCACATGCAACTTCGTGCATTTCCGGAAATTTGTTCGAAAACGACAACACAGTGCGGAAAACCGCAAGTGATTTAAGACTTTTCACAAAATGGTTGAGGAGCAAATTTCAAACTAGGAACATGATAATTGTTGTGACAAGATAAATAAAATGCTTGTAATATCAATAAAAACAATTAAAGTTAAGAAATTTGTATTTGGTTGTCTGTAAATTATTATCTGAAAATTCATAGAAAGACAAAATTTTAATTAATAGTTCTTATCTGTATTTCTTCTGCTAAAGTATATGATAAAAAGATCATTACATGTCATTTTTCATATCAGACCCTTTATCGGCCCTCGTTCATGATATCAATCCTCGAGCCTGCGGCTATATACATATATGTGTGATCCGATGGATAAAATCAGTAAGATGTAAAATGAATCTTATCTTAACATGTGGTAGTCAAAGTGAAATAAAAATCTTGAATGCTGTACAAATTATCAATAATCAATACGCTGGTAATTTTTTTCAATATTGGTGTTTGGGAGGAGGAATAAATTTCTTAAAACTGTATATATATATATATATATATATATATATATATAGTGACTCAGACTCTGACGACGGATATACTTACAAATATAAAAATAAATAATCAGACCTATGACAATTTAACACCTGGTGTACGTGTGGCTTTAACAAATTTGAGAGATAATGACGACATTGTTATTAAACCCGCAGACAAAGGGAGTGCAGTTGTCGTCATGGACAAATCTAACTATGTCCAAGAGGCCATTCGCCAATTAGATGATGACCGGTTTTACAAAAAACTTAATTCGGACCCCACCCTCCAATTCAGTGAGGAAATAACAGAATGTTTAAAGGAAATGTGTGACAATAACATCATTGATATAGATACTCTCAAATATTTAAAACCTGAAGATTCTAAACCTGGGCGATTCTACCTGCTCCCTAAAATTCATAAACCTGGTAACCCAGGAAGACCAATCGTCTCAGCTAATGGTCATCCCACCGAAAAAATATCCGAATTCGTTGATTACTATCTTCGACCACATGTAGAAAACTTTTATAAAAGATTCTACAGATAACCTACTAAAAATGCAGGATTTAAACCCTCTACCTGCCAATACTACTCTTGTCACAATGGATGTCACCTCCCTCTATACGAATATTCCCCATGCGGATGGCATTGAAGCATGTAGAGAAGTTTGGGACTCTCGATCTCTTAAAATTCCACCTACTGAATGCTTAGTAGAAATGCTTACTATGGTCTTGAAAAAGAACAACTTCACATTCCAAAGAGAGCACTATTTACAGACAAATGGCACTGCTATGGGTACAAAAATGGCTCCATCTTATGCCAATATATTCATGGGTAAAGTTGAAAAGCAACTGCTGGAGTGCTCCATCGAAAACCGCTTTCCTGGTATCGATTCATTGATGACGTTGACATGAAATGGGACAAGGAGACCAAGAATTACAAACTTTATAACAAATGCTAACAATCAACACCCTACCATCAAATTCACCCATGAAACATCTAATTCCACCATAAACTTCCTTGATACATCTAGCACCCTCTCTGCAGGTATAATAAACACAGATATATACTCTAAACCTACAGATACTCATCAATACTTGTCGCTTGAAAGTTGCCATCCTCCACACTGCACGAAGAGCATTCCATACAGCCAAGCTCTCAGAATAAGGCGAATCTGCTCCTCTGAAGACACTGCAAAACAACGTCTGGGGCAGCTCAAAGGACATTTGAAAAGAAGGGTTTATAAACACAAAAACATCAAAAATAGTTTTCGAAAAGCGGAATCCATCCCCAGAAGCAGTCTGCTAACTTACAAAGAAAAACAGAAAAGTAAAAGAATCCCATGTGTGCTCACTTACCATCCATGCCTGAGAAATAGTTTCAAGACCATTCGTGATCATTGGACAGCAATCGAGAAACATTCTAAGTTATCCAAACTCTTTCCTGAGCCTCCCATGATTGCCTTCAAACAACCTAACAGCCTGAGAAATATACTTGTCCGTGCTGACCTTTCCAAACCTAACCATACTGTAGGTAATTGCCAGCCTTGTGGGGATAAGCGCTGCAAATGTTGCAACCAATTGCAGCATTCATCAACATTTCACAGTAAGACCACAGAAAAGACATACAAGATCTTCTGCAATGTCAACTGCAAAAGCTCAAACGTGATTTACGTTCTTGAGTGTCCTATATGTGGTCTCCAATATGTTGGTGAATCTATGCAGCCATTTCACAAACGCCTTAATGGCCACAGGAGTGACCTCACAAAAAACCGTTTATTCCTGTCAGCCAACACTTCAGGTTACCAGATCACAATCTGAAAGATTTTGATCACATGAAGATCCTTGTGATCGAACAGGATTGTACATGGCAAAATAGGCAAAGAGAGAATCGGGAGAAGTTTTGGATAAAACACTGGGTGTCCTCCATCCAGATGGAATCAATAGAAAGAAATAATTAAATTTACAGTCTAATGTTTATATTATGATATTCAGGATTTTGGATTAAAATCAATCGACCAAAACTTACCTGTATTATTACTGATCTATGTTTACATTTTATACATTATATATCAGTATTGTTAAAACTTTTAACACTAAGGAAGGCCATTTGTTGAGCCGAAATATTTGCAATTATTGTATAATTTATATCATCTGTTCAGTTTTTCCATCTTTGTGCGATGATATTCAACACTTTTTAGTGTTTTGTTTTCCATCTATTTATCGGTATTGTTACACAATCTTTTAGACTCATATATTGTGATCCGTTTATTTGGCAATCGCCAATGGCAGTCAGCAGGATTTAAGAACATTTGTTGTTCGACCTGTTAGTCAAATGCGTTTTGTTAAAATATACTTTTTCACTTTTTGGTCTTTTGGAAAATGTTGTTTGTGCTGTATTTAGACCCTCTAACAAGAAATTTGTTTTGCATGCACACGTATAAAATTGCGGTTTTATCCAACGCAATCATAGGTTTGAACGTTGTTTTCAATTTAGACTTATATATATATATATGTTAGAGTAGATTTGATTCTTTACTTCCTCCCCAAGCGGGGCTGGAACCTGTACTTTTCACTTCATACTTCTACGGCAACACCGCCTAGCATTGCGCAGACGCCTTATCCTCTCCTCTAACTATAGCTGATAAAAATCAGCTTTCGTTTTTGGGAGGTGTTACCTTCTCGTAGGAATTAAACAAGGACATCTAGATGCAATACACAAAGTATTTTTTAAGTGTACAGAAATGATCATCTACTCATCTCTTTAGTATTATTACAGGATGCTGTTCTATTTTTATAAGCATACAATCACTGTAAATTTATATATATGTATCTCTGCCTATGTGTAGTGACAACTGTAAATTATACCTTGTCCATCGGATTTCTGGTGGTTAAGAAATACCAGGCCTTAGAATATTTATAAAGTGCCTAGAAAATCAACCTAACAATATTAGAGTAGATTTGATTCTTTACTTCCTCCCCAAGTGGGGCTGGAACTGTACTTTTCACTTCATACTTCTACGGCAACACCGCCTAGCCGAAACGAAAGCTGATTTTTATCAGCTATAGTTAGAGGAGGGGATAAGGCGTCTGCGCAATGCTAGGCGGTGTTGCCGTAGAAGTATGAAGTGAAAAGTACATATATAATGTCTGAATAATAGCGAATGATAAATCTTACGAGGCGATGGATCATATAAATATGATACAGTACACTACAAAATATATATATATAATATATATACGAGGCGATGGATCATACAAATATGATACAGTACACTACAAAATATATATATATATATATATATATATATATATATGTCTGCCTATGTGTAGTGACAACTGTAAATTTATTTTTCGAATTTCTTATGATTAAGAAATACAAGATGATAGAATATTTATATATATATATGTTACAGTGAATTTGTAAATATTTGGAATAGTTAGTGATTTTGTAAAATCCATGAAATTGTAAGGGTTTTATAAAATCACTGAAAATATTTTCAAATTTAAACTTGATATTAAAATTTGTTTTCTTAATAAAAATAGACGAATGATTTTGAAATATATTTTTTAATAAACACTACTAGTAAAAATACGGAAGCCGATAAGGGTCATTCGAAAAAAATATTTTATGTCGTTAAATATTACGACATACTATGTCGTAATAACCACATCGCTATGTCGTAATAACGACATATTATGTGGAAATAAAGACATCGCTATGTCGTAATAACGACATATTATGTGGAATTAACGACATCGCAATGTCGTAATAACGACATCCTCATAGCATTGAAACACTATGGGAAACAACATTTTCATCTTTATTTTAAGAACCACAAATTTGATATACGTGTGCACTATGGGGTCCTATTCAAGTGTTGTTACTTATAGTTACCAATTGGTTAAAACACATGACCGCCAAGGGACTTTGAAAATGTTCAAAATCTTCTTCTCAAGATCGCTGAAATGACTGAGTTTAAACTTAGTATAAATATACATTATGTACCTAGTATCCAGGTCCTTAAATGAGTTGTTACGTTTTGACCTGACCCGAAGTTAAATATGGCCGCCAGTGAGGGCAAAGTTTGTATCAAAACCCTATCGTAAACATATTCATTTTCTTTTTGAGAATGATAAACACTGAATTTTATCAAGCTTGTTTAATATTAAAGTTATTTACTCTATATGTCTGCACATAATAGAACTTTATTTCATAATCAAGTCTAATGGGACCCATTGCAATGGTGAACGATTCAGGCTGCTTGGAGCCTCTATTTATATTTGGTATGTATGTAGATCACATCAAGAAGACGTGTTTAGTACCCGAAGGGTTATGTGTGCTATAGCAATTGCTTGTCGTCCGTCATCGTCTGTAGTTACCGTTAACTTTTATTTGATTAAAATCTGCTATTCGCCATGTGGTCTATTTGTATAGTATTGTGAAAATAATTGTATAAAGTTCGTTGTTGTTCTGCAGTGTACATGTTTTGCGACTATTACTACAATGTAGTATATTATTTGTTTGTGCGTTTATCTGTGATGAATGTTCTTCCGTGTGTTTGTGCCGTCATTTCAGCGATATTTTCTAACATTATCATAAAGCGGGAGGTTTCAAATTAGCTAGCCATTAAACCAAGTTCAACCCACCATTTGTTCTTAAAATGTCCTGAACCAAGTCAGGAATATGACAGTTGTTAACGAATAGTTCGTTCTATGTATGTTACGGGTTTATTTTTGTTCACTTCAGTGTTCCTGTTGTTCGTTTATTTTCCTCTTACAGTTGATGTGTTTCCCTCGGTTTTAGTTTTACCTGGATTTGTTTTCTCTCAATCGATTTATGACCTTTGAACACCGGTATACTACTGTTGCCTTTATTAAGTATCAGTGTCCATGTTGTTGGTTGTCGGTCATAATCGACAGACGCCAAGTGATGACAATACATGTAGCTATCCCCAAAAAATGTTTTAGAGGACACAACTCAGATATGGGTCAAACTGATCATTCTGAAATTTTCGGCATAGGTCCATTTTGTCATGATGAACCCTCGACAGATTTGGAATAAATGTAAAGGTTTTCGAGATATTATCAAAAGTCTGATGTGTGCCCATTATGTCCTATTTTTCAAGTTAGTAACAGCGGCTGTGTTTTAAGGAGTCAAAAATCGAAGCATGCCTTTTGTGAAGGAAACATTTAACAGGGAAAAATCAAACTAACTTTCAAAGAATTTTGCACAGTAGTTTCAAAGGAAATTTAAAAAAAGCACTTACGACAGAAGACGACGGACAACAAGCGATAGCAATCGCTCGCATACCATTTCGGTTCAACGAGACACAACTTCCTTAGGTGATAGGTGAAGGTCAGGGGATCCATTAGGCTCGAGTATTAGGGGTCCAAAATTTAACATAGGCTCCAATGGAAAAAGCTTTGAAAATCTTCTCCTTGAGAACTACCAGGCCACATTGGACCAATCTTAGAGAATGGATGATCCTTATATGACGAGGATTAAATATAAAAAAGAAGATGTGGTATGATTGCCAATGAGACGACTCTCCACAAGAAACCAAATGACACAGAAATTAACAACTATATGTCACCTTACTGCCTTCAACAATGAGCAAAGCCCATACCGCATAGTCAGCTATAAAAGGCCCTGAAATGACAAATGCAATACAATTCAAACGAGAAAACTAACGGGAGAAAACTAATGCTATTTTATGTAAAAAAAAAATAAACGAAAAACAAATATGTAACACATCAACAAACGACAACCACTAAATTACATGCTTCTGACTTGGGACAGGCACATACATAAAGAATGTGGCGGGGTTAAACATGTTAGCGGGATCCCAACCCTCCCCTAAGTTTGTAGAAATAGTTGTCCTGGGGAACATTGGTTAAAAGAACTTGGGGTATAAAGTTTAAAAAAAGCTTCAATGGGGAGGATGCTTGAAGAATCTCATTAAGAACAAACAGTAGCAATGCAGTTATAATTTGCATCAAGCATCAGTAGGACTTAAAATTCAATTGTGTCCTTGGGTCTGAGAACTAGGAGTCCTAAGTTTAACATAGTCTTTATTGGAAAAAGCTTAAAATTCATCTTATTCAGAACCTGCAAAGGCAATGCTGTCATAATTTACACGAATCTGTACATGCCAAACATAACTAAAGGCTCCAAGGAGTCTGAATTGCTCCCCTATTCAACTGGGTCTTATTTGACTTGATTATAAAATAAAGTTCTAGTATGTGCAAGTAAATAACTTTAATTAAGCTTGATTGCATTTAGTGTTCATAATTCTCAAAAAGAAGATGCATTTGTTTACGCTACAAACTTTGACGACCATTTTGAATTTCCTATCGCCTCAAAAAGTGAAAACACTAAGGTTGTCGTTATTATGAAATAGCGGTCAGGAGTCTGTAATTCAGTGGTTGTCGTTTGTTGCTGTGTTACATATTTGTTTTTCGTTCATTTTTTGTACATTAATAAAGCCGTTAGTTTTCTCGTTTGAATTAAATTGTTTAACATTTGTCATTTCGGGGCCTTTTATAGCTGACTATGCGGTGACTTTTCTCATTATTGAAGGCATTATGATGACCTATACTTTTAAATTTCTGTGTCATTCAGTCTCTTGGCAATCATACTACATATTCTTTTCTATACATAGCGATGTCATTATTACGACATAAGGATGTCGTTATTACAACATAGCGATGTCGTTATTACAACAAAGTGATGTCGTTATTACGACATGTTATGTCGAAATTACGACATAGTTATGTCGTTATTACGACATGTTATGTCGTAATTACGACATAAATTATTTTTTTCAAATGACCCTTATCGGCTTCCGTATAAAAACTATTCTACAGTGATTATGAATAAAGGGCACATGAACTGATATTAAGACTACAGTTTACTTATTTTTGCATGATAAGTTTGAATGATATTTACTGTTACATAATTGCCTTGCTTTTCGACAGACACACCTATTTTTTTCACATCTATTCTTTCCAGACCATCCACATTCATAATTTTAAAAAAACTTGATCACAAATGTTAGACAGTTTTACTGCTTGTCGAAAAGATCTGAAATTGTCAATAGATACAGCTAGCGAACTCAAAACCAGGGAATCGGTGGATTCAATCTGGTCTATAGCGTATGACCCTAACAAAATGCCATGTTTGGTAGCACGATAACCTTTCTCTGACTTTCCATGGACAATTGCCATTATCTTTCTTGTCACCCTTTCCACGATCTACATTTTGGATAGGAATAACAGCATTACATCCAATGTCTAATTCTTCTAAAACTCTATTTGACCAACTTAACGTACGATTGGCTTTTTTTTCCATTGATTGAGATGGTTTGCAAGTTCATTTTCAATGACCGTTCCCGTATCATTATTTTTAACGGAAACTCTTCTGTTATGACTTATTTTCCACATAACGCATGTACAGTTTTTTTTACAAGTAGAACACAAAGTTGCATTCACTCACATGGTATTAATATAAAAGGTTAAATTAACCTTTAACTTGTTGAGTGTAACTGCTGTAGACTTTTTAAAAAGAATTGTTTAATTAAAAAGAATTATTTTGTTTTACAAATTATCTGAAATTTAACTAGGGAATCTGTAAAAAAGATCTTAATTATTTCAGCGATTTTGTAAAGTCCTTAGTCAAAATCAGTGATTTTGTAAAATCACTACTCAGCTCAGTGATTATACAAAATCCCTGATATATCAGTGATTTTACAAATTCACTGTAACGCATATACATTAATGTAAGTAGATACTTTTAAATCGAGCTGAGCATCTTTGAGACTGTCGTCATTAAAATGTTGTTTGTGTTGTAAGTTTGTAACATATATTTTAAATTAACATTAAGACTACACCGAGAATTCATTATGATTTACTTGGAATGCATTGGCTTAAACTATTTAATCATATTCGTTAAGATATATATTTGCTTATAAATCTGTAATTTTATTTCAGGGGAGATAAATTTGAAAAATATAGTTTCTTAAATAGGGGTTAATACTGAATGTTAACGCTGTTCATTCAAATTATAATATTCACCAACAAACGCCATGAAAACTGAAATGGATTCCCGCTTTCTTCGTGAAAGAAGGTGTTCTAAAATATTCTCCCTCAAATAAGTTATCAATTTTTACAAATAAGCTTTTTATCTTAATCGCCAATGAATGATTTCCATACTTGATCGATATAAAACTGTTTCGTTGAATAGTTACTTGTTATTAAACCGTTGTATATTTATATATTTTAAACTTTCAGGACAGTTCAAAAGACTTAATTTTCGTATATAACTTGAAGTTTCTCAGTATTTATCTTAACACATACAAGATGACATTCTTTCATTTCTTTAACTTTATGCATTACCTGTATGCATTACACACTAGAACTACTAAAACATTTATTCCGATGATTCCAGCTACAATACTGCTTAAATATATTATACCTGTAATAAACACATAATACCAGTATTAAACCTGAAGTAGGAAGAAACATAAATTCATGTTTCTTTATGACAATTCCATCGTAAAACAAGGCCATGTTTTATATTTAGCAAACGCAATTTAACAAATACAGATTCGCCTTTAACTGGATATTGTCAACGTAATAATACAGAACGACTGAAATTATTATGTTTTTTAAAGTGTCACAGTGTCGGAACTGTATACACGTCATAGATCTCTATGTGTCTACTATAGTCCATCTGACGTTATAACCGTTTTTCTGAAAATGGAAATAACATTTATAAATTTCGTGCATCCGTTTTTCTGGATTAACCTTCACTGGGATTGCTCTTACCTAAACATTTGAAATCGAGGAATATATGAATTCAAATGAAAAAGGGCCCACAAGGAATAGCCAAATGCATCTATGGTATCAGTATTTTCTATTTTCATATATATATGGTATACTTTAAGTGGCCATCTGTTTTAGGGAACGACCATTTGGTACTCTTAGTGAGGGGGAGGAGGATTTTTCCGGATTGATCACTTATTTTCATCTGTTGCTATGCATGCTTATTTATTTTCACTTTTGTACACATTTGTTTCCTGCATTTGTGTTGCAGAATATTGATTTTCATCGTGCAAAGTTATCTATTTCTGTTTTTACCGGGCGGTATTTTTGCGCCTGTCCCAAGTCAGGAACCTCTAGACCTTTTTATTCGTGTGTATTTTTTTAATTTTGGTTCATTTGTATGTTTTGGAGTTAAGTGTGGCGTCCATTTCGCTGAACTACATGTAGTATACATTATTGTTTAGGGGCCAGGTGAAGGATTTTCTCGCTGCGTTGAAGATCCATTGGTTGTTTCCTGCTCTTTAGTCGGGTTGTTATCTCTTTGACCCGTAATGCAAAGTTATGAGAGATTTCCATTATCTATTCAAGTTATTCATTTTCAAAATCCTCCTTCCCCAGAAAATCAGATGGCCGCCCGCTTAGCATTGGACTGTTGTAAATACCAAATAATATTATTCATAATTAAAGAACTGCACAAATTTAAACTTACTGGAATTTACCATGTACAATGAATTACAATTTGATAACGTTTAGTATCATATCTAAACGGATTCTGAATAAGAATAAGAATATCTATTATTTCAATAAAGGGCCCTTGATGGTCAGCATGACATGTGTACACACAAAACAATACTTTGTCATTTGTAACAGAAAAACATTTTTATTTTTTAACATTGAAATGAAATATTAACATCAATTCTCTGTAATAATAGACCAAATATGAAAATTTTGGCCAGATTATTTTTTCGATTACTTTTTTAAGTTTAAATGGTCCAAATTAACAATCAAACTTAAAAAAAGCAATAAAAAATCAGTATAGTCTGGTTTCCATGGAAACAACGTGACATCATATGTTTATTTTAGTATAGCAAGGTGAAATGGCTAACATTGTATTTTATGGTAAAATGAGATAAAGCATAACATTTTTATTATTTTCATGGGTATAAGAGATGATTTCAATCATTTAAACTGCTAACTGACAAATTTTTCGAATAAAATAGTTTGTTGGTACATAAGGTAGTCCATTTAACACAAAAATCGGCATGATTTTTGTCATTTTTACATCTGGTTCTACGGAAAACGCAGAAATCCTCACATAAAAGACTATAAGATATAAAATAATGGATGTTTTGTCAACAAATTGCTGCAAAAATTTTTGGGTAAATGTTGCAGAAAGTTGTCAATAGAGGAATACTAGTCATTGTAATTTACCCTGAAATTCCCTTTTATTTAGGTTCTGTTTGTAAATAAATATTTTATATGAATATTTCATGATAAAACAGTCCTTTCTTATGAAAAAAACTATTTTAGATGTATTGAGGGTACTTGTATCATATTACATATTCCGGAAATTAAAATTTTATGCTCAAACTAATCTGGATGTAATTTTGAAAATGAGTTATTTCCCTTTTGAAAATCTTCGTTCAGGAGATAGAAAAAACAGTAGCAGCAATAACATTTCAGCAGACAACTTGATCATACTATTTCTGGATCACTCTTTCTTGTTTGACAACTCTACAACAATTATCATTGAAATATTCCACAGAATGTGACATACTGAATTATGAATGTTGCCTGTCCATTTTAAAACCATTTCCTGACATAATTTGTGACATTTATTACACTGAAATATCATATTGAAAACTTTCAACTATGGAACACAAGGTACACGTTTGACAGAAATTGACTTAATAAATTGTGCAACCGTCATCTGAAACATATTGAAAGCCTAATAGAGCTCAGAAAGAAAGAAAAAACACTTATGAAGTTCCAGATGTGATCAATGTACATAACTTTTGAGAAACTGTCAAGGAGCAAGTGAACAGCCATAAGGCATAACAGCAGACCGAAAACTTAACATCCACCAGGTTCTTCTTGTCCACAAACATGCTGGATATGTTATGCCAGTTGGAACACGTAAGAATTATCATGTTTATTTGTTTATATATATTATCTTCTTCTTCCCAAATAAGATATTCTGTAATTTCCTATAGAACTAGGGGTTTCCCTTCCTGTCGTGAGGGTACAAGTACAGTACTGAGCGATCCGAAGGATACATTACACAAGGGTCACAGTTGGGTACTCTCTGCCCTCTACTGAGTGCACCCTCTCTTTAAAACTGTGGAAAACAGTTATATCAAATTAATTAAAATTAATCAAATTCAGTTATAAAAGAATCATAACATGGTCGATAAAAAGAATATTACCGTATTATAATTGTTTACATATTTTCATGTTGATTATTTACACTCACTGATTATCTCCCATTATTTCAACTAAATATAGATATTTATGTATCTACAATTATGGAATGCCAAAGTGCCAACACTGTTCTATTTTAAATTACTTGGTCTGTCTCATTGGGGTCTACGGTTACTCAAAGTGTTTATTTTAACAATTGTTTGATAATCAAATGATGTGAATTTGTAATTATATGATGTCAGTTTATTTTGATGATGTGCACAGGACATTTATTTATATAATGTATTCTAATATTAATCTTAATGCCAAACAAAAGTAAAATCATAACTGAAGTGTACAGAAATTTTGGTTCGATAAAAGCAAATTATTTGTTGCCAATTTTAACCCAATAATTAGGTTCCTTGATCTTGTTTTCTGTATTTTACTGTTATTTAAAAGATATCAATCAAAGTCAATGTACATTTGCAACACATTCATTTGACCATTTATTTTCAGCTATTTCCAGAAATTGTTGACAAAACTTTTGACTCAACAACACATTGAACATGAAAAGATTTTACAGATGAAAGACGGATAGAAAATGTATGTTAAAGAAAAATATTTATTCATGCTTTAATATGAATTATAGTCTTTAATTTCACCATTTAAAATTTATATATAATGTAACAATAACAATAATTGATTCTGATTCAGCAATTTTTCATAACTCATATATATCCTAGACTAGTGAGCTTGAAATTAAAGACACTAAACAACTGACACCGATTATTCCTGCTTTATACTTAGTCATTTACTTTCAAATCAAGACTGCTGGTAGATCACAATGAAAATTTATTACAGATGTGATGATTTTAATTTTCAAACTTCCCATTTATGTTAAGTAATACTTTAGCATCACCATTGATCATCAATATATGGAATTTATGTATCCAAATTTATATGCTACTCCACAGATAATTCTTTTATCTGTATTTTGTTGAGATTGATTGTTGGTTGCTTAATGTCCAGTTGCAAATATTCCATGCATGTTCAGAACGATTATTGAGAGTAACAATTTTGTAACAATGAAAAAAAGTTAAGCATATGAGGAAAAACAATAAACTTAACAACAAATTGATATTCTAGCCCTTCACTTGTTTAAAAAGCAGTTGAACCTCGTGAACATGGTCATGACATGCTATTTTGTGTTTTAATGAGGAGGTAAACGAGAACAGAAACAGATATACAATGTATCAGTGAGATTTTACCGCAGCCATAACCAGATGCAGATTTTTTTTTGGAGGGGACAGGCGCTTTATGGGACTTTGCTGAAGTTTTGAGTTCATGTCCATTTTAGCTCACCTGGCCTGAAAGGCCAAGTGAGCTTTTCTCATCACTTGGCATCTGTCGTCCATTGTCCTCTACATTAACTTTTATAAAAATCTTCTCCTTTGAAACTACTTGGCCAAATTTAACAAAACTTGGCCACTATCATCATTAAGGTATCTAGTTTAAAAAAATGTGTCCTATGACCTTGCCTGCTCACCAACATGGTCACCATAGCTAAAAATAGAACATAGGGGTAAATGCAGTTTTTGGCTTACATCTCTGAAACTAAAGCATTTAGAGTAAATTTTACATTGGATGAAGATGTATCTACCTTGAAATTTTAAGACAAATAAGACAAATTAAATACGACAACCCATTGTTGTTGCTGTCGCTGAATTTGGTAATTTTAAGGAAGTTTTGCAGGTTTGGTTATTACCTTGAATGTTATTATAGATAGAGATACACTGTAAGCAGCAATAATTTTAAGCAATTGCAAGATCTACAAATAAGTAAATATTTTCAATTCATCACAAAATTCAAAATAAACTGAGAATTTCAAGTGAAACAGATGTGCCTGCTTGATTATAACATTGTAAAGGGCATAACTCATGAATGGTAAATGAAACAACACCCAAATTAGAACTTGATCTTTGTTTTGTGTTAATAATCGTTGTGTAGGAGTTTCATAACATTTGGTTGATGCAAACTATAAAAGGTAAAAACTGAAACAAATATTGGGATGTACAGACGTAAGAAGGGACAGAAAAGTCAGGGCATAAACAGATAAATGTTGCCAAGTGCATCAAAATCAAAAATCATTTGTAACAAAAACCTTTACTTACATAATTGTTATTACATAGAATACATGTAGAAAAGTCAAAATGTGAATTTAAATTATTTTGGTAAATGTTCCAGGGGCGTTTCTAGGATATTTGAAAGAGGGGGCGTAGAATAAAAACTTTTAGCGGAGCGGAGCGAGGCGAAAAAATTTTTGGACCTTTTTTGCTAAACAAACATAAAATAATTGTGAAATGCACTAATGTAACGGTATAATACAATATTAGAAGATTACGATAGTTTTTTTTTTTTTTTTTTTTTTTTTTTTGAAAAGGGGCGGCGTACGCCCATTACGCCCTCACCTGGACCCGCCCCTGTACAGTTCTATCTGAATTTATTATTTTTGCAATAATATAACAGTGCAATATTTTTTAAATTTACAGTATAAAAATTACTTCGCCATTTGAGTCCAGGATTTTGTAAAATACAGTCAAACCTCCGGTGCGGATTTTCGCTACATTGAAGACCCATTGGTGGCCTTCGACTGTTGTCTGCTCTATGGTCTGGTTGTTGTCGCTTTGACACATTCCCCATTTCCATTCTCAATTTTATTTAAGAGACCACTAAAGGGAGAGCAAAAATGTTGGCTCTAAAGACAGGTGGTCTTTTAATATTACAGGTTCAATCTATATGAAATGTACTACAGAGGGATCTAAAATAAATGGTCTTATAATACAGGTTTTTGCTTAATACAGGTGGTTTCTTAAGCAGGTTTGACTGTAATACAGAAAAGTAGTTAAGAGACTTTCCTTGCTGCTCATTGTCACCTTCCTTTTTTCCAGAATATTAATAAGATCATCTTTCCTTGATATTTTTTAGGAATGACTATTCCAATGAGCAAAGTGACAAATCTACGCCAAACTTTCACCATGAACCTAAAGATTGCAACAAGATCAGAGAATATAGCATTCAGAGATATGAAATTACAACCGATAAAACATCAAGAAATTTTTCAACAGGAATGCATTGAACTGGATATTTCGGAGATGACAATGCTGTCATCAGTAATTCAGAAAACAGTTGTGGAATTTCTATTGCCCAGTTTCTGGATGTACCATAAGCTTTCTAAAGCATAAATCTTTAAAAGACCACATCATCATTGGGAACTGTCACTTCCAATCAAAATGTAAATCTACCAGTGACACATACAAAAACTTATATGCACTGAAGGTAAACCAGACTGTTGGTACTTGTTTCAACTTGAGTTTGAATGCTGAGGAAACAACAAACACAAATAAACTGATGAAAGAGTGGGCTCTGAAATCCATAAAGGCTCATGTCACTTTTTCCACAGACCAAAAGAAATGGCGTGCAGAATTTTTCGTACCACAACATATTGCTAGTTACTTTTCTCGTTATTCACGACAGATAAACTCCAAGTATAATGATAGAATAGTTACTAAATCAGAAAATGAAAAATCATTTATCACACAAGAAGTATTGGCTAACAGTAATGCAGACACATAAACCTGGTGTGACTGGTCTCAATATTTTGTTTTATATAGTGTCTGTTATTTTTATTAATAATTTTAAAATTGCAGCATGTGCAAAGGCTGTATTTGATATTTAGAAGTTTGACCCTATCAATATATTCCAATCAGGTACTATAACCAGTCTTTTGAACATTGGGGTTGACTTTTTTTTCTGTGAGGGATCTCAGCAACAATGAGCAAATTGCAAATGAAGAACAGCAATAAAAGTCTTTCCTTGCATATAATCATGTCTTTTGAGTTTGTGTTAGAGTCTATCTTTATCTTTCATTGGCTAACATATGTCCAGGGTATGAAAATTCCGAGTCCCATTACCAGGGAAAATAAATATCTAAGCAAGGAAAGTGAAATACTATAAGAAATTTCCATTGGGTAGGCATCTTGTGTAAAGTTTTGTTCTAACATTCAACAATGGGCAATCTTATTTTTCTAAAGTAAATGGTTGGGATATTCAAGCCTTAATGTCATTCAATTTTCAAGAGTTATACTCCTGTTAACCAATTTTTCACATTTCATATGCATTGTATCAATTTTCAAAGAGTTGGATTGTGATTGGAATTTTCTATAGTAGTATTTTGCTCTTTGAAAGATTGGCTGACAATAATTTGCTCAAGAAGAAAGAAATTTTCCGTCTGCCTTTGCGTTTAGTCTGACATATTAGTCACTTTAATAAAAGTATTTTGCATATATATAGACCAATGTATTAATTTTGGCGTAAGCACTGCATTGTCGTCTCATTTTTCTTATTCTTGTTATTTAAAAGATAAACACATATTTGAATAATCTGAGAATATCTGATTTAAAATAAGAAATTTTGTTTATTAAATATATTGTTTAAAAATATCTTTACAACTGTATCATGTGTATGATACATATATTGATGTGAAACTAAATGGGTATTGACTCAAACCTTCAAAACAAAATGATTTATAGTCCAAACAATGTTAAGTTAACACATTTATTAAAAATAACTTGAATACATGCGAAACTAATCATGTTGGGCCAAAGACGATAAGTATCTATACTTTATTGAAGGCAATTAGCAATTGTCTATATATATAGCAACAAAAAAAAAACACTTAAAGAAAATACCAAAACCTTTTTTCTTTTAAAAAAATGTGAAGTATGAATATGAAAGAACAGCAGTAGCACTGCCACTGATACTTATTAAAATAAGCATCTGCCTAAAGTACACTTCATCCCAAAATTAAGGTTTTCAACAAAATGTAATATTTTGACCTCTAACCTTTACTTTAAATTGAATTGAAGAAAAAAATACCAAGTTATATGTTCAACTTTGATTCAAAAGAGTTGTTCCTTAATTACTCAAAGTATACCCTGTAAAATAATTTAATTCTCAAAATCCCCAATTTTAACATAAAACCCAAATTTTCATAAATATAATGAACCTTGTAATGAACCCATTTGGTTTATCTCTGTATTTAAAGAACATCATTAGAAGTATCCATTCCAAAATTCTTTGATTTTAGTGCCTGCCCTATTACTAATTTTTTGTGCAAAAAAAAAAAAAAAAAAAAAATGTGACTCCCTCCCTTATTTTTTAAAGTTTTGCAATAAGGTTTTTATTGTCAACCATATGTCAGTCATTTGAACAATTGTATTCAACAAACACCAACATCAATATAACATATTAGTTGGTTGATATGGTGGAAATTGTCTGGTATGATAGCAAAGATATGTAAAATTGGCCTACATGAACAGTTTACACCCCTAATATGACCCAATTTGAATTATCCGCCAGTAATTTAAAATATGTTTACCCGGAGATATTTTTTCATTAATGATTAGCTAAATACCTAATCTTTAAGTGTAGTGAGTCATGTTTTGGCTATATTTCTGCAAAAAAAATATTTTAGGGCCCAAATTTGGTCAAATTTGACTCTTTTGCCAAAGATCCTCAGTACCTAAAATAGCTATTAGCTCTAATATTCTATACTGTATGTCACTGTATATGATTTACTTTAATAAATTTATTTTTATCAAGCATATTCTGTTGTTCATTTAATGATAAGCTATTTAAAGCTATCTGCAATAATAAATGAGCTGTTCATAATTGAAATTTGGTCATTTTGAGGTAATTTTTCTTGGTTGCTAAGGAAATTTGTTTTCCTTAGCAACCGACAAGAAGGACTGGGATGATTAAGATTTTAAACTGATTTTTATGAATAATGCAATTAACTTTGATGTTAGAAGTAGTTTTTCTATCACATTATTTTTTTATGTGGCCAGCTGTTGGTTGGTTCATACAGAGAATTGATGTTAAAAGTTCATATAGATGTTATCATGTTAGAGCTACATATATTTCTTCATTTTATATAAATCATGTACATCTAATTCCAGGCAGGACCAGAACCATAACTGCTGGACAACTATAGTAATAAAATGTTGTAATCAACCAAATTTAGGGTACATTTCTTACAAAGCCTTTGATCTCTTTCTATATATAAAATTTTATACCGTCTCTTTCTATTTTGAGATCATGGGCACCGATTCTGATTTTACATATGGCACTTCTCAATTGAAAATTGTTTAAAGATAGATAAATTTCTTTAGAAAAACAAGTTTTTAGTCTGAAACAAGTATCTAATTTACTTCTTTTTGTATCTGTTCTTTTTGTGTTCCAAAATTTCCCAAAGCTATTACAAAGTTATTGCTTAACTGACTTGATAAAAAAGTTTTGCTTTACCTCCAAATTTTGAATATGCAGCTTTTTAAAAATATAATGTATGGATGAATACCAGCATTCAATATTATTAGTAAACATGTTTTTGTTACACATATAGGTATCTTACAGTAAACCATCTTTCATATTTTTTATTCTAAACCAATATTTCAACATTGATAATACAACTGAAAAATATATAGGGAATCGACCAAGTTCTCATAGCACAGCTAAGTTAGAAGACTTTTTGTTTACACCTAAAACGTACTTCATATATCTTGAATTGGATTTACCTAAAAAATCGTTTATATAAATGTGCTGCAATAAACATTCACTTTCTTTCTGGCATGCTGCAGAGCTAGTTTTTAACATACCTGTAATTTCACTGCCATACATTAAAATAGGTTTTATTGTATGGTCATATATATGTAATAGAGTAGAAATACTTAGACTGGGAAATGATAAATATCTTTGTAATTTGAATACAGCTTTTAGTGATTTTTTGTATAATTCTTCCTTTCCTTGCTTAAGAAGTCCATGAGATATAAATTTTAAACCTAAATACTTATAATTGTTGACACATTCTATAGTATCTTTCTCGAAATAGAAATATTCTTTTAAAAGTTTCCCAGGTTTGTTAAATATAATAACTTCGGTTTTTGATAGGTTGACCTCTAAACACCATTTAGTACAAAATTTGAATAAACCATCTAGTCGTTTTTGAAGACTAGCCTTGGAACTAGAAAAAATAACAATATCATCTGCATACATGAGGCAGTCAATTCTGCGACCATTAATATCAACAGCATCTGGACTTTCATTAAATGCATCCGGTAAATCATTTATAAAAATCTTGAAAAGGTTGGGACTTAAAATATCACCTTGCTTTACTCCAACTTGAGAATGAAAATTTGGAGTAAGCACATTGTCTATTTTAACACATAATTCACTTTTTGTACATATCTCTCAGGATTGCATAGAAATTACCACATATATTATATTTTTATAACTTATATTTTAAACCAGAATGAATGACTTTGTCAAATGTTTTTTTTTATAATCGACAAAGCAAGCAAAAAGTTTCCCACCTTTCATGCTGGTGTAATACAATCATGTGATCAGATGTCCTACTTTTACTTGAAAAACCAATCTGACATGGATTTATGATATTATTTGTTTTTAAATATTTATCAAGCCCTTTGTTTAGTATTGAATTGAACAGTTTTCCAATACACATATTAATTGCAATACCTCTGTACGAAATTCATAATGTTTGCCAGCCTCAAAATAAACTGAATTCTGTTTAAAAATGAATAAAAATGTATTTGATTATGTTATTTTTCACATTACTGATCGTTATGTATCAGTTGATTAAATAACACTAGTAATAAATTCGGTCTGTCGTTTCAGGCAGACAATGTGATAAAGAAAATTTAAGCTAGATTATTATTTCAATTACATATTTGTTACACTAGATCTTTGAGTAGGACTAGCGTTAGCAAGATAAAGATCTGTCTCAGCTGTATGGTCTAGTACATAAACGCGTTCGTATCCATAAATCAACAACATGTTCTCCTTTTGAATATGGCTGAACGATTACCCGTCACATAATAAAGATCTGTCTTCCAATTCATTTATCCATCTGACAAATCACGTTACATAATAAGTAAACAAACCAGCAAGCTCAATGTGATTGCACAATACTTATATCCGGAAAAGTGACATTAGTTAAAACTTAACTTATATATCGTACCTATTAGACCTGCATATAATGCATTTGTTATGGCCGATGAAGCGTTTACACATAAGATTTTTTAGTTCATTATATTATTTCTTTATGTGCTATTCTTTATCCAATATAATAGGCAATAGTTTTAGCTTAAAAAACTGTAATGTTCTTACATTCTCTCGTTGAACAAAAATAACTGCTCCCCGATGATGATGACTTATTTGTCCGATCTCTATTATTACACATCATGTTGCGACAATCTTTTATCTCAGGACTGACAATATTATTAGAAAATGTGGTCACTATGCACGTAGACTCTGTATAAAAAAAACAAATTTGAAAAAACTGCCAGAAAGACAATTCTGTTATAGATAATGCATAATTTAAGGTAAACACATTAAAATATGCATTATCTGACTTATATACCGTCAAAAAATATTATTTTCTGCAAAGATTTCCAGGAATTGTATCCTAATTTACCGATCACTTTGAAGTGGGATATTCTTTTCTTAAACTTTTAGGTATAACAACGCTCATTTTAAATGTGAAATAAAACTCACTAATTAATCTAGATACATGTGTAAAAGTTAGAAATCACTGTCCAGTTACACTGTAAATGGTATATATAGTAATTGCATGAAGCAAGAATCAATTAAATTGTTAAGATGTACGAAAAATGCAAGTCACTTTGTAAGTAATTTATCATATAATCTATATAAAACGGGTGCTGTGATTTTTCTCTTGTTTCATGACATTTTTGTCGCGGAAAAGCAGATTTTTTTTCAACAATTTTTAACGAACTTTTTTGATTGAGTTAAGCCTTCCAATTGATATTTTATCGTGTGTTTTTCTATGTTGTGATGTTATACTATTGTTTCAGAAAAAGGGAGAAGGTTTGGTACCATTAAAACGTTTAATTCCGCTGCAAATGTTTGCACCTGTCCTAAGTCAGGAATCTGATGTACAGTAGTTGTCGTTTGTTTATGTAATTTATACGTGTTTCTCGTTTCTCATTTTTTATATAGACTAGACCGTTGGTTTTCCCGTTTGAATGGTTTTACACTAGTAATTTTGTGGTCCTTTATAGCTTGTTGTTCGGTGTGAGCCAAGGCTCCGTGTTGAAGGCCGTACATTGACCTATAATGGTTTACTTTTATAAATTGTTATTTGGATGGAGAGTTGTCTCATTGGCACTCACACTACATCTTCCTATATCTATTTTCAGAATAATTGTTTTCTCTCTTTTGTCTGGCAATACATTTTTTTCTTTAAAAATTGAGAATTAGGATGAAATATTATGCCCCCTTTTAAAGAACGTGGCTGTTCCCCTGTAGAAAATAGGAATATTTTGTCATTTAATTGAGTAATGGGTATTTGTTTCAGTCTAATACACAGAGGAAAGAATTATTTCTGCCTAAATGTTTTCAAAGTGTTTAAGACAGAAAATTATACAATAAAACCAAATTGACAACAACACAAGGATTAAATGTTTAAGTAATCTGTAGTTTTGCATATTAGTAAGGGAAAATAATGACCTGACACAGGTCATTATTTTATGCCTTGAAGGACATTTCATTGAAACTTGGTATCGTCCAGGTTGTTTCTTCAAAAGAATGACCTGTCGTTCTGAAAGGAAACTCCATATAGGTATTAATAGTTACACAGTTTGCTATTGACCTAATACGAAATATACGGGATCAGTAAATTCCATATGGGGCGACAGCGAGCAAAACACACTATGTAACGAATTTATTTTACTGACTATCTTTATTTATCGCACCTCTGGTAAATTATGACGTTATGATTGGTTTAACGCCGTCACGTGGTGGCCCTATGGTGGGTCAGTAGATTTCATATGGGATTCATGACGTCACGTTTACTATTGATGGTGACGTCATTGATTAATGTTTTTGTATTTCATTGCTTATTTTTATACATAACTCAGCAGGAAAAGTCCCTTGTGCGATAAATTCGTTATACGGTCCACTACTGTCCCCTACAGATCCATAGAGGGTTATGCCTAGGTCACACATTCACGGATCACCTCGCCGGTTCCACTACGGATTAAATCTCACGGATGATCCCGGAAATGCAGTTTCCGTAGTCCGATACGGATGCACAACGGTGTGACTACGGGTTTTGACGTATCTATCAAGGGAAATGTAGGAAAGGTCATTTGGCGACATGATTGATACGGATTCTTACGGTACGACACGGTTTAATACGGAAATGACACGGTTTAATACGCAACGACACGTGTCGGGGCGTATGTACTGCGGATAAACAGCGGTTTGCTACGGTATAAGTAAGGGTTAGTACGAATGAGAACGGTCTGATACGGAATAGTACGAACCGCCACATTTTCTTAGCCGTTAATCATTTCTAATTAAGATTGTGATTTATCATTTCTTTATGGCAGTAAATCGATGATTTTTTGTTTTGTTTTATAAAATTATTTATCGGTCTGTATCTACCAAATGGTGTTCTTCGTAATCATCGGACCAACGACATGTTGCAGTTCTTGAAACATATTTACGTCTATTCTTACAAAGTTCTTAAATGCAACTGAATTTTCCGCACAAAGTTCAGCCATGAGGGCCTCATACTGGCCATAAATAGGTCTTCGGAGAAGCCAGTCCCTAGTCCACCATCTTCTCTGCCTCCGGTCACCTCTACGTCTGTCATCAAGTAGCTCGACCACTGCCCTGGCATTTTGTGCCATATCAATATCCAATTCCAGCCAATTAATTGCAAGCATCAGTTGTTGATTGTTCATGTTGGATAATGTTATGTATACCTCTACGGCAAGACACAGACTACGTTGGGCCCTATAAGTAGGGAGTATTTATACAGAAGCCTGATGTCAGTTTGTCGTGGACCGTAATATTCCGTATTTTGTCGTGTTGTAACGTAGTAAACAGTAAAAGACTTTGAGAACCCTGGCTGATACCTAGCTATCCGTATTGCAACCTAATGAAATCGTGCGTTGCATGACAATTTCGTAACGAATCGTATTGTATCCTTAACAAATACGTTGTTGATAACGTGATCAATACGAGTCATTAAGAAATATTTGGGGTCCAGTGATCAAGTCTTCAATATCAAAAACCTACTTGAACTGGTGTATTCCAAAACAAATACCAAAAATAACAATTTAATATCAAAGAACTACCAATAACTACGTTTCAAAAATAAACCACTTCCACTGACCGTGTATTTAACCTAGAACACGCCCACTATCCGTGTATTAAATACACTGTTTCCACGTGTTCGGCTTTAATGATATTCAGAAGTTTATATGCGGTAAGACAAATAGTGGTATAAGTCCTTATGGCGGGTCATGGTAAATAATTTGAGAGCATCCCTTGATAAAAGACAGCAGAAAGAATGTTACCAAAAAGTTATATTTCTGAACGTAATTCAGTTGTGTCATAAAATTTCTACTATACAATGTATGTATTTTAGTTATAATTTTCAGATATTTTGTAACTGTGTTGACTTTAACACATTTTTACATACTTATAAATACTGTCTCCTTGTAATTTAAAATGACTCAAAGATAACTCACTGATGCATCTTTTATAATTTACATTTTCAAAATTTACAGGTAAAATACGTCATTTTTTTTTGCAGATTAAAATATACAATTTCACCTGTATCTTCGTCTTTCTTCAGAAACTGTCCATTTCTTGGAATCACCACCCAGTACGTCTCATTATTTAGTCGGATTGTCGTATTTTGTAAGTTAGGTATGTTTTTTGCGCAATCCATTGCAGATTCAACCCATTTAGCTCGTATGTCTATAACTTGTGCACTACTATTTTCTGACAATAAAGAAATATCTTTTGAATATTTATGGACCACAAAAGGCTACAAAATTATTTGAAGTAATGATGTTATTTCAACTTTACTTGATTACCGTGTGAAGGTGTAGCTATGGCAACAGTAATTATTTGGCCCTTGACGTGCATCGTTTTGGGAGGAGATCGGAAAATGGTACAAGACCCATTGTTGCCAAGTTCCTATATTTCTCTGACTTAGAAATGGTGAAGAAAGCAGGAAAAAACTTGAAAGGATCGGATTACGGTGTAAATGAACAATTTCCACCCGAAATAGAACAAAGACGGAGACGTTTATATCCGATTATGAAAGAGGAGACAAGAAAACGAGCGAAGGTTGTGCTTAACCGAGATAAGTTATATGTTAACGATGAACTAGTAAATCCAGATGTATACGAGTCGGAGAGTACGCCTGTAGATCCTCGTCAATCAACTTCAAGGCCACAAAAACGCCCAAGGGTACATTCTACACCAGAGAGAGAAGACACGCCTGATCACAGATAGGATTACCGTGGAGAACATTGTAAACATTACTCTGAAGTTGTAAACAATATTAAAAATAAAACAAATTATTGTCTAATAATAATAATTTAATCAATTTAAATATACTGACATTGAATGTTTGTGGTTTAAATAGACGAATTCAGTATCCAGAATTAAATGAACTTATTCAAAATTATGATATTTTATGTTTTGTTGAAACAAAGACCGATGATGTAGATGAAATAGATATACCAGGGTATACTGTTAAAATGAAAATCGCTGTAAATATGCAAGGGTTAAATCAGGGGAATAATCCTTGCTTATAAATCTAACTTATCTGAGCACATTCATCCTATTGAAACAGATAGTAAATATATTTTTGGTTCAAAATTGATAAAAAAAATGTTTCATCTATGTCAAGATATTATTTTTGGTATTGTATATATTCCACCAGATAATTCATCATATTGTATAGGTGACCCATTTAACGAAATTGAACATGAACTTCTTATGTTTAGTTCAGATCATAGTTATATATGCCTTCTTGGAGATTCCAATGCCAGAACAGGCGAGGACTTAGATTTTACAGAAGTTACCTATGATGAGTTTTCAGGAATGTTTGATTTGAATGATGTATCTTTAAACACGTTAGCAAGCTTCAATATAAATATTTCAAGAAAAAGTATGGATAAAAAGAAAAATAATTTTGGTAACATTTTCTTACAGCTATGTAGAGCTAATGATTTATTTATTTGTAATGGTAGAATCGGGGATGACGGAGGCAAAGGCCATTTTACATGTAAAAATATCAGTGTGGTAGATTATGTTATTGGCTCAGCAAATTTTCTTACACTTCTTCAAAACTTTTCTATTCTTGAAACATCAAAATTATTTTCCGATGCTCACACTCCATTGTCACTTTCTCTGTGTATATATGAAAATGAGAAAAGAAATCATTTAAAAAAAGGGAACTTCACACCAACTGAAGAAGTTAAAAAATGGGACATCGAAAATGTGGATACCTTTATTGAAAATATAGATAAAACTCATACTGACATTATTCTAACTGAGCTTGAGTCTGTAAATATACAAGATGTAAATCATAATTGTGTAAATAGTATAGTTAAAAGAACTTGTGATGTACTTGTTGATGCTGCTAAGACTACTTTTGGTACTTATATGAAATGTGATAAACAAAAAAATGTTAAAATAAATGCATCTAAGCCTTGGTTTGACGAAGATTGCAGGACTGCAAGAAAAAAATTCAAAAAATCTAAGAGAAAACTGAAACGTAATTTTCACCAGATCTTTTCAATGAGACAAAATCTCTAGAAAAGCAATACAAAAGAATAATGGATAAAAGTATAAAAACACCGCAAGAAAATTAGAAACAAGATTAGTAATTTAAAATAAAAAT
Organism: Mytilus coruscus; assembly: GCA_017311375.1. Classification (NCBI taxonomy): domain Eukaryota; kingdom Metazoa; phylum Mollusca; class Bivalvia; order Mytilida; family Mytilidae; genus Mytilus; species Mytilus coruscus. Next base: position 68,328,296 of record CM029596.1, read on the forward strand.
CCAAAGGAATACTGGAAAATTTTAAACAGCAACAAAAAATCCAAAATTCCAGATATCCCAATTACTGTTTTGTTTGATTATTTCAAAGATTTAAATAACGGTGAAAATGAAGATAATGAAAATCCTTCAGAAAGTCAGGTTGATGTAGATAGTTTGAATGTATATATTAACTCTATAATAACTCGTGATGAGGTTGAAAATGCTTTAAAGGGTCTGAAAATAATAAAGCATCTGCTAATGATAGAATTGTTAATGAATATCTGAAGCATTCTTTTAGTGTTATGTCTGATATTTATGTAAAACTATTTAATGTAATTTTTGATACAGGTATTGTACCCGAAGAATGGCTATGGGGCGATATCATTCCAGTGTTTAAAAATACAGGGGATAAATTTGATCCAAAAAATTTTAGACCCATCACCATAATAAGCTGCTTTGGGAAACTTTTCACATCTGTATTAAATAACAGATTAAATAAATATTCGAAAGAATATAGCTTAATATGCGAAACCAAGGAGGCTTCCGAAAAGGATACTCCACCATTGATAATTTATTTATTTTACATTCTCTCATTCAGACGATGAAAAACAAAAGAGGAAACTTTTTGTGCTTTTATCGATTTTGCTAAAGTTTTGATACTGTTTGGAGAAATGGCCTGTGGCAAAATTACTATTAAATGATATAAATGGTAAAATGTATAATGTAATTTTAATATGTATAGTTGTATTAAATCTCGTATTTCATTTAATGGTGAAACTACCGAATACTTTCCATGTAATATAGGTGTTAGACAAGGAGAAAATTTATCTCATTTTCTTTTTCTTTGTATCTGAATGACTTGGAAGATTTTTTCATAGAAATGATGTAATAGGGTTAAACACAGTGACAGATGAAATAGATGATCAAATTAATATTTACTTGAAACTTTATGTACTACTTTATGCAGATGATACTGTTTTATTTTCTGAAACTGCACAAGATCTTCAACAGCAGCTAAATACATTTCATGAATACTGTGATATATGGAAACTGAAGGTTAATACAACCAAAACAAAAATTGTAGTTTTTGGTAATGGTAGATTGTCAAACAAATTAAATTTTACACTTGATGGTAATGATTTAGAAATTGTCAAGGATATTTCATATTTAGGCATTATTTTTCCAAAACGGGTCGTTTTAAAAGTGCTAAAATCAACTCATTAGTAAAGCCACCAAAGCTATGTACGAGTTCTAAAAAGACCGCTTACATAACCTGACAGTTAAATGTCAGTACGATCTTTTGATAAAATTGTAAGGCCTATATTGTTATATGGCTGTGAAATTTGGGGATTTAGTAATATTGATGCAATAGAAAGAGTGCATTTGAAGTTTTGTAAACTTTTGTTAAATCTGAAAAATCAACCCCAAGCTTTATGGTATATGGAGAGCTAGGCGCTTATCCTATGTCAGTATATGTGGAATACCGTATGGTATCATTTTGGTCTAACATTGTAAACAGTTCCGATAGTAAATTGACAAATATTCTATATAGATATATTTATAAACTCAACGTAGATGGTGGATTTACTTTGAATGGTTGATTTGTATAAAAATATCTTGAATAAATATGGATTTTCAAATATTTGGTTAAATCAGAGTAACTATAGTTTTAATCCAAAATGGCTAAAGTTGAGCATTAAACAGAGAATTTTGACCAATTTCAGCAGACTTGAAATCAGAAATGGAAAATTCTCCAAAAGCATTATGTTACAAACTGTTTAAAGAAAATTTTGAATTTGAAGAATATTTAGACTTATTACCTTATAAAGATAGAATAACGTTATGTAGGTTTAGATCTGGAAATCATCGGTTACCTATAGAAACCGGTAGATGGCGTAGAATTATTAGACAGGAAAGGTACTGTGTACTTTGTAACTCCCAAGAGATAGGTGATGAATTTCACTATATTCTAAACTGTACAGCTCTAACAGATAGTAGAAGAGCTTTGCTTAAACCTTACTATGTAAGCCGAGTAAATGTTTTGAAATTCGGCACTTTATTTATTTCAAAAAATATTCGGGTATTGAAAAATTTGTGTAAATTAATTAGAATTATCAATATAGAAGTATGTTTTCCAGGTTGATCATCAATCTCTCATTCTTGTTGCTCGTTTTGTGCAAACTTGTCATGTGCAAAATCTGTATGTTATTATAAGTAAAAATATCTTTCTTTGTACCATTAACTTGGTTTTATAAGAAATAAAGTGTGTGTGACAAGACAGATATTTGAGTGATCCTAAAATCTTATACAATTACTGTCTTTTGATGAGGTAAATATGTGGTTTTATTGACTTTTGAAAAACGTTTTTACCAAAATTATGCACTTAAAAGCACGCGACGTTTTGCGCGGTGAATATACTTTTTCCGCAGGTGAATATGCTTATTTATTCAAAATCCCATTCATATATTAAACCTAATAAAGTTCTATCAATATCACTGGTGTTAAACTGATAACCGTAACTGCAGTTACGGTGATCCCAACATGGCGGAGCCCAAAACAGGTAAAATCGTCTTTTTGTAATTTCTCCGTGTACACGCATTGTTTTAAAGAATTACTCAGCCGCTAGGTTGATATGTACGGTATTGTTGTATGTGTGTGTTCTTAATATCATATGTGACCATTTTACCGAAATAATAGACATTGAAAATTTACGGAAGATTATCGTAGCTCCAAAAGAAGATAGTCGTAACTTGTGGACAAATAACTTGAAAGATAATCGTAACTGTATAAAATATGTCTATGATCATAGTAACTGATTTTGTCAGAAACCTCTGCTAATGGGATATTCGATTAAAAAATGTTGTGTAAAGATAACAACAAACACGTAAACAACATTCGTGATCGAAATATTTTTTCAACATAAGGTAAGTTTGCAATTTTCATGATCATTTATACAAATATTGGTATACTATTCGGGACAGTTAAAACTGTACTAAATTATAGTTGTAACAGGAGACGGTTCGACCTTAGTATATTTTTTTATGTATCAAATATACTTTTTGAATTATCTGTGTATATTATTTGGTAAAGTCCGTAATGTTAACTCAGCATCTAAAACTACACGTATTTTCTGCATTGTACTGATGAGCTCCCTTTTCAATACTTCAATATCTCTTTAAGTTAACTGTAAACTGAATACCTGCAATCGGACAATTATATTAAATCAAGCGTAATTGATCTTATGGCTCGGAAATAATTAATTTCCGAAACACAAATCTACTTGATATTTCCGACTTTAAATTGTAAAAACCGTCTGTTAACCTCGTATAACGGTTCGAACCACTGGGCCCCGAGTCTCCATGGCTGAAGAGATCGAAATAAGTATTTTTATAATTTAATAAGGTCTCTCAAAATATCAACACATGTAAATTGCAATAACAATATGAAGTACCAAAGTCAACAAAGTACACATAAAACAGAGCACTCAAATAAGTCTATCAAAATATTGCATTGTAAAATAATGTAAAAGTTCTTATCAAAAATGTAAGATGAATATTAACGGCTTCTTTACAAATGGAATTCTACCGTAAACAACTTAAACTATTTAACTTTATCGTAATCTTAAATTCAAAACCCCGAAATACACAAACTCTCTAACTCAATTGTTACTAGAGCACGCTGTTGAATTAGACTCTATATTAAGAGGGGGCTTAATTAGATAAAACAGGACACAACATAAAGTAACGAAGAATCACCCTGAGAAATAAAGCATATCGGTTTTACTCAAACCAAGTTGCAGCGTCTTATTCAGACATCGGGGTATAATAAACCTGTAAGCCCTTAATAATATAAATATTATATAAACAACGGCGGTTCTATTCAAACCAAAATGTTGATTATGTCTTATACATGCCTTTGCATTATACGATCAAGCGGCCGAAATAATAAAATATATAGTTTATATACTGATTACAGGTAAAGAAATAACAACTTTAATCAAAGCGTACTTCGATACAAACTTGTATATAAAGGTGTACTCGAAAATACTTTAATCTATACATCTATTGATTAATACCGAGAAGAAAAGAAAAGCTTTTAATCATTTATCTTATGTAAAACACTGAGAGTCCTTACTGATTAACCAATATAAAATCAACTACACAGTGGCGGATTTAGAGGGGGGTTCCGGGGGTTGGAACCCCCCCCCCCCTTTTTTCTTGACGATCAATGCATTTGAATGGGGACATATCAGGGGCGGATCCAGCCATTTTAAAGAGGGGTTCCAACTATATGTCCCCATTCAAATGCATTGATCGTCAAGAAAAGGGGTTCCAACCCCGGAACCCCTCTAGATCCGCCACTGCATATAGTTGGAACCCCCTTTTATCCCGGGTTGGGAACCCCCTTTAAAATGGCTGGATCCGCCCTGCTACACTTTTTAGTTTACCCTGGATACGATCATGTAAGCAAATAAAAACAACGAAAATAAATTGAAAATAAAAACAAGCCATCCTACACGTAATTTTGAATATAAAAAACGATTCTGCCACAATATCTTCATTTAACACTCTTAGTAACTTCATTTTTTCGTAGGTTATATGCGCTATGTGTTCTTTTATGTCTAGTGCAGACGCAGTATTGCTGCACACCTTTAACTACACACACCAAAGAAACTAATTCAACATTCAGATTAAGAAAAAAAGTGTTTGAAAAGGGAACGAGATTCACAGGAAAATAAGATACCGTGACCTAAAGCATATCTTTACTTGAAAACGAACGTAATTTAAACAATAGTTTCCATTAATAATGTGTGAACATGGAAAATGTTTGCCTCTCCTTGTTCATGATGAACATTTACCGTAAATTATGACTTGTAAAATATAAAGACTATATCTACAAAGCAAAAAGTAGATTAGTAAATTATTTACTAGTTATCAAACATTCAAACACGATTTATTTAGTCGCCCATCAGCATATAAAGAAAGTTACGATCATCACTGACAAGTTACTATGATCATGTACAAGTTACGACTATCTAGTAATCAAGTTACCACTATCATAACAAACAAAATTCTTGGAGTTACGATGATCTTCCGTAAATTTTCAATGGCTATTATTTCGGTAACAAGGTCACATATGATATTAAGAACACACACATACAACAATACCGTACATATCAACCTAGCGGCTGAGTAATTCTTTAAAACAATGCGTGTACACGGAGAAATTACAAAAAGACGATTTCACCTGTTTTGGGCTCCGCCATGTTGGGATCACCGTAACTGCAGTTACGGTTATCAGTTTAACACCAGTGAATATGGAATAATCAAAAATATTTTTATTGTTTGTTATGGGTTTTTTTCACTACCTTAATACCATTTATTCAAAACGAAAAAAATAACTTTATTCAGGGTCTCGTACAATGATTTGAGTTTAAAAGTCAAGAGAAAATAAATCAGATCAAACTGGAATGTTTTACTGGTATCTTTGATTTCTTTTTATTTCGAATGTAAAAGGCTAAAATGGTAATATCATATCCTCTCATTTATCAGGACTGTTTATATATACTGAACGGCTGAAGAAGACTGGCATGACAGGTTTAAAGCTTCATTTGTCTAAAGACTCTTTGTAATATATATATTTCAGCTTAACTTGGTTATATGAGACGTTAGTTTTAACTAAAAAAAATGTTCAATGAATAGAAGAATATCATCATTATTCTTGGAATTGAGATTAAATGATTGTACTAGATGTTTGTTTCTTTAGATGTCTTCTTTATTTAGGTGGAGGAGGTCTAGTTGACTACAAGTTGAATTAGAATATAGAATGTAGACCTCTATTGAAATATCAATCCATCAAATTCAACATGTAGTCTATCGATTAACGAGTGCAAAGGTTTGATAATGCAAGAAAACTTGGAACTTGGATTCAGAATTCCTACACAAAACACCGCTTCTGAGAACCGAGTCTTGTGATCATGGGTAGCAAAGTTACCCGGGTAACAAAGGAGGAAAAAAGACTACGTTATTTAATATATAATTTAAATTGTCATCATTCTATTTACATCTATTTTTCTTTATTTTTTTATATTTGAATAAAATCATTGAGGTATCGTGATGAAACAAGTAAGATACTAACAAAGCATTACAAAACCGAAGGAAAAAAATTGCCAACATAAAAGAACACACACAACCATAAGTTTGTAAACATTACACAGAAAACCACATAAAAGCAACACAAATCCCATTTAAAACGGGGTTAAATTCTCAGGAAGAGTATAAACTCATTAACGATACTACAAGTCAGCCATTGTGCTGCTCGTGACAAAACAATCCGATTATTAGTCATGACCGAGGTCAATATTGCGACAAGGACAAGTGAAATATATCCATGGTTATAACTAACAAAGTTATTCGGCATGTTTAACCCACCATTTTCTTCGGGAAATGTCTGTACCAAGGCAGGAAATATGACAGTTGTCTTCCAGTCATTCCGTTGGTTGATGTAGTCGAGCGTTTGGTTTTATCCGTTTTTACGGAATTCCCCTTTTTTTTTAATTTACCTTGGAATTCGATATTTGTGTTATTACATTTTTCATATGACTACCGTGAAGCTTTCTATGATGACTTCAACTTCACTTTCAGGAATCCTTGGTTCAGTAGTTTTATCGTTACCAGCTACCCTCAATTAAGAAAATTCTTATAGGAAACAACAGCTGTATAATATAATCTGTTGGTGTAATACTAAATGAAAATGAAAAGTTCACAATGAGAGAATTTGAAGTAATTTCTATTGTTGAAGATTTGAGTTCTATACATACCGAACCTAACAGTTGGTAACTAGGTATAGCTTTAAAAACTAATCTGTTCCTGTAGTATTCTTTTTTACAGTTCAATGAAATAGATTCGAGCAACACTTTCTTATTATTTCTTTTTTTGATGAAGGGACACCATCTACAAACAAAGTTTTAACTAAGAAACCAGGCCTGTTATCTTAATCGGCGTCCTTACCCTCACATCTGATACAGATATACGGTAATTCCGTATTGCAATGAATATTCAAGATATTAAAATTGCCGTCTGGTGTCAGTTCTATTGCTGCACATTTGTTTCCATGATCTGTTGTATTATCAGTATCAGCTGAAAAATTAAGAAACAATTTGACAAAGTATAAACATATCTTATTCCGAACACTTACAGCAATGATATGATTGCTTAACTAGTTTTACTGTAATTGTAAATATCAATATCTACAAGATATATTGTCGACTACGTTTTTCAAAATGAATAGAAGTTGCAATTTTTTTAAAGGCACAAGTGTTTGCACGATTTACACGAAAACATGGTGATGATCAATTATGCAATTTGAGTTTATAATTCTATAAGTTTCTCAGTCAAAAAAAGATCAGCACTGGTATGAATTGAATACCTATTTTAAATATTAATGAACAACTTGATGAACTGGTTAAAACATAATTCTGAAATGTCACTACATACCATTTGTTCTGCTGTAAAGCATTAAAGTGTTGCTACCATTACAACAGTTATCGCTGATTCCACCAGCAGATTGATTTCGAACATTTGATGTTATTAATATGTTTCGAAAACAATGACAGGTACTATCCTACAGTTGAAGAAGATTTGTTAAATTTACAAAAAAAAAAAAATGCAAAGTAAACATATGTTCTATTAAAACTGGAACGTTGATCTCATTGATCGTGACCTCAATATGCTACTTTTGCATGTACTTGTTTTAAAACTTTATCCGTGCTCCGGTTTTGATGAAAAGGTGACAGACAATCCGCTATTTACAAGGGTAAACAAAAACATGGAATCAATCTTAAATTTGAACAATTTACACAGTCCGTTTGTCCTTGGAACCAAATTATAAATTCCAAGTTGTACCCCTGCTATTAACTAACAAAACAAACATCACAAAACACTTTTATTTAAAAGAGAATAAAACGCATTATTCGTTTTACGTCATCAAGTTATGATAAAGTTAGATCTTACTTTGTTAATAAAGTCGATTTTGTACAAATTTAACTGAAAATTTTTCAACGGATAGATAACTATTGAGAATTCGAATTAATTTCTCCTCTTTTCTCCTTTCCCCATTCGATAAGTTGAAATCGGCGATAAGTCATAGACAAGGAAATAAGGACTACATTGTGATCTGTGATAAAGATATTCCGTAATAACCAACTGTCATGATGGTGCCCATATAACGTTTCGAAAAGATAACTTCAACTTTACCATTTTGACCTTTTGGGTTATTGCAGCAACTCTATCAGTAAAATCCTGATATGAAATTAAAGTTTTTGAATTTCGTATCAACTGTAACCAAGTCAACCTTAATAAGTATGTGCTGCTAGAATAATTCTTCATTAAACTGGAAAGTTCACATTGAACATTGGCGTCATATCTTTTGTCTTAAGGGCATACGATACAGTTTTGATCCCACGGTGAATTTTTGACGAAAGTTTGCATACCAGCTATTTTTCACCTTGTCAAATCAAATATGTAATAAAAAGTATACCTTTATGTTCTACTTTTAGAGATAAATGGGGTCGAAATTTTAGACATTTACTGGAAATTTCGGTTTCTTGAACATTTCTATCTTTTAACTTTTTTTGTTTTAAAAGAAAAACGCAAGCGGACTTTTTGTGTGATATTTCTTTGGAAATAATTCATTTTTATCACATTTTCATGATTTGGTCAAAAAACGTCATTCGTTTGCTGTTTATTCATCCAATTTAAAAAAAAAAAATCATCGGTGATTTGTTTATAAAAATTGTCATCTTCATACACAATCCAGCAAAATGTCATTATTAAAAAGAGAGGTCCATGAACTAGTTTTCAAGTTAAATCAGTCTGAATGTTAAAAATCAGTCGAAAAATGCATCTTTTCTCGATATGTCACAGTTTGACGTCACGAAAAATATCATTTTACATTAGCGACGTCATTACCTCCCCTGTAACTGTGCCGATTTCTGGATATAAATTAGAGACGACAGTTATGTACCGATGTTAAAAAATCCATCCAAAACATACAAATCAAGGTAAAAACAAAACCTAAGGAAATCACGTGTCGTCGACAGGGTAAGCGTGGATCACTCGCCCTGAGAATCAACATTCAGCCATAATGTCTCAATAGGGAATTACTAAAGAACACAATTAGTAAATTTCACAGATCAGACGACTATTCTGGTATTAAAAGATCAAAGAACTCGAAAACATGTTGATGGAGAGTTGAGACACAGACACATCGTATCAGTCAACAAATCGTGATGATGACAGTGAAACGTATGAAATGTCGAATTGCGACGTTTAATCCTCCTTATTTACAACAATTTCATTTTCAAATTTCAGAGTCCTGGTGTAGGAGAAGGAATATTTTTATTCTAAATCTGATGTTTTTTTCATTATTTTTTTTTTCATTATTTCCTTTGTTATATTATAATTGAAAATGTTATACTTCTTAATTGTAAGATACCTTTAGTCCGAAATAACCGATGCTTTTGTCAATCTTATTACACTTGGTGACACACATTTGTATGTGATATGATGTACTGTTGATTTCAACGTCAAAAAATGTGTTATTTACTTCATTTTCTGCTGTTTTATTAAACTCATAACAACCTGTTAACAAAAAAAAGTTTGCATCTTAGATCTCTTGCAGTTCCATACACCATCGTTATTCATGTAATCAAAAAGATAACATTGACAAATACCTAAAGGTTTATACAGTCCTAACACATTCAAAAAGGAAATGGTTATATATGAGGGTAGAGAGCCAACGGATTCCAAATTTGAATACGTTTAAACAGTATTTTACTTAACAGAAACTGATTGAATGACCGAGTCTGAATCTCATACAAGAACATATTGCCCTGCAATACCGAATTAAAAAAACAATTTTGAACCTTTATTATACTGTTGATAAAAAGAAGATTTGTTGTGAATACCAATGAGACAATAATCAACCAGAGTCCAAATGACGTGGATTTATGCAGCTACATGTCGCCTTATGGACTTCCACAATGAGAAAAAACCCATACCATATAGTCTGCTATAAAATACCCCGACATGACAAATATGAAAAATACAAACGAAAAATGCAACGGCCTGTTTTTGACGAGACAATTAACGAAAACCAAAAATGGCAGACAGCAACCAATGACAACCACTGAATAACAGGCACATAAGAAATAAATTCAAGTTCTTTTTTCTTCCTTTGAAGATTAATTGATCTATTTACTCTTTTAATTTTATCTATATCATTTAAAGTTATGAAATATTTTGGGATATTGTTCTTTTCCTGATTAACTTTTCAGTATTGTTAATTTTTGTATTGTTATTATTATTATTTTTATACTTTATGAACTGCTATGAATATAAGTATGTGCCAAAATTTTCAGAATCATATAAAACCACATATGTCTCATTACATGTATTTATCAAAGTTGTACAAAATCGAACATGTAAAATGTTGTTTGTTTATAGTTGACACGTGTTTGGTTATTTATAGTAAGGTCGGTTCGATTGGGATATTGAGTTCATGCACGAGTGAACATAGGTGGTTTAAAGTCATTCGAGCCATTGTCGTCAAAGTGTGCAGTAGCATTTTGCCAAGTAAATAATATTATTAATTATATTATTTATTTTCAGATTTGTAGACCACTAGTTTGGGGAAACCAGTACCAGCTGCTTAGTTTCGATGTATTTACACGAACTTTCCACAATATTATACCTATATTAATAATAAAATGTGCGCTTGTCTCTGCAAGTGGCGTCTCCCATGTGAGAGTTTGTGGTTATTTGATAAATATTTTATGTTCGTTTGAGTTTACGAATTAGAATTTAAATATAATTGTTAATATCAAACTCGGGTTGAAGTATTTGAAGTATACTTCCTCACTGCTTAAGCATTGATATTTACAAATAAAAATAAGTTTGATTAAAAAATAATTGTACTAACATGGGAAAATAGCAGAACTAAAATCTGCATCCAAGACTTATTATTTGTAATGTTTTGTCCTTCGTATCTAAAATATTACTTGCATGGCAAATTCAGCTAACAGCCCCTATTAAATCAAGATCAGAGAGCTGTTCTTATTTACGTCATTTAGAACTGTTCTACCTTAGAACATATTCTAACAGTTTTACTCTAGAACATATTCTAACAGTTTTACTGTAGAACTGATTATGACAGTTCTAACTTAGATCTGATTGTGACAGTTCTACATTAAATCTGATTGTGACAGTTCTACCTTAGATTTGATTGTGACAGCTCTACCTTGATCTGATTGTAGCGGTTCTACCTTAGATCTGATTGTGACAGTTCTACCTTAGATCTGATTGTGACAGTTCTACCTTAGATCTGATTGTGACAGTTCTACCTTGATCTGATTGTGACAGTTCTACCTTAGGTCTGATTGTGACAGTTCTACTCTTGAACAGTTCTAACGAAGGACTGTTCTAGAACCGTTAAGAACAGTTCTATGATAGTTTCTAAAGAGAGGTATGAACTGATCCCAACTGTACTAAATACTAAAACGTCAATGAATACTTGGTGTCAACATGATCTCATTCGAACCTAGTCATTAAATTTTTATTATCACTAGTATTCATTGCTAAGCTAGATTTTGTACAATAGTATTTTTATGATGGTACTGTACATTACAAATAAATCGAATAATGCGTTACAAGAGTATTTGAGAGAGTATATATATACAAGAGTTTATGTTTTTTTTTCAACATACTGATATTGTTGTTATTAACTCTTGTATGACTTTACCAGCAACAGAGTGTCATGTTCCAAAGCATATATGCATAACGGTGGCATCAAAAGACCTCTCGATTCAAAATAAGCATCTTCGTATGAAAGTCGTTGTATGAAAAGGCATTGTAACTGATTCTGACGGGGTTTGTGTTGCTCAATCTTTTATTTTCTATGTAGTGTTTGGTTGACTGTTTTGTTTTTGTTTTTTTTTTGTTGTTGGTCTGTTGAGCTCGGTTCGGCTTTGGTTTTTTTTTTTTTTTTTTGCCATGGTGTTTTCCGCCTTTCTTCGATATACGAGTTTTTATTGCTCCTTGGTATCTTATTCTTCTTTTTGATATATAGTTTTGTATGTATGATGTAAAAATCAAGAGGCTAAGTTGTTATTTTTTTTTTTTTTTTTTTTTTGATTGATTTTATGGCGTTTGGGTATTTTTGCTAAATGGAAAAGCAACATTTAACAAAGATCTGAAAATAAAAAGTGAACACCGTAATCCATAGATGCTTTGGTTTTATCAGCTCTTTAACGTTTGTAAATAGGTTTTGGACTTTCAAGTATTTTGGCCTATAACATCACTGAAGAGACGTTATATGTCGAAATGCGCTTCTAATGCAAGAAAACTGGTACTGTGAATGTTATAAGAAACGTGACTGCAACAGCTGACTCAATTATTAAGATTTTTCGGTTTTGAGATGTTTGGACTTTAATCAAAATTGTTTAATTATACTATTACCATACTATATATAGTATGCGGTGAGCCAAATGGGTCGGAAAATACCCGATATTTTTCAAGAGTAAGGAGAGATATACAGGTAATGTGATTACACAGAACCCGATCCAATCCATCATTTGCTTTTTAAATATTACATTTTAATTGGTTTTCCCCTTTTTATGAAAACAAAAACGCAAAACTAGTTCTGCATTTTTCTTTTTTTTTTTTTTATTAATTTATTAATTTATAACCTATAATAAGACGCAATGATGAATGTAGATGATAACTGATGATATGAAAATTATAATAAATACGTTCTATGACTCGTCCTTTTTAAAACTGTAGTGGGTGAGGAAATTTATAGTTGAAATAAATTGACTTCCTTATCAGGAATTAAACAAATACATGAAATCTTATGTAATTTTTAAGATTTATAAGTTAACTGGGTGAAGTGATGCCTTCTTCCTTCTTTTGACAACCAGAGTGGTGCATACGGCGTGGAATGTAGCATTAAATTCACTGACTATAGCTTTTACATCAACCAATTATAAAGAATGTAAACAAATTTCTCTCACTTTTGATTTTCAGATCCTTCAGCTATATGTTGATTTTCAATTTTCTTATACAGAAAGCAAGAGCCATCAAGTCGAAACAATAATTTGAAAAGAGAATATATAATAAGAAGAATGTGTCTGAGGACACGAATCCCCCTGCTCAAGCTTGATTATAATATATGAAAATACTTTTGGGGCAGACGGAAGGACAGACGGTCAAGGGTAACACTTAATGCCCCCTTCGTCTAGCGGCGGGGGCATAAAAATGTCTGAAAGCTGAAGAATATTACTTGTAATATTGAAATACTACACGAATTGTCTATATGTGTTAGAATTTTTTGCATATAAATACTATATCTTACCAAGATACTGAATCCATTTTACAGACCGATTTTTAGTTTTTATCCACATTAAATCATCCGATTCGGCATTCCAAGCTACATTTATTCCATTTCGATCATAATTTGTAAAGCTGGTGTATTTCTGACATACCGATGTTAACATACTATTTGCGAGTAATATTTCATTTGAAATGTGTTGTACCTGACCTGTGGAAAATGAATTAAAAAAATGTTTATTTTTATTGATTATAATTCCCTTTTAATATATCGACTAACATCCAATATTTTATACCTTTAATGCACTTATACCATGATACTTTGAGTTGAATACACAATTTAGGTTTAAAATCTAAATTCTTACAACAAACAATCAAGATATTTTCATAAATACATGTCATCATTTGCGTTTTCTCATTAAGAATAATTATGCAGTCTCCTGTCAATTTGAACATCCGATTTATAAAATTTGTACTAATTTGTTCTCGGTGTAATAAGGATTGGAAATTAAAAATTCCGTTTGAGCTCGACTCTGTCGGTGGAATAGGCATACATATAGGCGACTCTGTTGGTGGAATAAGCATACATATAGGCGACTATGTTGGTGGAATAAGCATACATATAGGCAAGCATACATATAGGCGACTCTGTTGGTGTAATAATAATAAAATTGAGAATGGATATGGGGAATATGTCAAAGAGACAACAACCCGACCAAAGAGCAGACAACAGCCGAAGGCCACCAATGGGTCTTCAACACAGCAAGAAAATCCCGCACCCGGAGGTAGTCCTCAGCTGGCCCCTAAATAAAATTGTGTACTAGTTCAGTGAAAATGGGCGTCACACTAAACTCTAAAACATATAAATGAACTAAAATTAAAAAACATACAAGACTAACAAAGGCCAGAGGCTCCTGACTTGGGACAGGCGCAAAAATGCGGCGGGGTTAAACATGTTTTGTGAGATCTCAACCCTCCCCCTATATCTCTAGCCAATGTAGAATAAAGAAACACATAGCAATACGTACAGTAAAACTCAGTTTAAAAGAAGTCCGAGTCCGATGTCAGAATAGGTAACAAAAGAAACTAAGCAAAATGACAATGATACATACATTAACAAAGGACTACTAGCAGTTACTGACATGCCAGCTCCAGACCTCAATTAAACTGATTGAAAGATTATGCCTTCATCATATGAAAATCAAGTACAATCCCTCCCGTTAGGGCTTCAGTATCATACAATCATAAAATATATGAGAAGAACATAACCCGTATCACCGTATCATGCCAACAACTTGTTTTAGAATAATAGTTTTTATTTCCGATGCAAAGACCCTATGAGTAAATCAATATTAATACCAAAATATGCAATCCTTAATGACCTGACAACAGTATCATAGGCAGATACAGGGGCCTGCCCCTTGGTGGGGAAAATTGGTTGATTATATAGGGAATCACTGAAGCATGACGGGAGCGGGGCCCCTTAGGTCAGTCAGCGCCCCTTATGAAAAGTTCTGAATCCGCCACTGAGTATCGTAACTATATCCTTTCCAAATAAGTCTGTTTAAAGGTCTGGTTAGCTTTTGAGGTGAATGCCGACATTTTTATGCTTTGTAAAGTATATTACCATAAAATATTGGATGTGAAATACCTGAACGTATAAGATGTCTACATGTTGATTTATATTTACGAATGATGTCCTTGTACCGATGATAAAATTTAGTAAATGTTTTGACTAGTTTGTGATATCGAAAACCCTGGTGTAATATTTTTTCAGTAATACAGAGATTTCTGTCGTTGAAATCAAATACGTTGTTACAAACACGAGCGAATCGAACAAGTTGAGATATATAAACACCATAAGACGGTGACAAGGGAACGTCACCATCTAAAAATGGATAATTAACAATAGGGAATGAAAAATCATCTCTTTTATCATAAATTTTGGTATAAAAGCTTCCCGTTAAAGATATAGATATCAAGATCCAGGAAAGGGCAGTGTTCATTGCTAGTATTAGCTTTATTTAAAGTCAGTTCGACAGGATTAATCTCTTTAGTGTAGATACTGAAGTGGTAATTATTGAGAGCCAATATATCATCTAAATATCTAAAAGTGTTATTAAATTTTTGAATCAGATGTTGTTTAGTTTAAACATATTTATTCGTCATCATTACAAATATAATCATCATACAGAATACATAATTATAATAGGATTCGGAAACAAGCTGTACATAGCTTATATTAATGCGTTTCCTTGAAATACCAACTCCAATTAACGATTACATAAATATAGCATGCAATGTTACAATGATATGGAACAAGAATAAATAAATAACTGTATAACAAAAAAAGAAAGGGGAAAAATTATAATTTCAAAATAATGAAAAACAACAAAAGAAGAAAAAAAAATAAAAAAAAAAAAAAAAGAAGAAAAATAAGAATTAAAATACACTTAAATACTACACACATGTCCAGATGAAATGCAACTTTGTCAAAGTTAGTGAATAATAATTTAACTTGTAAATCTCTTGCACTTTAGTAAGAATTTTTGTACTTTTTTCAAAAATATTTTTGTTTTGGTCTAAAGTTAGAGCTTGTGATCCAAATAAAAGTAAGTTTGTGTTTCGATGGGTCTTTGCTGATTTTAGTCATAAAAGCATACATATAGGCGACTCTGTTGGTGGAATGAGCATACATATAGCCGACTCTGTTTGTGTAATAAGCATACATATAGGCGACTCTTTTGGTGGAATAAGCATACATATAGGCAGGCCGATTCGGTAACTTTTGGTATGACTAGAGTTTCATAATAAGTTGCTAAAAGAATAAGAATTATATAGACACTGTCCTACAAATTCTGATGTTTTGTTTCTCTTTTATTGTTTTTTAGATTTTCATGAGCTACTGTAATGTTTCCATTATTTGTCTCGTCGATGCTGTCATAACTTTAGAATAAAATCCTTTTCTAATATTCCCTATGTTCTATGTGGTGTTGGGTTGCTGTTTCATTGACGGATGATTTACATCTCTTCTACTCATTTCAAATTTACTTTTGACTCCCGTTAAATTTAATGAAATACGGTGAAGGCTATAGAAAGCCCTTTTAAAGAATCGTATGTGGTTATAACAATGTAAAAACTAAAAATAAATACGATATATGTTTTAATTTTACAGATATGATAGTGCATCACACCATTTTTCAAAATACTAGATCCGCAAATGAAATTTTTATATCTGTACTTACCAATGTAGATTAGGAAAAATATCATACAAACATTATTGTATCCAGTCATTGTGTATCAACGTCCTGAGTAGTTCTGACATGACTAACCTCTTCCTGGTTACATATTTATATAGTTTCCGGATAATTATAATCATACCAAAACAATACAAAAATTTAAACATAGAAATTTGATGATAATTTGTACTTTCCAGTCAATTGAACTATTAAACCAAATACTTAGAACTACGTTTGGTAAAAAAGAAATCAGAAAGCAATTATGGTCAACTTAGCTTATTCGGAAACACTTATCACTCAAGAAAATAAGTTAAAGTTAATCAGGACATTTTGTTATATATCTCTTACATCTCTTTGTTTAACTACATATTAAAGAAAAGGAACTTGCATGTTTTTTATTTCCTGAACTTGGTAAATCTTGATTTAGACCACTTTACTTTATGTGTAACCTAAAACAGTGATAAACTATCTTCTGTTTTGATTGTTATTATCCAAACAATTAGGAAAACACAAATCTATTTTGACGAGTTTAATTTTAGAACAGCTAGAGTTCAAAATAACACGTGAATCGTTTATTTAAAAGACAAAGTACGATTTGGGGTCAATTTGGCCCTAAAATCAAATATTTTTTTCAAGCTATCTCGGATTTTTTTTATTTAAATGTAATGTAACTACTCAGTTCGGGATGCCGTTCGATAAAATTGCCCCCCTTGTTTATTTCGCTCTCCTGTCAAATCATGTAATTTCGCTAACTCTAATGGTAGACGCGACAGCGGTGGGTGTCGTCAGGACAGGTACGATTAAAGGAATCAGTTAGGAATTAGACGATCCCCATTGGTAAAGGTGAGTTGTTTAATAGTTGTTGCTTTAGGATAAATGCATGTTTTAGATTAATTCATAATCAGGAATAGCTGGAAGGGAAGGAAACGTATTGCTACGAGAACCCGGAAATTTTTTAAAAATCTAGAGACGATCGTTCTGAGTGTGCCACCTACACATTCAAACATGTACACAACCACAGTATCCCCTATCAATCTAATGTGTTTTCATAGTTATGTGATATAGGGCAAAAAAAGGTAGCAGTGTTTTATGTCTTGTTAAGCATGGGGGAGATAATGTTATTTTTTACGGGTGTGTTTGATAGATTTGTTACACTGTAACATATAATACACACTCATAAAGTTGCTAAAAAGCGGCTCTCACACACAATTAACTCAATTTCAATTATTCTATTTACCGGGTTATTGTAGTCCTATGATATAAGTCTTCGGAGGTTCATATCATTTAGATTCAACGTTTTTTGTCGGATTTTTTTAACTTTCAATGTCGCACGGTCGATAGTAAAAAAAAATCCGATAAAAACGTTGAATGTAAATGATATGAACCTTGGAAGTCTTATATATAGTTCTATAATATAAGACCTCTGAGGTTCATATCATTTACTAGTACATTCAACGTTTTTTATCGGATTTTTTTTTACTATCAATGTTGAACGGTTCAACATTGATAGTAAAAAAAAAATCCGATAAAAAACGTTGAATGTAAATGATATGAACCTCCGAAGTCTTATATTCAACATTGATAGTAAAAAAAAACCGATTATAAAAACGTTGAATGTGAATGATATGAACCTCCGAAGTCTTATATTCAACATTGATAGTAAAAAAATAAACCGATAAAAACGTTGAATGTAAATGATATGAAATTCAACATTGATAGTAAAAAAAAATCCGATTATAAAAACGTTGAATGTGAATGATATGAACCTCCGAAGTCTTATATTCAACATTGATAGTAAAAAAATAAACCGATAAAACTTTGAATGTAAATGATATGAAATTCAACATTGATAGTAAAAAAAAACCGATTATAAAAACGTTGAATGTGAATGATATGAACCTCCGAAGTCTTATATTCAACATTGATAGTAAAAAAAATAAACCGATAAAAACGGTGAATGTAAATGATATGAAATTCAACATTGATAGTAAAAAAAAACCGATTATAAAAACGTTGAATGTGAATGATATGAACCTCCGAAGTCTTATATTCAACATTGATAGTAAAAAACAAATCCGATAAACGTTGAATGTAAATGATATGAAATTCAACATTGATAGTAAAAAAAAACCGATTATAAAAACGTTGAATGTGAATGATATGAACCTCCGAAGTCTTATATTATAGGACTACTGGTTATTGGTTCTTTATCCTAACTAAATTTTTTTGAGGTGTATATAACAAAAAAGGGGGGTGCTTTAAAAACACCGAAATACCTTAACAATCCTACAATACCTGTTTACAGAATAAGAGAGATATTTCGTATTCTAAACCTAACTTTTCTCACATATTTGTTAGATATGTTGAAAATATAGCCAAATGTTAAATACGTATATCCATTCCCTCTTTTTCAATTCATTAGTTAAACAGACAGTTCTAAAGAATATGCAATAACCGAACATTGATAATTTAGCTAACAATGAATTCAGTACATTTTTCCAACAAGTAAAGACCAACGGAAACAATTGATATGATTTGAAAACATGGTCCATTAAGTAGGATCTTGTGGTTTCGTAGACATTAATGATAATTCAACATTTTAATTTCTTTTTATCTTTTTCTTTATTTCATATCCTAGTATATATCATAACATGTATATATTTTGTGATGCATCTGATGTATAAATCCAGTGGCAGATCCGGGGAAGAGTCCTGTGTTCAGATCCGTTTGTATGGTTAACATGTGGTTGGAACCCCCGCTTTAATTGCTTGTTTGATTTTTTTTGCAGTGTCGAAAAGGATGATAGACTAGTTTAATCAAGAAGTTATGAAGATTGTTCCCGAATAGATTCCTTAACATCACAGTGTATAAGAGACTAATGAGCCTCGTCTAGTGCAGGCAACTGACATGCCCTACCTGTTACACTGACAGAAAAGCCCCCATTTTGAAAGCACGTTTAAATGTTGTGTGGAAGTTCTGCTATACATCTGACAATCAGATGTCTTGGAATTATTCCGAAGTACATATGCCAACCAAAGGCATGGAACAGAGGGGAGAGGTTTTAAAGTGATGCTAATCTGAGATTCAAATTTGAACTATAGAAAGCAATATATGAAGATATGTAGGAGAAATAATCTGTATGAATAAAATTATCACACAATAGGAACTGTCTTTTTTCCCATACAGAATTTGTCAAACTTATCCACAACAGAAGGGATGTTAATGTATCCTTCATATATTTGTAATACTGTTGGTAATTCAGATGCACAGTTGTTTTTCTTCTGTTTCATATATTTATTAAGACAAGCTATACTTTTTTGTGATATAATTGCTGAGATGATATAGCAGTGCCATTGGTTTCCCCTCTCTCTATGTTCAAAGAACTTGATCATCTGAACTCTTTTTTTTAAATTGGAGTTCTGTTCAAGAACAGTTAACATATGCTTAATTTTCGTTATCTTTTTAAGACCAGCATCATGATCAAAATAAATTTTAAATAAAACAGGCTGTACATTCTATAAAATATGCCAGTCTACCGGAAATGTTAACACCCAAAAAAGGTCTTCAGTATATTCATTTTTAAACTTACAAAATATGTCAAAGGTTTTAGCATCCCCAACAATTACCATGTGACTTGAATTTTTGATTTGTCAATATCAAGCAAATTGTCGATATTTTCCAAAACATGATAATAGTTCCGTTTTTATTATTAACAACAAAGGACTTACTCTTGTATAAAACCTTAACAGATTATCAAAGACTGTCTACAAGTACAATTTTAATCCAAGCCGCTGTTCTTTTAAGCACCGTGTTAGCGACGGCTTGGTTGATTGTAAGTGTTGGGTGCAGAGACTGAAATATTTGTCTTTAAATAATCAGACTTGAGACAATAACATGGAGGTAAGTATGTGTAAGGACAACGTTTTCAAGGTTGGTTTGAACAGTGCGAAGGTCGTCTTGGAATGTAGAAAAAAGATAATGAAAGTTTTTGTGTTGGTTATTTACATAAGGGAACGACCATTTAACTTCAAAAGGTGAAAAAGGGGGAGGGGTAAGATTTATTCCAAAACAATATCGTCTGATCCCTAATTCGATGGAAAAAATATTGTTGTCAGGCAAAATTTATGACCAAAAATATATTATGAATTCTGATTTCCCCATACCTTATAGTGTTAAATTTTGAAGAAAAAAAAATTATTTGATTGATGGAGGCGGAAAAAAATGTTCGAGCTCAGACAAGAAAACCATACCCCCTCTTGAAGTTAAATGGTTGCTTCCTTGTTGAGGGATTGTTTCCTGGCTTGCTTTGATAGAGTATTGTTGCATGTTTCACAGATGTTGCTTTCTTTTGATAATTAAAGATATTCTCTCTCTTGATTGCAAGCAAATAATTGGTATAACGTCAGTCGGGAATTTGACGAAGATCGCGTTGGCGGCGATTTTCTCAGACCAGTGTGGCATACTAGTACTACATGTTATTGACAAGAAATGTATCGTGTCCCGCGATCGTTTACAACGCGATTCGCAAAGAAAAAAATTGGTGGGATTAGTTGGCGACTCAATAATATTTACCTCCATAACTTCCAAAAACTTTGACATATAAAGTATTTCAAGGTTACGTTGTCCGATGTTTACACATTACTGACGGATGTCTGGTTTTTTGTCTCTTAAATTTCGCCATTTTTGTATTGCATACATTGCAGATACAATCATCCGACCGTATGTTAAACATACTGTTAGACCAAATTGAAGATAATCTGAGGGTTTGCATGAGTTATGGTAACATCGCCAATAATCGGTTGACTACTTTTTTGGAATTTTGGGTCCTCAATGCTCTTCAACTTTGTACTTGTTTGGCTTTATAACTATTTTGATCTGAGCGTCACTGATGAGTCTTACATAGACGAAACGCGCGTCTGGCGTATTAAATTATAATCCTGGTACCTTTGACAACTATTGACTAACATTTCACGCACAGTAGGCATTTGTGTTTAGATTTGAAGTTCATCATACTTTGGGTTAATACGTAAAAGATTTGTGTTGATTACTTCATGAAACACAAATGCAATTTCAAGACTTAATTTTTTAATTTACCCTAAAAATAATCTTTGCAAAAACAATACTAATTATGGGGTACTAGTAGCGACATTGTTAGCTCTAAATGGGACTCCAAAAGTTTGAACAAGAATGAAAACACACTAGAGTAATATATACGTATGTGTAGTACATGAAATATGAAGACACTCGTGTACTACTAGTAGTTGTAATAGTGAGCATGTATGAGGAAAACTGAAATTATAGCGAGCCACCGTATAAGGTAAAAACTAATATTAGTGAGTACTTATGCAAAGAACTTTAATATTCTTGAATCTGTTTCTGAGTTGTGAAGAACTAACATACAACTAACAGTAGGACAGTTATTTAAGTAAAGTACTATAATACAATCGAATCCTTATACGAAGAACTATAATAACATTTAGTCTAATGTAAAACTAAGTCAAAATCTCGTATGCACGACTCTTAATGTCTAACAAATTTTCGACTGTGGGTAAACTATTAAGAAAAGAAAAAGATTTAAATGATATTAAATCAAATCTTATGAATAATATTAGCGATCAAAGAAAAAATATCACATTATGTCGACGGACAATTGTAAGATGCTATAAGATCGAATAAAAATGTATCAAAAATATAACACAAAATAAATCGATGAAACAACTGCAATCCCAATTTAAGATGCAAACACATCAAAAGAAAAAAAATCACACCACGTTGGCGGGCAACTGTCGACTTTTAAAACGTTGTACGATCGAAACATATGACAAAAAAAACCCAACTGCAATCAACAAATAAGACGCAAAGAGTCGCAAGAAATAACAAGATAACGCCATTGGCGACTTGTCAATACTGTATGATCGAACACTAACATAGCCAAAACATGACAACAAAGAAATAAGACGTAAACTAAATTACAAGAAATTACAAGATAAATATAAGATGTACAAAAAATAATGCCGAAAGTACAATTGTTTAACACAAACAAGAGGAATATAACGATATAAATCTATGCCACCCCAAAAACTCAACTTCACAATGGTCAACCTATCCGGGTTACCGCATAACTAAGGTGTAACGAAATATGTAACAAAACTTTTTAAATAATACAGAAATTATAACTGTCGGAGTAATTGTTATTGTTTAAGAACAAAAAACATGTCAAACATGCAAATATTATTTTTTAAATAATAGCTTTTATCACTTAAAAGTCATGGGATGTTACATATATAGGACGGGGTGTGTTCGATGCGTTAATCAATGAGGAAAAATCCGCCATATAACACCCAACTTTGAAATTGCGTACAAATGTTAAATTTAGGTGTGCCGCTTTTGGGAATGGTCTTAACCGATTGATAATTCATTTCTCAATATTCGTAATTTTTCCCAGATTTTTTTCTATGTCGGGCAAAAAAAGTAGCAGTTTATAAGGAGACCCCCTAATTGACGTAACAACTTGACTTATGGTCGTTTTAAAAACGATTGTTTGCAAGTTGCATTGTTAACAGTTGTACAATATGAAAATTTATTAACGTGAATGCAAATATTCATAATGTTTTTACCGAAAGTAACTTTTGTGTCATCTTGACAACCGTACACAAAGTTCATTTCACTTTTCTACCTTCTAAACACAAGAGTTCGAATTCCTTTGTTCTGTTTTAAACCGCATACCGGACTTAACTTTAATGAAACAAGGTTGTTTTGAATACAAAAAATACCCTTTAATGTTTAAGACAGCCATGAAATGACAAACACTTCAGTAAAATGGCGAAATTATGAAGAATCTTGACTATTGGACTTGTACATGCTTAATAATAGTATAGATCATACCCGTTGCTCAAAAAGATGTTTAAACAGAGTGTATTTTGTGTTTATATATTCACTATAAAAAAATATATTGGGTGACGCTTTGCTCTATGTTTATTAAACCAAAATGTTCTTACCTTTAGCCCATTTTAATTAATAATCTGAATAATTATCGCTTATGATGCCACTTTAAAGACGTAAAAGTCAAATTGGGTTATAATGGTTGGACAATACTCACATTTTCTGAAAAGCCTTTCTTCTGATGCTAAAAAAATATAATTAATGACCTCAAGTGTTTACTCTTGGTGAATTTGAAAGGCCAAATAAGCCCCCAAATGCATCTAATCCTTTGTTTAAAGTAATATCTAGACTCGCTTCATTTTAAAGCTTACACTTGCCAATGCTAGAAACCGTATTTTATATTTTTTGTGGGGAAAAGAGGGGGCTGTCTTTTGGAGTTGGTGTCCAATAATGTATTCTCCATATATCTTCTTATTCATTTTGGAAAGGAGGTAATGTCCTTTTTTTGTCCTGTCAACTTTACGAAACTGATATGCATAAACCGTACATTAATTTCTACTGACATACGATGTAATGGCTAGTTTACCAGACTTAATCAACACGTATATTTTCCAAGGTAAAACATAATGAATATTAATCTTTTTATAATCCCCCCTCACTTTGCGACGAAAGGTCGCAGTAATTTTGTTTTAACCATATCCTTCGTCCGTCCTCTCAACTCCTGGTACATGGTTCTCAGGTTAAATCCTACTTCAATTTTCAGGCTAGAAATTTTATATTATGCAGCACATACACAGTATATTGGAATGCATGTTATGAGGATTTTTATTTAGTTAAAATGTCCGCAAATGACAAGATGATGCGACATGCACATGGTTCATCCGTGGATTTCTAACACTTTTAAATAATCAGTACGTGTAAATTGTTTCATTCATTTGTACTATTCTTGCACATACACGACGTTATAAAAATCTGTATTAGCATGCACAGGGGAAAATGTTCAAAACGGATGAATATTATCTTCCATTTTTTTTTTACATAAAGTATCAAAATCGAAATAACAAATACAGTGGAAGAACGGTAAACATGGTGGAACAAATGAAAAGATTTATTACTGACGCATACAGGTGAAAGTGATAGTCTGGACCAGATTTACCGTGCGCAAAACAGTAAACCATTGTATTTTTTCTTTCATATCGAATGAGCTGTGAAAGTATTATGTAGTATGCATGTAAGCTGGAACATGTACATTTTCTCAACAGAACCGATTGTCTACCTTTTCTACCTCCTTTTCTACTATGGGGCACATTCACTTTCATTTATACTTGGGGTGTCACTAAATTTAAGGTTGGAGTTAGCTTTTTCATTTTGAGAATATATGATACTAGTACTGAGATGTGAATTTAGCATTCCTGATGCAGATTAATCCAGAAAAACTCTTCGAACGCCTGGAAGTTATAAAGTATTATTTTAATTTAGTTTGCCAAAGATTAATGTTCTAACGTGACCATTGACGAATTCTACAAATGAGCGAATAACGAGGCAGTGGAAGTTGTAACGTCAAAGTACCCAAATTGCACCGAGTACCCAAATTGCACCTATTCAACAAAAATAGCTGCGGAAATCTTACAAGTTTTCTTTGAGACTAAACAATTTGTATTTTTATGATTTGACATTATACACGTTTTTCAACATAGGTAGATATATTTAGATATACACAAAACGTTCACAGTAATATCAACAGATGGAAGCATTCCCTGGAAAAAGTAAATCTACGGAAACGTCGCCATGCGACGTTCTCAAAATGTCATCTTTTAAAAATGAGCAAATTAAACATGTTACAAGCATCCATTTCTTAAAAAGAATAGTAAGCATGGAATAATGTCAAATTGTTCAAAATATTTGAAGAAATAAAACAAAACATCTGTTATTAGATTTTTAAGGATGTGAATTTAAACGTGGATGCAATTTGGGTACTCCTCATTACAGAATAATGGATCGTTTGAGTTCGATTCAAACCTTTTTTATGATTCGATATGGATTCAAAATTAAATTGGTGTAACTATATAGTAAATAAGGATACGTCTACAAAATAAACACAGAATGGAAACTTTTGTCTGGATCATAAAAAACGTAGGTGAAAAACTGTCAAAATAGGTGCAATTTGGGTACCCTCACGTTATATATTTTCTTTCATCTCAGACTACTGTAATTCTTAAAATAATGCTATTGTGCAGTCGAATATAACGTGATACTTTTAAACTAAAGATTTTAAAATATAAGGTGAACAAGTTCATGTCCGGTAGCAGTACAAGTTTTATTCAATTCTCGCCAAGCCGTTTTCAAAGAGTTTCATAGTGTATTGTTTATAACAAGCCTGTAGAACAATTTATGGACAGCAAGCTTAAGTTGCACAACATGCGTATGTCTCAAATCTAGAATAAGATTTGACAACAACCATATCAAAACTAATGTTAGATATAGAATAATTGATCGACTTGATCCTAAATTGGGTTATCTAAATGAAAAATTCGTGATTATCTTGTTCGTGAAACTATTAATCACACGAACGAAAATGTTTGCCTTTTTGGCGTTGACATTTACAGGACTATTTCTCCAAGCTTCAATTGTAAATGCCGAACTTTTTAAAGAGGATAAGTTATATTCTGTTTTAAAAAGACTGGGTAAGTTGAACTGCAAATACGATATTTCTTCTCCTTTTATGTCTGATTCTAAAACTCTCTGTTGCATAATTATCTTTCATCTGAAATGTCTCATAAAGTCATTGTTTCGTCTTATTTCTAAGTACATTTCACTTAAGATTAAAATCCATTTAAGATGGACACTTGTCTTACTGAATGCCGTGCAGTGACCCGTAGTAGTGTAGATATTCGCTTTTCCTGTCCAATGACCTTTGATGGTCTGTTATCACATCGACAATACAAAATACCAACTTTTTATTTTGATATTTTTCTAATCGATTTAACTCACATAATAAAATTTTTATTTTATTTCATTTCTTTTTGCATGTATGACATTATAATACTTTATATACAATTATTATGGAGATATTGAGTATACGTCAAAGAGACCGCAATCCAAAAGCACAGAAAAACCAAAAGAAGTCAACATGCGGCCTTGAACAATGAACATGTGCATGTATAGTATTCAAAGATCACAATCACCCCATGTCTAATATGGTGTGAATAAAAGACTGTCAAACTTGACGTATATGTATCCTTATTAAATTTTCACATCTGGAAGATACCTTAAGTCACAACAGAAGACCGAACCACTTAAAAACGACCAATGTAAAACAAAACACTCTTCAAAATATCAGTATATAAATAAACATCATTTAGCACCTAACATGAAAGTTTCGGCAATAGTAACTTCCATAAAACTGGGAGTAATTCAGGAATAGTGTTTATAAAGAGTCAAAGCTGATGATCGGAGATATCCGGTATCAAAATGGTAATATTTGGGGAAATATGTTTCAGGTTAATTAGTTTAAATCATGAGTATTAGGCATAATCTATGAACGGTATTTTTTAGATAGATTGGAGCAAAAAGTTGAAAGCCTACAGGTAGAAAATAGAAAGCTGCAGGAAGAAAATGAAAACCTTAAAGAAGAAAACAGTAGAATAAGATCCAGATTAACAACATTAGAGAAACAAAATGCAACCCAAAAACCTTACTCCGGATCGAAACCCCAAACAACACATGAAAAAAACGAGGAAATCCAGAATTATGCACATAGACTACATAACACAAAAGAACACAAAATCAAGGAGGTTAATGACATAGTCATGGACAATTACCATTACAAAAGACTGTTGATAGGAAATACAAGTATGATTATTTTACTTAAATGAAACAAAATAATATTATCATTTATCAAATCCGGCCGGTAATTTACGGCCTGCATATTTCATGCATTAATCATAAATCTGTTTGATATTCAGTGAATTTTATGGAAATATTAAATTATCGGAATTGCTAAAGACACAAATTTTAATATGAGCAATATTACAAAAATCTACATATGCACTGAAAAGGGACATATTGTTACATATTGAATGATAGTTTTGGGAATTTAATAAGATAGGATAGATACAGTACATTAGACTCAAACAATGTGGAAGCCAAGAAAATTACCATCATAGCGAACGAAAAGCGCATTTATTGTTGTGTAAATTAAATGTCTTTAACGATGACCATAAAACTTACACATCAAGCATTAAACTTCGAATTTCAAGCTTTATTTCGTACTGAAGAAAACTATGCCGAAGTACAATCAATAACATTCATTGAAATAGGTTAACTCTTTCTATAAATTCTTTCATTTAATGTCCGATAACATAATTATAATCAAGACTAAAAACAATGAGACAAAGAGCTTCATGAAATTTGTCAAGTTTTGATGAATAATTGCGATTTTTTAAACGAGTTTGGTTTAAAATGTCAAAGCAACGTTGTTTTCATCATAGATCAACATTTTAGAGTCTATATTGTACACTTGTTCAGTCGTTCTAAAAATTAGTTTTTCATCCATAGTTTATTAACGAATTGAGTTACAAGAAATAGAGTTCGAATGATCACCTGTAAACATATAACGGAAGGCAGAAACTTGTTCAATCGCACAGTAGGAATTGATAAGTGACATCGTACGTTGATCTGTAATCACAAACAATTATCTTTCAAAGGTATTTTTAGAAGCTGTGTAAATGGTAGATCACCAGGTGTGACAAAAACAAATATACAATTAACTTTATTGAGAATCATATATATTCAATATGTTTAATTTTTTTCCAGCTCCAATGCCAACAGTGACTACACCAAAAGTAGCTTTTGCTGTGCAGTTGTCAAAAGAAATCACTAAGCTTGGATCTCACCAAATTATTGAATATGATAAAGTGTTATTGAATGATGGGAATGGTTTTGATGTTCGCCATGGACATTTTACTGCACCAGTCAAAGGTGTTTATCTCCTGTCAGTCATTATTTATACAGACCGCAGTAATGACCTGTATTTAGATCTAGTAAAAAATGGTCAAGTCGTCACAGTTATGTACGTCAATGGTAATACTGATTATGCTTCAAGCACTATTGTACTACCAATTTTACTTCAACAAGGAGACATGGTATGGGTACGTACTCATTCAGGCAATGAAGGAAAGACACTTCCTGGGTTTAGTGAGTACATGCTTAATGCATTTACTGGAACACTCCTTTATGCACTGTAGTTTACACAATAAATATGTCAATTTGCACACATCATGTGTTTAGAAATCATTCGAAGTTTCTTTTCCAAAAATATTTGATATAAAACAAGGAGATGTGGTACGATTGCCAATGAGACAATTATCCATCAGAGACCAAATAACGTAGATGTTAGAACTACAATAGATCACCTTACGGCCTTCAACAATGAGAAAAACCCATACCTATAGCAAGCCATAAAAGGCCTTGACATGAAAAAATGTAAAACAATTCAAACGAGGAAACTAACAAATTTGCATTACAGCAAACGAAAAACAAGTATGATATACAACAACAAACGACAACCACTGAATTACATACATACTCCTGACTTGGGACATGTACATATATAATGTGGCGGGGTTAACATGTTTGCGGGCGCCTAACCCTCCCCTAATCTGGGACAGTAGTGTAACAGCACACCGTAAGAACAAACGATAAATATTTGTTAAAAAGGTATTGATATTGGTTGCTACTTTCAGTTTTACATCAAATTATTTTAATCTAAATTAATATTTAGCCATATTTAAGTCAGGAGCCTGTAATAAACTGAAGTCTGTGGTTGCTGTCTGTCATAGTTGTTTTTCGTTCATTGTTGTAGTATAAATCAGGGTTTGAATTGTTTATCATTCTGTCTTGGTGTGGCCTTATATAGCTTACTATACGGTATGACTCATGCTGAAGGCCGGACGGTGACCTATAGTTGTTTACATCCAAGTGCTTTGGTGCTGGTTTATAGTCGTCTCATTTGCAATCATTCAACAACTACTTATTTTGAATTTAATTATTGCGTTTACTCGGCAACAAAGTCCTCAACCAAGTAACAATTTCAATAATTTTATGATGTGGCAAATTAAGGCTTATAATAACCCCTCACTTTGGAACTACAACTGTTTTAACTTAACTTTGTATAATTTTCCATGTCATCGAATTTGGTAAGATATATCTATTAATTTATATCTATATATATCTATATATATATATGCATGAATTTAGATTTAAAATGATACATTGTATTCTGTAAAATTTGAGGCTATTCCAGAAATCCCAAAGTTTAAAACGAAAACCAATCAATGTGGGTTACAAGACAACTCGGACCGAAAACAACTCAGGTCGCCTATGGAGACAACTAGGATCGTCTTAGACCAGTGCTTATGTAAAATTTGATCGATCTGAAGACGCAAGTTGAAGACTGTGACTTAATAGACAACTGCAACCGTCAATAAAAAAAGACAGTCCGTACGGCATTCAACAATGAGTAAGACAAAACCCATACGGTACCGTATATAGTAAGCTAGATAGGCCCCGACATGATATAAGAAACAATCCAATTACATGAGAAAATTAACAATAAACTAAAATCAAAACATAATAAGAAAACCTCTTTCTAAAATCTTTAAATACAGTTTGAGCGCCCTGATTTCTTTTTGTTAGGTCACACTTTTCGTTTAAAGTTTACGACAACGGCGACGGACGCCACTTGTATGTTAGGGGTGGGGTATTCGGCCAGTCGGGGAAAAGTGGAGGGTAGAAATTGAGGGATATATATATATATAGAAGTCTATAAAAGGACCAACCAGCAAATTTACTATGTACCGGATCGTCTAGAATAGACGATACTGTGCAGATAAGGAAAAATTATATAAGTCTAAAATTTGCACAACGATACTAACTAATATAAGATGGTATTATACGAAGATGTTGTTATTAAATCGTGTTGACAAATATTTCGGCTTAACAAATAGCCTTCTTCGGTGTCAATGAGTTTAACAATACTGATTGTAGGTTAAAAATAGATCAATAATACAGGTAAGTTTTAATCTATTGATTTTAATCCATAATCTCGAACATCATAATATAAACAAAACTCGATACTCTAATATACGTGACTGTGTATATTTACATTCCAAAATGAGTGAAAAACAAAACTTAGTATTTCTTATTGATGCCGTTTGGATGATGTACATTTAGTTCCTTTATCCAAAAGCTTTCCCGAACCTGTCGCTGGGCATCACTCCAGTGAATGTTCTGTTCAATCACTAGGATTTTCATGCGATTAAAGTCATCAAGTTTGTGACCTGATTGTCTGAAATGCTGAGAAACTGGGAGAAGTGGCTTTTAGAGATATCACTCCTATGGCCATTGAGGCGTTTGTGGAAAGGCTGCTTTGACTCACCAACATATTGAGGCCACAAACCGAACATTCCAGTATGTAAATAACGTTCATACTTTTGCAAGTAACATTGCAAAATATCTTATAGTTATTTTCGGTTGCCTTACTGTGAAATGTTGATGAATGCTGCATCTGTAGGCAGCATTTGCAGCGTTTTTCCTCACACGAACGACATTCTCCAGAAGAACTTCTATTATCAGACACTTCAGCCCGCACTAGCAGGTTCCGCAGACTGTTGGGTTGCCTAAAAGCTATCATGGGAGGCTGAGGAAAATCTTGGATAGTTTGGAATTCTTTTCAACTGTTTTCCTATGCTCACGAATGATACTAAAGCTGTTTTTGAGGGATGGGTGGTAAGTGAGGACACATGGAGTCCTTTTATTTTTCTTTTTATCTTTGTATTCTAAAAGTTTACTCCTAGGAATTGATTCCGCTTTCTGAAAACTTTTTTTGATATTTCTGTGTTTGTATCCCCTTCTCTTCAAGCGGGTTTCAAGTTGACGTAATTGTTTTTTGGTTGTTTCTGTGTTGGAACATATATATATATATATAACAGGAAATACAAATCTTGTCAACGTACAGAATGACACATCATTTGGATCGACTTTATACAATTGCAAATTATTCACACCTTTTCAGGTGGAACTCACAACACTAGTATATGTAGTGACTTCTATTAGCTTTCTTTATATCAATTTAAAAACGCAAATAAATAATTTTACTACAGTTTATTTAATTAATTATATAATGGTACATTTATTCAAACGAGGATTGTCAAAATCCCAATGGCTACTAGTCCTCAAAATGAAAGACATATATACAATAGAAATAAGAAGATGTGGTATGAGTGCCAATGAGACAACTCTCCATCCAAGTCACAATGTGTAAAAAGTAAACAATTATAGGTCAAAGAACGACCTTCAACACGGAGCCTTGGCTCAAACCGAACAGCTATAATAAGATATAAGAAGATGTGGTATGAGTGCCAATGAGACAACTCTCCATCTAAGTCAAAATTTATAAAAGTAAACCATTATAGGTCAAAGTACGGTCTTCAACACGGAGCCTTGGCTTACACCGAACAGTAAGCTATAAAGGGCCCCAAAAATTACTAGTGTAAAACCATTCAAACGGGAAAACCAACGGTCTAACCTATA
Source organism: Mytilus coruscus (assembly GCA_017311375.1). NCBI lineage: Eukaryota > Metazoa > Mollusca > Bivalvia > Mytilida > Mytilidae > Mytilus > Mytilus coruscus. The sequence continues at coordinate 68,360,373 of CM029596.1, forward strand.
TAAAAAACGAGAAACGAGAAACACTAATGAACCACATCAACAAACGACAACTATTGAACATCAGATTCCTGACTTAGGACAGGTGCAAACAAATGCAGCGGGTTTAAACGTTTTAATGGTACCAAACCTTCACCCTTTTTCTGAAACAATAGTGTAACATCACAACATAGAAAGACACACTATAAAATATCAACTGAAATAGCTTAACTCAATCAAAGGACATAGTAACACCATTGAACATACACTGAACAAATAAATTTGACCTATGATACAATGTAAATACAAAATACACTAAGGGAAGAATAATAAAAGTAACATGTTAGATCGGTATGAAATGTTAAACAATTTAAGAAAAACAATATGCTCGAACAAAAATATCAGCCATTTGCAATAACTTTAAACACAGGTAAATGAAAATAATTTTGTTGTTAGGTATACGTGTACAGTTCCAATAGAGAAAGGAAATATTTTTACAAAATAAATAATTTTGATGTTCAAAGTACGAAGTGAAAATTAATAGTAGTACCAAACACTTATTAAAGCTGGTATATAGACCAGATATACCCTGAATAACATTAAATAACAAAAAAAGCATTACAATTAGTATCAACGGGTCAAATAAGCAAGAAAGTACGATTTGAGAGTACTCGCAGTTACTGACAGCTAGTTAAAAGCCAAAACAATTAATAATAAAAAATCATGTATCAGAGACTAAAATCAACTAAAACACATCCCAGGGATTTAGTATTTTAACGTCATGGGCAGTCAAAGAAGACATTTATATACTATACTACAAAATGTATAAAAATGGCCTCTTTTGTAAATGTCAAGTTTTCTAACTTTTCGATAGATAGACACTTCAAAAGGACAACGCTTAAACTTGTTTGATGTTTGAAAGAAACTGAGTGTGATTCTGTTTTGTTGGATTATTCGAACCTTTCGAGCAAACATTGTCACCTGTGATATGTGTAAATTAAGCCAAACTGTTCATGGACACTTACACTGGGCTTTTGTGTTACGAAGATCAATCAATAAAAGTCATTTAATAAAGTCTTTCCTTTAATGTTTTAATCAGAATTAAAAACAATGAGACAATTAAGGAACTTAATTGCTACTGTTTTGAACATTTGTCAAGTTTGGATGAATGACTGCGATTTCTTAAACGACTTAAGTTTCAAATGTGTCACTAAAGTATCGTCATATTCATCAGATATTAACATTTTAGTGTATACATTGTACACTTGTCCAGTCGTTCTAACGATTAGATTTTCATGGAGCCTTTATTGTACATAGTTTTTCAACCTATGTTCCACTGAGTTCGAAAGAAGCTGAGTGAGATTCTGTTTTTTTTTTCTTTTGAAAATGTTTCATATTGTCATTTCGGGGCCATTTATAGCTGACTGCAATATGGATTTGCCTATTGTTGAAGGCCGTACAACGTCCGGTAACGTTTTCGTTGTGTGGACAAGCGCCTTGCTGAAGTCCAAAAACGAAAAACTATTCTTGTCACATATTAATTCTCGTCACATATTAATGTTCTTTTTTTCCCCGATGTAGAAACTCGCAATTTATACCAGATTTATAATTTAAAACATCAGCACGTTTCGTCTACATAAGACTTGTCAGTTGCGCTAGGTTCTAATTGTTGGAAGGCCAAATCAATTCCGAACTTAAAGAGCATTGAAAACCAAAAATTCCATAAAAGTATTGTAAAATCTACATATGAAAATTGAAATAATTACAGAAAAAAACTGAATTCCTTCAAAAACTTTAAGCCACACAATCATTCCTTATAAGGTTGAATTGTTTCAGATGCGTACACGTTCAATAGTTTATTATAGTCTCACCACATACATACAAATATAAACACAATATGAAATTTATTACACAATATAAAATTTAGAATGCATGTGCCATTCTTAAAAGAACTATGAGAGACTGTTATATACAATATTAAAACATCAGAATAAAACATAGTTTTGTTATTTACACAAAACATAAAAGTGCAATATCACCATGCACATTCAAGGATAAAAATTGATACATGTACATGTACTTATAGATTATTACATGGCATTTTCCATATTGGCCCTGGTATCAGCCCTAGACTTCCATATCAAGCCAGAGGGCTTGATATGGGTCGTGGGCTGATACCACGGACCATATGGAAAATGACATGTAATAATCTATTTATCACATATTTTCAAGCAAGAGAAAAAAAAATAGCATATACCAAATTATGTCTGATATTTTCAACAAAAATTCAAAAAAACATTTAACGAAAAAAATTTATAAAATTTATCACAGTGAGTTAACAAAGTTCGTATCCCAGTGAGTAAACAAAGTTTTGAGAAAAGTTTAACAAATAATTAACAATAAATATATTAATTCTCAGAATTGTAAATATTAAACGACTTAAAGTGTTACATTTCCAATTAATGCTGACGAAGAATACACCATATCGCTACTATGATTTGGAAATATGTTCCGCTTGAACTTTCGATGTCATACAACAATCACTTTTTCATTGTGGCGTCATATATTTTCTAAATTCTTTATGACGTCCAAATACGGGAACTTTTGTGATTTCCACTGTTGATTTTTTACATTTTTTCTACTACAGCAGATTCGTAAATTTCTAAATTTCTTTTCATTGTGTTCTCATTTTTCATTTCTTGTATGAATTTACATACATCGTCATTTGATCTGTGAGAAACCTCTCCTGATCGTCTAACTGCTTCGGATGACAACTTGTTTACAAATAGTTTTTGATTGACAGGTTACCGGAAGTTAAACTCGGGGGCTCGATATGGATTTCAAGGGCTGATATCGATATTGGCCCCGAGGGCTGATAACCAACCTTGACTTCCGGCTATTATTGGCCATGCAAAAACGTACATATCAGTACAAAATATGTGATAAATAAAAATATCATCTTCAATTTTCAACGATATAAAATACTATTTCGTCGCAATAAAATATTATTGCAGGTTTTGGCAACAGAACTACAAACATTTTCATTTTTGAATAAAAAAAATATATAAATTTTAATCATCTGATAAAGTTAAAACATATTATAATGCTGATGAATTATATCAATAAATAAAGACTGTCTTAGATCTTCTTATAATGGACATGTTAACAATACATGTTTTTCATCTTCTATACTATCACAATTGAAACACAATCTTTTATCTAAATCTAATCTTTCGTAACGACCAGTTTCAATTTATAAAGGTGCTACTCCACATCCAAATTTAGCATATGCACTGCTATATCGAGTAGGTATATTTTGTAACAAATATTGTTCAATAGAGTATAAAATTGAAACAATTTACAAGTTCTCAACTAATTTCCTTGACCATAAGAATTAAGCCTTGTACTCCATTCAGTTTTATAATTATCAAAAATATTTTCTTCTAACTGATAAATTATATTTTATCCAGTATATAATCATCTACATTACAAAATCCGTCCATATTGTAGTTTCAACATTTCCATAACTTTATAACTTTTTAATTTTATAACTACTTTTCTAATTGACCATATAAACACTTTATAATTTATTCTGTCATTATTCATTTTTGTACGTGTCCAACCAATGTCACCTGAAACAGCATCATTGGGAGTATACTTTCCAACTCGCATATAAAATCTCCTGGCTCGGTTCTGAACTGCTGAAATGCAGGAGAACTCACTCATACCCCAAATAGCTGAGCCGTAATTGATGACTGACCAAACTAAAGTGTCAAACAATTTGGTGAAAATATTGTGTTGGAAGACACCATGTGCCTTACATTTTACAATAAGAAGGCCTAATGCCAGACTTGCTGACTTTGCAACTGCCTTTGTCATAACTTTATAATCTAAAAATTCATTTAATACCAATCCTAAATATTGATAGCTAGAAACATAATTAATGACTTCACCATTTATATTAAAAACAAAATCTGATCTTATCACAGAGGGATTTCTAAAATGCATGATTTTTGATTTACTTAAATTAACCTTTAAACAATTATTATTACATCTAAATACATCAGGAATTGATTTTGTTAGAACATCAATGATAGAAAACAGTGGATTTTAATGTTATTAAGATATTTAAGTCAGGGCTAAAACAAATATATTTTAAAACTTTGATTGTTTTGTAAACATTTGTTTTTTGTGACAATTGACACATTAATTTTCGTATTATTCACTATGTATAAATAAGTGCTCATGTAAAAGAATTCATAATGTACGGACCAAACCCAGGAAGTGTCTTTCCTTCATCTCCTGGACGAATACGTAACTATACCATGTCTCCTTTTTCAAGTAAAATGGGTAAAATTGAGAATGGAAACGGGGAATGTGTCTAAGAGACAACAACCCGACCAAAGTGCAGAAAATAGCCCAAGGCCACCAATGGGTCTTCAACACAGCGAGAAAATCCCGCAACCGGAGGCGGGCTTCAGCTGTCGCCAAAACAAAAATGTGTACTAGTTCAGAGAAAATGGACGTCACACTTAACTCCAAACATATAAATGAACCAAAAGTGAAAAAAACATACAAGACTAACAAAGGCCAGAGGTTCCTGACTTGGGACAGGCGCAAAAAAATCGGCGGGGTTAAAGATGTTTGTGAGATCTCAACCATCCCCTATACCTCTAGCCAATGTAGAATAAACAAACACACAGCAATACGCACAGTAAAACTCAGTTTAAAAGAAGTCCGAGTCCGATGTTAGAATAGGTAACAGAAGAAATTAAGCAAAATGACAGTGATCAACATAAATTAACAAAGGACTACTCCAGCTCCAGACCTCAATTAAACTGATTGAAAGATTATGTCTTCATCTTATGAAAATCAAGTACAATCCCTCCCGTTAGGGGTTAAGTATCATACCATCATAAAATTAACGAGAAGACCATAACCCGTGTCATGCCAACAACTGGTTTTAGAATACATGTGTTTATTACCGATGCAAAGACCCTATGAGTGAATCAATATTAATTCCAAAAAATTCCATCTTTAATGAGCTGACAACAGTATCGTAACTATACCCCTTCTGAATAAGTTTGTTAAATGTTTGGGAAGCTTTTGAGGTGAATGACGACATTTTTGTGCTTTGTAAAGAATATTACCATACACGATTGGATGTGAAATACCTGAACGTATAAGATGTCTGCACGTTGATTTATATTTACGAATGATGTCCTTGTACCGATGATAAAATTTAGTAAATGGTTTGACAAGTTTGTGATATCGAAAACCCTGGTGTAATAATTTTTCAGTAATACAACGATTTCTTTCGTTAAAATCAAATACGTTGTTACATACACGAGCGAATCGAACAAGTTGAGATATATAAACACCATAAGATGGTGACAAGAGAACGTCACCATCTAAAAATGGATAATTAACAATAGGCAATGAAAAATCATCTCTTTTATCATAAATTTTGGTATTAAGCTTCCTGTTAAAAATATAGATATCAAGATCCAGGAAAGGGCAGTGTTCATTGTTAGTATTAGCTTTATTTAAAGTCAGTTCAGCAGGATAAATCTCTTTAGTGTACATACTGAAGTCATCATTATTGAGAGCCAATATATCATCCAAATATCTATGATGCTGCTGGAAGCATAACCAGTAAAAGCGTTGACGTACAATAAGGTGACGGATTGAAAGTTTTTAACAAGTTATAAACCCAGTTCCTCCAGGCGGTCTGTATAGAGGGTGATTTGACAGAGACACCTTTGACTGGCGCGGTAAAATGAAAATGTTCATGGCGAATATCATAATCATTCCCGTCATTCAATAACACTTTATCGTATATGGTTTGACAATTGTGCGGCAAAATATATTTTTGGAGTAGTTACTGTTGGTATGGAAGCTGAAAGAGACATAACATTATCCAACTCCTTTTTTGATTTTGCGTAATTCTTTGGCTTATGATGGGACTCGTTATCGCCGTTCGGACAGGACCACATATATGATTTCGCTTCTCTAAAAACGCTTCTATTATTACAGGGTTCTCTATACTTTACATAATATCAATTCGAAAATCAGACAGAGCAGTTTGTTTTTACTTATCCAATAATAATGTAATTGGCAAAGAAACAAAACCTTCATAATTAACCAAAACAGTCGAATTTTTCGGCCGTCATAGTTTCTTTTGTTTCTTTCACCTGTCGTGTTACTTGTTCGATGGTGGCTGATCATTAAACATACTTACGAAAAGTGTGGGTGATCCCCCTCCGTTGATACTTTTACGTATTTTTTTTTCTCAATCATTAGTTCTCATATTAAAACATTGAATATTTTGCTTAATACATTGCGTTCAGAAAATACATCTTTTCGTTCCTCTACAAATATTTTATTTTTCTAACTAATCGAAATTAAAATGTGGCTATTAGAAAACCCCGACACATGTTAGGTACCATATATGGAGGTAATTTGGTCATTTATTGTTTTTACTGCTATCTTAAGTTAGATTTTAATTTTCCCACTTGGCTGGACTCATGTTGGCTATAGATACTTGTTTTACTGGAAACCACGTGTGTTGATGTGTTGTACGCAAAATCATATCATGTGTTTTAATACTGCTGGAAATGGACTATCAGTCCCCGATGGTTCTATCCTCCCAGGAGAAAAAATCTTCGGCATAAGCATGATTTAAATGATGCAAGTTGTTTATTATTTTTTTGTTCATCACATAATGTAATTCTAAGAAAACAACTTCTAGGTTGCAAATTCTTGGGAAGATAGATATAAGAAGATGTGGTATGAGTGCCAATGAGACAACTCTCCATCCAAGTCAAAATTTATAAATGTAAAGAGTCGACTTCAAACGGTTTAGGTTGTTATTTGTAAGCATTTTTTATTTCATTCTATTTACTCAAACCTATACATGTTTGGCTAACTGGACTACTGGTCTCAAACGTGTTTAATTGAGGTTGACCCATTGAAGCGTATTGTATGCTCTAAAATCATATTATTTAATGTTGTATTTATTATGTTATGCTCCTACACCGTTCTCCGCGATAAGGAGAATTGTGCTATCACAAAACATGCTTATCCCGCTAATCTTAATGTGACTCTCACAAGCAAGAAACCAATAATAAGATGTTTCCATTGGTTGCGGTCTACTAGTATTATGATTGTTTTAGTATATATCAGGACGTTGTTATTTGAATTGTTTTGTCACCCCGAGAGTCATGCCCTTGTCCTATGGTCTTTGGTAGATAGTTGTCTCATTGGCATTCATACCACATCTCCTTATATATCTATTTATATATAGTATACTGGCGATAGGTGATGCTATATAAAACAGAGTAAAATGGAAACATTATCTTTTATTAAATGTAAACATGGATCTTACAATTCAGAACATCGATATTAAATTTCCTTACTTAATTTCAGAAAATTTTCTCACATTTCATTTTCATGGAAAAAATGTGGCTAATTTCTCCTGAATATGTTTCACTCATGTGAATTCAACATCAAATTCAACATTTCAAAGAAACCTAGTCGAATTTGAATATTACTTGTAAAGAGTCTAAATAGTGTATTTAAAAAACAGTCAGCAGCTTTACATTGTTTCCTAAAATCAAAATTTTATCAAATGCTATACATTTTTCTTTAAAATAGATTCAGGGAAAATATGTCCATTCTCTTTGGATTTGTTCGATTGATTTAGAATGTAGATTATGGTTAAAACAGTTTACCTTGCATACGTAGTTCTCTCTTTTCCATGTACAGAAGAATCGTCAAAACGGTACATATAATCAATATGCACAAACACACAAATGTTACTATCTTCCGTATTCGGTTTTTACCGTGTAAAACTTGTTTCGTCTTCTAAATGTGTATTTGTCTCTAGCTTGAACATGTCTTCATGTAATGTTTTCCTGTAAAGAAAGTAACTTTAGAATGGAAATAATAATAAAAAAATATACGAAAAAAATAAAATACAATTTGTATTGACGTGCAGGAATTTAAGACTCAAATACTTTTAAAATAAGATGGATATTAAGACCTGTTTATATCCTCTGTTATATTTCCTTGACAGTAGACTCAATTATTTCAAAGACAAAATGGTATAATGTCACTACACTATTTCTTCTGTAGCATAACTGTTTCCTTATTGACCTTTTCACAATCAAATTGACAGCAGACTACTTAGTATACCTAATTCGGAATCTGCAGGACAGGAAAATTATACATAAACGAGACCAATTAAAAGCAGTAAGACAAATTCATGTCAACTACCAACAATATAATTATAATAAATGATAATTAAGTACACCCCCTTCCGACCCGCTAAATCAATAACAAAATTGAAGAGCATTGAAAACTAAAAATTCTAACATGTTTTGCCGAATCCGTTAATGGACATCCGTGAATAGACTAGAAAATAACATAAGTGTTTCGAATGTCGAATAATTTGAACATTTAATACAATTAAATTGTATAATATCATCTTACAGTTAAATTCTTCGTGTCAGTTTCCCATTTCCTGTCGATATTCAACTAAATGTTTCCTCTTTTCAATTATATAGAACCTGAAAGCAAATATAAATGACTTGATTAAATACTTTGTGTAATTTCAAACTTTAATTTATTTAATTCAATTGTATGTAATTAACTGTATAATTTAAAATGTAAAACGCCAGCTACAACAAAGAAATTGTCTAAGGAGAAACAAATAAATTGTAAGGAAATCGAAAACAACTAAGAATGCAGTTTATATGTTCTTACGTGCAAGAGAAATGTTTGATAAACGTCAATGAGATAGACACCCAACGACACAAGCATACATTTACAGGTCAGAGTACGGTCTTCAACAATAAAACAATGTGCTATACAATATACCAATTTCTTAACTACACAGAGTCTAGGTTAATTTAGTTTTTCTGTTCAATTTTTTATTGTCAATTCCAAAGGCCGTGACTAGTTTTTTTTTTAACACAAGAAACAATAAACTTCAAATACAACTAACAGTAGGACTAGTTAAAGATTTTCATCTTCTCTGGAAATAAATCAGCCGTCTCCTAACACAGAAATTTATCAATTACTATGGCATTATTAAGGTAGCCTCCGATTTAGTCTTGTTTACCAGTTTTTCTTTTGCAAGAATTAATTTTCTTACGCCTTTCAGTTCTACTAATGTTCTATTTCTTTTAAAAATAATAAAACCAGAGCTGCTTCTAAGTGGGTTTTTCATTTACAATGCATTAAACCTTTTTGATGCAATTATTGCTGATTACATTCTTGCATATTCTCAGAACTTACGTGAGTTTTTGCTCAAAGAAAATTCCAGATAATACCTATTGAGTAATCGCTTATAAAAATTTGTCTATGTAACATGCAATACGTTTACTATAATAATGTGATAAAGTAACGTCAGATGTTGCTCGCCAATCAATAAGGTTGAAGATCAATTGGGTTAATAATTAGATGACAAATGTTTAAATGGTAAAGGTTACGTTGGAAAAACGACATTAAATCCGTTGCAACCCCTTGTCATTGGTGTGTGAATATTTGATATAAAAATTATCATTTGTTTTAATCGCGTGAAATTTAATCTGGTTATTCATGGGAACTAATGTATTTTAGCTGTTTATTATGAATGATGTATTATATGAAAAAAGAAGACATGGTTTAATTGCCAATTGCATAACTATCCAACAAAGATCAAAGGATTGGGGCATTCAGTGTTCCTTATGAGTGTTAATCCAGAAAAGCGCTTCAGACGCATACAATTTGTACCTAAAGTGTTATTTTAATTGTTTCAAGTAGATATAGGAAGATGTGGTATGAGTGCCAATGAGACAACTCTCCATCCAAGTAACAATTTATAAAAGTAAACCATTATAGGTCAAGGTACGGCCTTCAATACGGACTCGCGCGCATTGGCTCACACCGAACAGCAAGCTATAAAGGGCCCCGAAAATTACAAGTGTAAAACCATTCAAACGGGAAAACCAGCAGTCTAATCTATATAAAAACGAGAAACGAGAAACACGTATGACCACAGACGACAACTACTGTACATCAGATTCCTGACTTAGAACAGGTGCAAACATTTGCAGCGGGATTAAACGTTTTAATGGTACCAAACCTTCTCCCTTTTCTGAAACAATAGTATAACATCACAACATAGAAAGACACACTATATGTAACGAAGTAAGTTCTTTGGATTGTCAAGTGGCCAATGTTATACAAAACTAAATTTAAATATAAATTTAATAAACAAAATTAAAATAAATTCAACATAAATGAAATAATGATATGAATAAACACAAATGTTACTAAATAAACACACACGAAACAGAACTAAATATAATGTTATGAACTAAACAAAATGAAACTAAACATTTTTAGTCTGCACATCTCCATCAACTCTGCACACTTCCCGGTAAAGTTGAACGTTGCACGTACTGTATAAAATTGGGTTGTTCCCCTTGGAATTTCTTTAATCGTGAAACGGACGGATATAACTAATTTTCTCACATTTTTGGTTGATTCTAAATTGATGAAAAGAACACTAGATTATGTAATTTGACTGCAATAATAAATTCACTGAGCCATGACGACTTTAAACTGCATAATACTGCACGGACTGCTCGATTCCTTTGACATATATTTTAACGGACTTTTATGAAATAATGATATTTCTAACGGATAAATTCACCGACTCCAGGCGTTGTAATTGATATCAGCAAACATCAGTGGTTACCATATTAACAATGACACCGTTGGTATCTCCGACACCATATATCACCGAACAGTCGACGGTATTTACTACGTGCTGTACACACACCAAAACCGGGCCTAAAACCCTGAGTGTTGTAATAATAAGCCTTGGGATATCCATGTCCTGAACTGACAATTCTAATACCCAACTGCTATTCTTACCAACTCTAAACTCAGCACAAGCATGTGCTTTACTCAATGGCCATGTGTCGACTGATTTGAAACTTACCTGTGAAATTTCAATAGGTGCCTAATCACGTGATACACATATAGTCCGGTGTTAGCAAAAATAAGCCCAAACATAAAATATAGTCCTAAGTGAAATAGATATATATAAATAAATAAATGTAGTTTGTTACACTATAAAATATCAATCGGAAGGCTAAACTCAATCAAAAACGTAAATTAACACACAACGAACGAATAAATTTGATCTGTGAAACCTGAATGCAAATACATAGTTAATAAAAATTATAAGGGATAAATAATAAAGGTCAAAAGTAAATAAACAGGTTTAAACAAAGTTAAAGTATGATACCACTGTGAAATGTTAAACAATATTTAGAAAATCATCACTTTTGAAAAAAAACTGCGTCATATTATACACAGGTAAATGAAAATAATTTTGTTCACGGTTAAGTATACTTCTTCCTCAAGCACTGGTTAGAACATACCCATGCTCGTCCAATAGAAAATCAGTATTTTCCCCTCTATTTTTCATAGTACATGGCTTTCCATGCACTATAAAATGCTATACATGAATGACTTTTCATTGTAGATTAATTATAAAAGTGAACTCTTAAAATCTGCACTAACGAAGTGTACAGTACAATGACGCCTCGGGCTTGAAATATTCATAAAACATGACCAAGTATTATCTAACCTATACATAAATATGGCTGCTGGTGAACTTTCACTCCCCGAGGGTAGTAACACTATAATCACCCCAGTAATCAGTTATTCGCTACTGACATGATTTATAACATATCTTTCTTAAATTTTCCGATTGTAAGTTTAGAAATGATAAAGTGACTAAGGTTTCAAATCACACATACAAATTATTCTAAGATGGGTTTGGCTATTATTTTAGGTCACTTTGGTCATATAGCTATTCACCTACTTCGGTTCTGATAATCATCGACTTTCAAATAATCGTCTTTTAACGTTCCTGATGAAATTAAATCCAGAAAAGAACTTTAGACAGATAAGATTTATGGAGTGTTATTTTATCTTATTGTTTATGAAATAGTGTGTAATGGTTTTTTTTAATGGATGTAACAATTGCAGTTTTCCAGTTTTTTTAGGGGTAAAATTCCATAGGATAAAGATTTGTTAAATATTTTTTTTTAAAGAGGATAGTTTAACTCATGCCGGGTTTCATAAAGTTCTTTCGGGTTATCGCAAATTTTTACGAAAGTAATCAATACGAGTCACGACATTACTTAAATATTTCAGCCTACTCACCGTCTTCATGTGCCATCTGCCTTCTCAATGCAACTAACACTTCATTTAGAATTCCCATACATCCAAAAGGATTTCGGATTTGATTTTACCTTGTATGAACGTCTTTGGAATTATTTATAGTGCCTGTTAATTGTTTTGGAGAGAAGCATATTACCTCTTCAAGTGTATGGTTCGTGGATATGAATATCTTTTCTAAGCTCTTTTTCTTAAAAGAATGAAGGAAGATACCAAAGGGATAGTCAAACTCATAAGTCAAAAACGAACTGACAGCGCCATGGCAAAAATCGAAAAACGACCAACAGACAAACAATCTAAGTCTACATAATACAACATAGAGACTAAAGACTAAGCAACACGTCGAACACAACCAAAACCTGGGTGCTCCGGAAGGATTCACAGATTCTGCTCCACGTGTGATAACCGTCGTGTTACTCCTATAAAATACATTGATAATTTATATCAGTTGATAAACGGATTGGTAATTATCGTCTCTTATCTAACCGTAAGACATCAACATTTGTTAGTATATTTTCTAACACTGAAACTTGACTAAATGTTAAATTTTGAAATTTAACACGTTTTCCATGACTAAGTATAGATAAGACTGATTCCGGAATAAACAACACAGACATTACAATACTAAAATGCACAAAAGAAGAACACTTAAAACTAAAGCTAGAGCAACATGAACCAATTTTAAACAAAACTACGGGTGATTTCAGGTGCTCCGGAAAAGTAAGCAGATCATGCACCTCATGTGGAACCCGCCGTGTTAAGTCTAATTCAATAGGTCACATTCAAGGAAAAGAGGACGGGATAGTGATAAAGATAATTGGAACATATCCGTCTTTGAAACAGATATTACATAGCGGTCAACCAACTCGTGATGTTTAATAGCTTCCTTGTAATCAGCAATCCTCTATCAAGGAAATCATGATAGGAAATGCGAGCTCTGCAAAATCGTATCAACTTGGAGATATATATCCCGAATATTGATTTTAGCAATATTTTGCTATAAAATGAAACCACAATCTATCAGCTTTAAATTTATTCAACAACGAACTGAAAATCATACAAGTGTATATATTGAATGAATTGGACGTTTTCTGGATGCATGTGCATTTTTTTCAATATTACCGTCTGTCAAAGCATATTAAATTTCTTTCATATTGCATCCTTTGTTGGTTTTGATTTTTTTTAATAGCAGGAAAACCAATGCTCTTAAAGTTTTATATACAAAAGTTTAACAGAACATACAAATTTTTAAGGATTTTTTGTATATACTCAGTTTAACTGTTCATCAGACATACAGATAACAAGATTAATTTATATATTTCCAGAGCATGATTCCAATGAATTTTTGTTACTACCTTTAATGAAGGATTTCCAAAAAAATTGTCAGAAATGTAAAAAAAAAATATTGAAAATTCTCCTTTCTGACCTTTGACCACAATTTTAAAAATCTGCACCACTTTAGTACTTGACGACAGGTTTTAATCGAGTAAGAGGTCATTGTTTGATTCGAAATTTCTGGGGGAAAAACGTATTTGTTTCAGAAGAGAAGTAAAACTTGTTTCAATAAATTCAACATTGAGGTTCCAAAAGTTAAAAAAAAATCTTATACCTGTTTGTTAATGAAAACAAAATTTTTCGAAATCTAAAAATATTGTTTGTTCTAGGAAACTAAACATGTCGAACAAAATTGTGTTTCTTATTTCGGACATTCGGACTTATTTTTGATAGTAATTACAGTTTTTGTTTAATCTTTTCAAACAATTTCATTTTAAATTCAACAGACAATGTGTTTTGATTTGCATTTTTAAATATTATTCATGTGTGTTACTTTTTAATCTAAATTTGTGAAAAACTCTACAAGGGATTATGTTAATTCATGCTACTATTTCATTCCTTTTTTAATCCATTAATGTTTATGGCGTACATAGATAATTCTTTTCATTATCCGTTCATCAGTTTTTGTTCAGTACATGTATGATTACAATGATATTAATCCGTTTTTCAATCATCGTCATTGTTACTTTTAAAGTGCTAATTGTAAATATGTTTGTAAAATTTGTCAACTTTATTATTATGTAATCTTATTCTTTGGGGACCTGTAAACATTGTCTATCTTTATAATGTGTCGACTGAAGTTAAGTCTTCAGTCGGAGTCAGCCTTTTGGACTGACAACATCCGTTCATTTAAAGTGAAAATAAAAATCCACACTGAAAGTTATCGTAAGTATTTGCTCTACCAGTCTGTGAGTTAGTTTCGCCAGTGGGTTTGTGTTATATAGACAGGGGACCAGTCGTCTGTCGTTGTCTTTCGTTTTGGCATCTTCTCCAGTTTCAGCAACAGGTTTGTATTAAACATTTTCGTAACAATATCGTTGTCACATTTTCCTGCACATACTATTAAGGATGTTCGCTCCTCTTGTTTTTGAGTTTTTGCCAGATATTCGGAATCCTCTGGTTTTATCCATGTAGTGCCATTAAAAATTTTGCCCGCTAACCCCTACTTTTCTTTTCATAATTTTATTACATATAGATTAAAAAGCAATATTTCAATATCTTATAAAATCCTTGTTATTTTTTTCATAGTTTTTTTAAGGAAAAAAGGTGCCAATGTTAAATGTATGAAAAATCTAGAGAAATTAAATTCCCCAAATTTTCAATGGCTTATATCTCGAAAACAAGCACACCGACCCTTCTTTTTTTCAGCTTTTTTAGTTCCTTTTTTTATAAACTTTCAATTTATAGCAGTCTTTTAAAGGCTTGTTATTTTGAAACAGAGTAGCGAACTTCCTTAATTTGCTTCTGCGGTCATAAATTTTTAAATTTCACAGTTTCTTGATGAGTCCACTCAATTTGTAAGATATTTTGTAATTGGTAAGGCTATTTAAACGGTCTATTTAATAACTGAGTTAAATTTTGAGTTTTTGGACAAAAAATTGGGATATAAATTGATAAATAATATCAGTTTAATCATTTTTATGCAACTGATGTTTCTTCAAAAAATATTCATAATAAAATTCACGTTTTGATGTGAAAATGATAAAAATGAATGAAAACCAAAACATTTGTTTGTGATGCAACTGTTTGTCATTTAAAACCAAATAAAATTCGTTATGCAATGCTAACAAAGCTTTTGACATCATCAATTTACTACAACCCTCTTAACGCTTATATAATAGCCAATCATAACAACACATACAGTTGCCCGAAATCTCCCGAAATACCGCCATCTGCAAAAAAGGGCCTATAACATTTGGGCCAATATTGAAAATATATTATATTTTTATTTGCGCAAAAAAATTTTTTTCATTTGCGCCAATTATTATTTTTTTCATTTGCTCCAATTATTAATTATTCATTTGCGCCAATTTAAATAGAACAAGTAAGATCTGATACATTTTTGTGTTAAATGTTTTTGTACATACATACATGTTGAGCTCATTGATTATGATCAGATTATCTTTTGCACACAGAAACAAACCGGGGAAAGAAGTCGATAATCTTTTGATGGACATTCTTATACGGGCAATCAAACATTCTCAAAAATGGAAATATTTGCCAGCAGCCGTAGGAAAAAAGGAAAAATGGAATTTGTAAGTGAAAAGTATCGGATGTATTGTAGAGAAGATATCACAAGGTTCATCAGAAGTGTTGCATACAAATACTCAGCTAGGACAGACTTGTAGATATGCAAATGTGCTTTTGACTTCAAACTGTTACTATTTTATTAAAAAAAAAGTGCTATTTTACGTGTGATGTATAAAGTTTTGGAAACTTTGACAATACCCTTATCCTGCTCGAAATTCTACTACTACCTCCCCGTGGTGAACAGGGGGGAGATGGCAGACGGAAGGGGTATTTTTGTTATTAAATCAATAAATTTTGTACAACTTATATGTCTCATAACTTGTTTTTACCTTTAAATTGGCGCAAATGAAAAAAAAAATATTGGCGCAAAAACAACTTTTAAACAGTGTATGTTGTCAATATAAGATTAAAGAAATACAGTTCTTGAAATGTGAAAACATTTAAAGGATATAAAACACGCGGGCATCATGCTTTTAGTTGAAATCTAGTAGGCGAAATTTCATTTATATTTATAATTCAATAGATATTATAACTGCCCGCCCGAAAGAAAAACTCCTTCTACTTTTCTTATTATTTGATTTGAAAATTCAAATTAACATTAATATGATTAAAGGACTTTTAATTATTATCAGTATGCCAAAGAAAAAAATGTGTATTCAAATAAATAAAAAAAATGAAATGAAAAGTGAAATATGAAAAATTATCCTATGCAAATTAGAAATCTGTCTACTTGGTTTTGCCTCAATTTCATCGTACATTATTCATTGTATAAATGCATAAATTCATCAACTACAGAAATGTATGTTTAAGCTTTCATTTACCAGATATTGTAATGATCTTTGTGCCTGTCCGAACTTAACAAAACCATAATAGAATACGTTATTTTAAAGAAACAGATTATTGACATGTTGTGACCAAAATATCCCGTCCTCTTTTCCTCGATTGCAACCTTATGAGACTTATTAACGAATGTGTACTTGCAATGATCAACATGATATTGAACCTATTAATATTTAACTACTTATAAAAATAAGAGGATGTGGTATGATTGCCAGTGAGACCAACTTTTAACAAATATATAACGCCGAACGGCCTTTAACATGTCTCACACTGCTTCTTAACAAAAAAAAGCAATGTTATTATTTTAGTCCGTAGATATCATGCAAAGAACAACGAAGTGCATCCAAATGTGGGTAAATGAGTTAAGAGCAAGGTTATGTTGGTATATAAACATGACTCCGAAAGGTAAATAAGTTTGCTCGTATAATCCTTTTCTAGTTTCAAATATATCTTCTTTAATTATGGTTGATTATTATTGCATATGCAAAATCTAATGTTTTCGTACCAAATATGTGATAAGGTTAATTATTGTATTCCTGATATTGACAAATATCGATGTGGTATCTTAACATAGAAAAACAAAATGAGCCGTATTTCTAGATGGCTGTATTTTGGGCAACCACAAAAGATTCAAAAGAAGGCTGTTTCCAGAACAATGTACATTAATAACATAAACGGTACCAATTTTTCTGCACCAGATGAGCATTTCGACAATCAATGTCTCTTCAGTGATGCTCGAGGCAAAAATATTTGAAAATCCAAAGCTTATTAAAAATATGAAGAGCTATAAACCAAAAAGGACCAAAAGTATAGCCAAAACTGTATTCTTAAATGATGAACGAAAAAAATCCTTGACCTAAAAAAGTTCATTTTTTTTAACATATAAATATCGATTCCCCAGAAATATTTTGCTTTTAGAGCAATATTGCTTTTTTTTTTTTTTTATTTTAATTTTAAGAATTGCGATTTATGTAAATATTGCGCATTTAATTTACTTTTTATTTTGAAAGATTATATTCTTTTCTATAAGGTTCATATGATATTTAGCACATTTTTACCAGAAAAGAACCAGAAATTGTTATTTGTCTAATTGTAGCCAAAATTTAGGAATGGTTATTTTTTTAATTTGACCTTGATTTAACGGAAATTGCATCGAACGATTTTTTTACGACCTAGCAAAACAACAAGTACAGATAGGCTTTCGATTGATATGTAATATAGCGGTATGTTATGTTGTCGCATAAAGGTCTTAACTAAGTGTCTTTTTGAAAACATGTCACTCGCCTTTAAGTCAGTATGATATTTCATAATAAACACAGTCGATGCTTTTTAGTAATAGTTGAATGATAAAAAAATATTTCCGTTGTAATGAGTTCGTTTCTTTCATGCCATTACATGACCCCTGTGTTTTTCTCTTTTTTTTACATTTATTTATCCAGAAATATTATTTTAATTAAACCCGAGTACTCACTGCTATGAATTTGAATACCATTAGAGTCT